>CM047810.1:99995150-100590052 GCA_026214975.1 Gentiana macrophylla
TTTATGCAAACTCAACTCAATGGGGACCACTTTTATATAACCCGAGCTGTGAGCGAACCATCGCTCGATCAATAGGACGCTGGCCCGACTCACCGGAACGACGGATTTCCAGAGCAAGCGATCTTCAAGAATACGTTGAGGAAGAAGCCCAAGTTGAGGAAATGGCAGAATCAAAAGGACATTGGCGAGGTGCTATGCCATGCCATCTAACATGAAAGTAAATCATGCGATGCGTGATTCCCGAAATCCGCGGAGATACTTCGAACTCAAAACTTCTTTAATCAACTTGGTGAGAGGTTCCACATTCCATGCAAGCTTCTCCACCGAGGAATCTACACGATCACATTCACTCATTTCTAGAATCGCGTGGGACTACTTTAATCGTAGGGTCACCGAGGACGCCAGGGATGAAACTTTTCCGCTTCTCACCTTGAAGGAGAAGCCGAAAGAATGGTATAAATCTTTACCGATGACTCCATTACTTCGTGGGAGGAGTTGGAGAAAGAATTTCACGACCAAAAGATTTTCCACTTGAAAAGACGGCTCATCTTCCTGAATCGATATTCACTTTTGTAAATCGAGAGGGAATCATGCGATGCATGGAAACGATTTAAGTCTCTCTTGAGAAAGTGCCTCACCATGGGTGGATAAACAAAGATTGGTCAACACTTTCTATAGTGGTTTATTCGAATTGACTAAGGGAATGGTGAATAGATCTGCTGGAGGTGCATTTACGAAAGACACACGAAGAGGGATGGAGCGTTGTTTGAAGATATTGCAAAGTATAATTATGCCCTACCTATAAAGGTGCATCCAGAGAAGGAAGAGCTCGACTCAGGGAAGTATGAGGTAGATGAGACCACACTTAAAGGCTCAGCTTAGCCGCACTCACGAAGCAAGTGGCGGCAATGAATGTTCAAAGTCTTGGCATGTGACAACCGCCATGGCCAAGGCCATCGCAGATGTCGATGCAGCTTGACCCGATCCTTCAAGTCAAAGCGTGCAAAACAACGTTGTCCGCCAAAAATTGCGATACTATTGGGCACACATTCCATCAATGTCTCTCTATTGCTGCATTGAGGAGGTGAATGCATTGAGTTCTCAAAATTATCGACCTTTGGGTCGAATCAGAACACTCGAGGGTTTAATTCTTTGGGTGACCCTTCCAGGTAGCAAATCCCCATCGATTTCGGGCCCTGAGCCTAATCGAAACAATTTTCAAACCAACCTCGACCGGCATGGAACAATAATCCACGGGTCAATCAAAACCAAAATCGAATCAATCATTTCAGATCTTAGAACAAAAGTTGAGTGAGCAAGCCACGGACAACACTCGTTGGCAAATGCATTGAGTACTTTGACCAAGATCACGATGAGGAATTTAGAGGCAAATGGGAATGATTTCGAGGCGACAAGCAAGTCGAGCCTCAAGGTCAATGCCGAGTTTTTCGAGAAGAACCCCGGGGTTAACGTGGGTCGAGAATGACGAGAATACTTGCACCGATCTGGCGCACCATGGAACTATGGTCAAGATGAGTTGAATATCGTAAATCGAGGAGTGGGAAAGCGGTTGGCGGTCGAGGCCAACCAGGAAGCGAATAGCCCCTCATAAATGCGAGAGCGCGAGGATGGGAAGATCTTAACTTTCTCCTTAGAAGGATCTTTGGGATGGTCATTGAGCCAAAGGAAAAGAAATGCAGAAAGAAATGTGAGAGTTGAGAATCTGCTTGAAAAGAAGTCAGATTCTAAGTTGAGTTAGGAAGCATGTGAGGTGGAAAGATAGGGAAGACAAAGCAATCAATCATAAGAGCAAACAAAGAAGACTTGGCAAGAGAGGACTTTCTTGATCTCCCTTACCCACCTAGCAAGAACAAATTTGTCATTAACGATTCGATAAGGAGTATAAGAAGGTTATCGATTTGCTCAAGAATCTTGAGGCAAACATTCCATTAGTTGATCTTTTTGGTAGGGATGCCAAAGTATACAAAGTTTATAAGGGACGGTGTGAGTTCGAAGAAGAAGCTTCAAGAGCTCGAGCACATAGTGTTGAATGAAGAATGCTCCGCAATCGGTTGAGACTAAACTTCACAGTGAAGTGTCCTGACCCTCAGTAAATTCACGATTTACGTGTACTATCGAAAGCGAGGGACTTCCACAATGTTTTATGCGATTCGGGGCATCAGTCAATCGATGTCTACTTCAATCTTCCAATCTCTTGGATTGGATCAATCTATTACTCTTAGACCCATTTCTCTTCAACTTGCAGGATAGAAGTGTAGAAGTATGCAAGAGGCTGTAGAATCATCGTTGGTCAAGGTTGAGAACTTCATATACCCGGTGATTGGGTAATCATGGACATGACCAATGATGAAAAACACCACTTGATCCTTGGAAGACCTTTTCTTGCAACCGCCCGTGCCTTACTAGATTCCCTACGGTGGCGAGATAACCCTACATTTGGAGGATGATAGTGTAAAGTTCAATGTGGGCAATGCGGTGAAGCACGCATCCAAAGTGACACTTGTTTAGCTATTGAGGCGATTTCAGCGATGAGTATGATGAACAAGTGTTCATGGGCGAGTTGGGATGAGGAAGAATTCAATAAACAATCTGCAACTTGGGTGATGAGGAGTGGAAGAATTTTTAGAAGAGATTGAGAAGGAGGAAAAGGAAAGTTCGATTACCGGGAGATGGTAAGAAAGAAAATGAGGAAGAGGCATGGTGACATGGCCAGATTTGAAAAGGGGATGAAACCCCCATGCTGTTTGGGAGGCCATGATGCTTGAGCCCTTATGATAAGCTTGGAGATCCGGAGCTTAAGGCGATAAATTAAGACCAAGTGTGGAGGAGCCACCGTCGGTTTAGTGTTGAAACCCTTTGCCTCAACACTTGAAATACATTTTACGAGGGACGGTGATAAGCTCCCTTTGATTATTTCATCTAAGTTGGAACCAAAGGAGGAAGAAAAGCTTATCAAAGTCTTTTTGCAAGATAATATCCTAGCCTTTGGTTGGCAAGTGGGAGATATCAAGGGGATAAGCCACGATATCTGTGATGCACAAGATCGGGGACTGTTGAGGATCGAAGAAAGTCGCGCGACCTCGGAGAAGGCTAAACCCTCACATGCAGGAGGAGTCGTTAAGAAGGAAATCATCAAATTGCTTGACATGGGTATCATCTACCCAATAGCCGATAGTGAATGGGTGAGCCCCACTCGGGTGGTGCCAAAGAAAGGAGGGATCACCATCGAGAAGAATGAAAAGGGAGAGAGATTGCCTACGGCAAGTCACTTTGAGTCTGAGTTTGCATCGATTACGAGAAGACTAAATGAGGTAACTCTAAAAGACCACTTCCTTGCCATTCATTGACCGAGCTCCTTGAGAGGCTTAGTGGCAAGCAATATTATTGTTTTACGGATGGCTATTCAGGATACTTTGGGATAGCTATCGACCACCACCGATCAAGAAAAGACTACCTTCACTGTCCTCAGGCACCTTATTACCGAAGAATGCCATTTGGTCTTTGCAACGCACCGGCTACATTTCAAAGATGTATCTTGGCTATCTTTGATGGTTTAGTGGAGAAGGTGATGGAGATTTTATGGATGACTTCTCTGTGTTTGGGGGACAGTTTACCACTTTGTTTACACAATCTTGATAAAGTTTTGTCCCGGTGCATAGAAAAGACTTAGTCTTAAATTGGGAGAAGTGCCACCGATGGTGGAAGAGGAATTGTTCAGGGACACAAGGTGTCCAAAGAAGGTATTGAGGTCGACAAAGCGAAGGTAGAAGCTATTGAAAAAATGACATACCCCAAAAATGCAAGAGAAGTAAGAAGATTCTTGGGTCATGTCGAAGCTTCATAGGCGATTCATCAAAGACTTTTCTAAAATAGCCAAGCCTTTGTCATCTCTCTTAAGAGAAGATGTGAAGTTTATTTTCACCCCACGAGTGTGAAAGAGCATTTAAAGAACTAAAAGACAAGTTGGTTACCGCGCCAATTCTTATAGCACCATTTGGAAGCTCCTTCGAGCTTATGTGTGATGCTTCTAATTATGCGATCGCGCGGTGCTAGAGTCGAGAGAGTGAGCGGAAGGTTCCGACCCATCTACTACGCTAGTCACACTTTAAACCAGCGCAAGTAAATTATGCAACAAGCGAGAAGGAGTTGTTGGCGATGAATTTTGCCATGGATAAATTTAGAAGCTACTTGCTTGGGTCGGAGGTCACGGTGCAGACGGACCATTCGCGCATTGAAATATCTGCTGAACAAGGCTGATGCCAAGCCTCGTTTGTTGAGATGGATCTTGATTTTACAAGAGTTTGATGTTCATATCCGGGACAAGAAGGGTAGGCGAGAATGTGGTAGCCACCACATGTCTCGGCTGACCGGCGATCCTCGGTAGAGTCGGATGAGATTGGAATCGATTTTCCAACCGAGCAACTCATGACCATTGATGTGTGTGAGGTTGCTCATGCCCGTCTTTGGAAAAGGTTCTCCTTGGTTTGCACCTTTGCAAACTTCTTGAGCGGCGTATATCTCGGACCACGACCGACATATCGGCCAAAGAAGAAATTCTTTCGATTTGAACTATTATGTGTGGGACGATCCCATTCTCTTCAAAGCGTTGCAAGGATGGATTGCTCCGTAGGTGTGTCCTCGAGTTCGAGCGGAGAGGGACATTATGGAGCAATGCCATGGTGGACTGTGGGAGGTCATTATGGAGCCGGGAAGACTCGCTGCTGCGAAGATTTTTCAGATCCGGTTTCTACTTGGCCAACAATTTTTAAGGATCTGAGAGAACTTTGTAAAAGGTGTGACCGGTGCCAACGCGCCGTAAACTTTCTCGGCGAATGGACATGCCCTCCACCCCATCCAAGAATGCGAGGTTTTCGACGTATGGGGTATTGATTTCATGGGACCGTTTCCATCCTCGTATGGGAACAAGTACATTCGACAGTCTCGTCGACTACGTATCAAAAGTGGGTGGAGGCGATAGCAACACCAAGGAACGACCACAAGGTGGTCAAGAACTTCCTCGAAGAAAAATATTTTCACGCGGTTTGGCTGTCCACGAGCCCTCATCAGTGACGAGGGAACTCACTTTTGCAATACCCCACTAGACAAGATTTTAGAACGATATGGGGTAAAACACAAAATTGCTACCCCCTATCACCCTCAGACGAGTGGACAAGTTGAAGTGAGTAACCGAAGCCTGAAGAGCATTCTTGAGAAGACGGTGAATTCTAATAGGACGGACTGGAGTCAGAAACTGGATGATGTGCTCTGGGCCTACAGGATAGCTTTCAAGACTCCTATTGGCACATCTCCGTTTGAGATGGTTTATGGCAAGGCACGCACACGCCAATCGAGCTTGAGCACAGAGCGTTAGGCTATTAAATTCTTAATTTCGATAGCCGCTATGCAGGAAAGCGATTATGCGATTGCAGGAGCTTGATGAGTTCGAACTCCAGGCCTACGAGCTCGAGAATCGATGAGAAAGGACTAAACCGCTTCACGACAAGAAAATCAAGATTAGGGAATTCAAAGCGGGCGAGTGGGTTTTACTGTATAATACCAGGTTACATCTGTTTCCTGGTAAGCTACGCAGCCATTGGTCTGGCCCCTTTGAAATCTTTCAGGTATTCCCTAGTAGAGCAGTCGATTTGAAAGATAAGTAGGGCGGGTTGTTCAGAGTAAATGGTCATCGGTTAAAACACTATATTGGTCAACAAAAGGAACGACCGGTGGTTTTCTATCTGAATGACGTCCCTAGTCAAACCAGCTCCGATCCTTCGGCACCCGATGATTTACATCTCTGTGAGTTCTTTGATGATGTTGTGCTCCCTGATGTTGCACCTCGGCTTGTGAAACAGAAACCTAAGAAGAAGAAGAGAAGAATCATAGTAGTGCAAGTGGATACGAAGTTTGATGATATGGCCAAGGCGTTGGCGAGACTTTGTTCTGTGGATTCCACCTGCTTGACCCGAGAAGGTCGAGAATAATTCCGGGATGAGGCTTCACTGGCCTGACCCCGGTTGAGTTTTTATTGGTTAGTCGAGCTCCCGACTATAATTAAGCCCTACTAGGACGGTAACCTAGATATCTTTTTCTTTTTTGTTTGTAGTTTATTTTTGCTTTGTTTCTCTTGTTGGTTGCTAATGTTTTCCACCTAGCGCTTCGAATATGGATCTCAGATGCTTGGACGGTTGCCCACATCATGACCCTGTTTGTTTCTTTTTATTTCCTCATGTACCCCCAAGATCTCTCGATATTACATTTGTGCACTACATTTCACATAGATTCGGTTATTATCAATTTTTGCATTGCTTCGCTTTGTTCCATGATATTGCCTTGTCTATCATCTTTTGTGCCCCAGCCCGAGGCACGCCTTGTTTCCCCATGTGCGGGATATGTGCGATAAGCGATTGTGAGCTTCAGATGATATCGGTTTACGGTGGATGGTCCACGATCATCGATTTCTTCAAGCATTTATGGATCTGACTCGCGACCACTTCCGGAATTGCCTCCTTCGAATTACAACCAGCTAAGTTTTTCTTATTTTGCACATGCTGAGGACATCATGTAACTTAAGTGTGGGGGAGGGTTTATTGGTTTGTTTTACTGGTTTGTTTTACATGTTATCTAGTTTTGCTCCTTTGAAAAATTTGATAAAATTTTTGAAAATTTGTGAGTCCCGAGTAACTTCAATGACATGCTAGTTTTGTAATTTGGCACCTTTAATTGTTATCAGTAGTCATATCATGTTCTAAGAAAAGGTTTGGTAGATCGATACTCACTTGAACCTCAAGATACCTAACCTCGTTAGATGAGGAACCAAAAATATAAAATAGTCTCCGGTTAGTTAAGGGATAGCCAATTCTAGTCGCAGAGATAACCACTTACTTAGCAATCGATGAAAGTTAAGAACTCGTGTACTATATTCACAGTTAGAATCTAAGTACCTTAGTGTCTTGAGAACCTTAAAAGTCTTGAATGTGTTAGAAATGATACCTGACCGGGAGTTTCCAAAGAGTTTGAAAAAAAGGAAAATTTTGAAAAAAATTAAATTGCGGAAGTTGTTTGCGACTATCACCTCGAGTCCACTTGGATACTGCCCCAATTGGGGAGTGTGGTTTACCTTGGACAATATAGGTTTGAGTGATCTCAGGGTGACTGCCTCTAAAGTAGGGGAGAGTGTTATACTTTTGAGACGCGACGATGGAAGAAAATATAGGCCTTTTGGAACTCTGAGTCGAGTTGATCTAAACCCAGAGAGACACAAAGGTATTTTCTTGGCACCAAGTAAAGGAATTTAAATGTGAGTTGGTTACTTTGTTCTTGATAAATTGTTTTTGTAGGGTAAGTGTTGTAGATGAATCGAACTTCGTTTATTTAACCGGATGATCATTAGTGCTTGATTTAATACATCAAGAGAGGATCGGTGGAAGTTTAGCGGGTTCAACACACACAATCACTGAGTGAGTTCGATTTGCTAGATACTAGCTTGATGTGAGCATGACTACATCTCGTGTCAAATTATGTGGGTTTTTGATAGTTTGTCGTTGTTTGTTTTGCTCGGGGACAAGCAAAAAGTTAAGTGTGGGGGAGTTGTTTAGGGTATATTTTACTATATTTTCGGGCTTAATCCCTAAACAATTTACCTTGTTTTTAAAGGAAATAGATGAGAAAAGCATGTTTTTTTAACCAATAAATTCATATAATGTTCTTGAGGGTTTATAATTTAATTAGGAGGAAATATTGGGATTAAATGTTATTTTGTTACACATTTTATTATTATTATTACTCGATGACTTGGTGTAACAATAATTTTGTAGAAAATAAAGAAATGCAAGGGGATATTATTTATTGAGAAGATTTATGTCATTCAATCAAGGATTTCAAAATAAAGGAGAAAATCGGATCAGCATTTGAAGAATAAATCGATCGTGAGCGAAAGAGTGGAGTGGGGAACACGCTTTCGAAGCTACGTTGTGAACGCAGAGAAGTGGCACGCTCGGTCGACCGAGCCGTTCTATTCGGTCGACCGAGCCAAGAGGTTCGGCCTACGAGGCTGCAGAATTTAATTCGACGCGTTTTAGATCCTTCCTATGTCGGCCACAAACTCCTATATAAGCAGCATCCATTCGAGCAGAAACAGACATCCAGAAACATCAGAAAATTAGTATAGCAATTAGCAATAAATTAGATTCATAGATAGTCTTTCTTTTATTTTTCTTTCAATTTCAATTTAGCAAATAAGGATGTGTTTGAAGAAGATGAGTGGCTAAAGGCCCTAGGCTAGGACCACCAATGTGAAGCCACCATCGCCGGAATAAACAAGGATTTTTGCATTTATTCGTTCTAGTAAGTTTCTTGTTCTTCCTTCATGTTTTGAATTGTTTATATGCAATGTGTATGACTATACTTGTGTTGCATGCTGATTGAATTTAGACATACGATAGTTGATAAATTCATAGATTGCCGTGAAGGAGAGTGATAATATTTCTTCTAACAAACGAAAGTTGAGGGAGAATATTGTTAGATTGGGATTTTATATCCATATCTTTGTTCCGTAAATTTGTTAGTTGCATCGAGAGGTGGACTAGTTAACGGTGTTAAATCGAGAGAGGGAACGCCTTTTTAGTAGATAATAATCCAAGGCTTGCGGACGAATGTGCGTCTTTCTTGTTAATTTCGGTGGGGTGGTGGATCAACGGTGCTTCTAGTTGTTTAATTATAATTGTTACGGAAAGATTTGTTACGTGCTAGTTTTTATTTTCAATTTTCAAACTCTTTGTTTTATTGTTTTTAATCCAAGATCGTAGTCATCAACCTTACAAAAGAAATCGAAAGCAAAAACACTATTTTCGTACAAGTCCCCATGGATACGACCGGTTTTCATCACTATAGTCGCGAACCTTCGCACTTGGGGTTGACATCGGTTTTATTTATTATATTTTATCACCGCTTTGCATAAAACCGCAAATGCATTGATTTTGCTAGAAACCGTTATCGAGGGGACGCCTACCGCTCCTCTAATCTTATTTCACCTTGTGTACTACTTTTGAGGTCCCGCTTTACCATCCGATAGGATTATGTCTCCTTATGTTCCACCTATTGGTCAAAAATTAACCGCCTTACTGTTTGGTAGGATAAATTATAACAACCAAAATCGCCAAAGAAGAAGAACAACCACCACCTCCACCTCCTATTCGTACTCCAAAGACCTCCAGCCTCTAGGCGATCAAGCATGCCACAACTACTTGAGCCGAATAGCCGGATTGAGGCTATGTTTCAAAGATATGGTTCAGCTCAGGCTAGAACTCGATGCTAATATAGCTTTAGCATGTGAAAAGAATAAAGCGGGTGAGGATCTTAGGATTGGCCAAAGAGGCCACAGAGCTTTCATAAGTGAGATAGATCCCGTGATATGCAGATTTCTGCTAGTATCCTCAGTCACCGACCCCATACTATGCCGATTGATTCCACCTATTCCACCACCGCTTATATTCCGGACTATACTCCGTCATCTTTAGGACGAGATGGTATGTTTACATAAAATGGCAACGATGCAAGCTCAGACGACATTTCAAGCATCTACGCAAGCAGATCCACAATGATTCAATGGCTATGGTTTGCATACGACTCAGTCTCTAGGGGCTGAATTTACTTCTAGGCTGTTTGGATCGATCTCAGCTCAGTTCGACTCTTCGTATGACGTAGATGTGGATTACGATGAAGATGAGTGATTTAGATGAACTTTTCATGTGTTATGGTGTATGACTATCTACGATGGTTTGTTGTACTTTTTACATTTAATTTTGTTTTTAGACTATTGATGCACTCTGTGGTTAGTGCACTTTGTTATTTTAAAGACTTTTACGTAGTTTTTTGTTTTATCACCGCATATATCAAAGTCATATAATATTTATATATCTTTTTTTACACCAAAAGAAGATGCCGGAACTCTCTGATTTGGAAAAATCTATGACGGTGCACTGTAGCACCGGCACGCGCCGGAACCTACCCGGCACGCGCCGGTCTGGTGTGCTACCGACCTTCATCAGGATGTTTCCTCATTGGTTCTGTTATTTCTATAAATGGAAACAGATGCAGCATTCCTGAAATGTTCATCAACTCTTTTTAGCTTCTTGTTTTCTTCCCAAAAGCGTATAAAATGTCCGATCATTCGTCTGTTAACAGTTATTCTCCTCCACATACCCCAAATACCGTACTTCCTAATCCACATTATCCGTTTTTTTCACCCCATTCCTTACAATTCCATGTATGCCTCGGTTTACAACCCTTTCTTAATAATTTCAACCACCACCAAAGGTCTTTGATTGAAAAGGTCTAAATTTTCGAAAAGTGGATAATTGGGCATTCATAAGGATGGAAGGAGATGGGTGGGAGTATTTTGTCGTATGCCCGTGAGGTAGAATTAATGTTACGTTGGTAAGAGAATTTTACTCTGTACTTTCGGAAGCTAATACTCTAGGGTTGTTACAATCTGTTACAGTTAGAGATGTTGTTGTTCCTTTTACTTCTACCATAATAAATCAAGTTTTTCATATACCACCAGTCCAAACATCACCATCTAGTCATTTTGAGTATCAGTGGAGACTTGATACTGCTGAAGAAGTTATTAACAAATGTTCGGAATCTTATCAAGTTTTATTCCAGCATTATAATAGGAATAGAGATGTCTCCACAACCGCTTTACTTCCCCATTTAAGAACATGGAAACGATTCATCAATTCACGAGTTTATCCAACTGATGATTTCTCGGAAATCAGTGATGATGAAATGTTACTATTATATGCTATCACGAGTGGAGCTGTTATAGATTGGGGAGTATTGATTCAAAAAGCAGCTGTTACTTTTGCGTTTGGAAGAAGACCGATCCATCAGCCTATGCCGTTTGCATGGTTGATTTCTAAAATATGTGTTCGTTTGGCTAGGGTATCGGAAAGAGCGACGGATGAATACTTTCCAGCTCGCCTTCCTCAGGTAGGGCTTTTACCAGTCGATATTCCGGGAGGATCGTCAAGTGGTGAAAATTAGATAGCTATGTTAGTAGTAAGGAAGGAATAATAATAAAGAAGGTAATAATGGTAGAATAAATTAGTTTAGAATAAATTAGTTTAATAATAACTTAGTTTAATTTAGTAATAAATTAGTTTAAATTTTTCTAGTTAAAGTAGTAATTTTAGTAGTAAATTGTTTTTAACTTTTTTATAGTTTAATATTGTAATATATTTGTATGTTTTTAATTTATTATGTTTTTCTTTTATGCTATATAAACGCTCGTCTGTTTGACACATAAAATAATATAACTGCTATAAATTAATTTATTTTATTTGCTAAACCAACTTTTTACTACTCATTAGACATCGGGACGATGCCAATTCGTAAGTGGGGAGTAGAGATTGGTTAGTAAATAAAATGAATTTAATATATCAAATACTTATACACTTAGTTTAATTATTCTTAAGAAATAAATGGAATAATATATAATTATTATAATAAAATGATATATTTTGATAGAATAAATTTTTAATTAAGTAAAGTAATCTTGATATATTATTTCTATATTATTTATATCTATTTTAGATTTTAACAAGATTTTAAGTATGTATATCTAGATAAATATTATGAAATATTTTTTTATGAAATTAGACAAAAGTTACTAATAATTATAATGAAATTTTAGAATGATTTTTCTTTTCAAGACAAGTATGAAATTGGAATCGGATTAGGGATGACAATTTTTGGCATAACTTTGACTAACTAGAGCCAAATAGCCTAACCAAACGTAATTTCTAATTTTTGTCCCCACCTCAGCCTTGTAGAGTGATCATGACCTCACTCGAAATTAGCCATTATGATTAACTAGATAAAACCAACCCTTAACTTAAGTTGGTCTACATTTCCTTGAAATCCCGCAAGTTTAGTATATACTTATGGATAGCGGTGACGACATCGAAATAAAAGAGTCAATACAATACAACTGGCAAGAGTTGAGATTGGTATTATTATTTGGATGGGCATTTCTATAAAATCATATTATTATGAATTTTTGTTAATGTATTTATGTTTGTTTGTTATTAAAAAATTTAAAAAAAGATAATGGTTTCAAAACCATTTTTATCAATTTTGTTAGAATTTAATCGTGATATTATCGATCGAGATATTTTGATCAAAATTGAAGGTGTGAAAGACGCATTTACTTGCTTCTATCTCTTTGATTTTCCTTTGTTATCCTTTCGATTAGCCAAATACCTCTGAGCCTCGAACGTTATAAGCCAAATTGCCAATTACTTGACCTAGTCCTTGATTCCGATAATTCATATAAGTAAGCGATTATAAATTTATTCAATATTTTATTTATATTTATTAAGTACTTCATGTAGAATTTCATTTAGATAATATTTTATAACTAATTTATTAAGTTATACACACTTTTGTCATCTTAATAATCTTAGATAGATAAAATTAATATAATTATAATATGGACAAAGATACGTTATTAAATTAGAAATTTAGTCTAAGAACTATATTATTTGCATTATAACTTTTATATATTATTATCGCTTATTTTATTTATGACGATCAAAATTAAGTGGGGGAGTAGTTGATATATGATAAAATATAACTATATTATATATTTTTAATTATTTATTTATAATATTATCGTATAATTTCATAAAAATACAACCTAAAACTTATAAAAATATAATTAGTTATAAATAGATATTATCGTTATAAAATTAGTATAAATTATAGCTTTTGTTGTCAGATTTACCGTGGGAATTGTTTTTTACTGATACAGGGTGAATACGAGAAAATCAACGAATCAGAAGCGAAAAGAATAAAAATTAACAACAGATGTTTTTGATACCGCGGCACGCACTCGAGGTGACCGCACGGGCCGGAATTTTCATCATTTCAAGCACATGGGAGTCCGACAAAGGAATATGCATCAGAGCACCCGCACGCGCCGCTGGTGCGCACGCGCCGTGTACTACTCCTCGCTTATAAATACTCCATCATTTGCAGATGTTTGAGTTGTACCAATATATATATATCACTTACTATATATATATATATATATATATATATATATATATATATATATATATATATATATAGTTAGTTTCTAGTTCTCAGAAATACAAGAAAAGGCACTCACCGAAATAATAATGTAGTATAAGTATCGTTGTAATACTTAGAAGACTTATCAAGGCTCATTGTTGTTAAGAGTTGCTATTTCCGGAGAATACGGCTCGGATGCTTCAATTGTAATCTGCAACTTTCTAATGTATCTATGTTTGTTTGTTATTATTAGTATCTATATAATAGTTATAATGATATTAGGCTAACTTAATATCTAAGCCAAGATATGAAATTGAATTAGTTTTATCTTTTTAAGGAAATGGATGATGACTATGTTAAAATCTAATTAAAATCGATTATGATGAATCTCTTTCTATTTGAACTTAATGGCATGTTTGTATTGACGTAATTAACCAATATAAACGGAGTCGTAATTTAATGATGAACTAACCAGAGAAGTTAGGTTATGAGATCATGGATAGAAAGACCGGAGGGTAAAATGGCCGTCGACAAACGGAATCATATTTCCTATCCCGGGCGTAATAATTGTACTCGAGAGATTATTACGCTTGAAATCACCTGTTTAATCGATGATCTTAAAATACTCGGCCGTATGACAAAACGGGAGTGACCCATGATTAAGATGACATTGGACAGAGGATTAGACATATGACAATTTCATACGCCGTGGAGGAGGAATTGTTGAGCTTAGGAGTATACCGCTTCACGTAATCAATTAGACCTAAAAGGAAGATCGAGCACATCCATTGAACTAAAAGAGATTGTAATTCAATAACATATTCTTGGCTAGTTTCTAATAATATTACTAGTATCTATATTAGTATTTATTATATTGGTACTTTATATATATTTATATCTATATATATATATATATATATATATATATATATATATATATATATATATATATATATATATATATATTTATGTATCTATATATATCTATATTAGTATTATGCATTTATTTAATGCTTTAGTAGTTTGTAGATTATTTACTTGGTAAAAAAGCTGCGACTTAGATTGAGTTAATAATGACTTCTTGGTGTTTAACCACACTCTGAATTACCACACGCTTCCCTCGAGGATACGACACCGACTCACCACACTAGCACTACAATTTGACCCGGTACACTTGCTGTAATGATTGTATAGTCTAGAAATAGTCCGTCACATTCACTGCACTTGGCATGGTTTGTGGTCATTATGTTGTAATGAAATCCTCAAATTTAGCTCTAGCCCACATAGGGAATTCTCGCTTCTTTCAAATATTCATTAGCTTTCGGACATTTACTACATAAAGTGACGAAAATGTAACTTGAATTCGTCGCATAGGCCTATGCAGCTTTCGAAAAGAGCTTTCCGCACCACATCTCGGATATTTCATCCTCAAATTCTTTTACATGTGATACATGCAATGCCCATGGTGCGCATTCTTAAACACCGCCTTGAAAGATGTTTTAATACTATCGGCACGATCGTAAAGTATCGCAAGATCATTCGTGTCCCCAATGATGGGTTTTAGCTTATCAAAAACCATGTCCAAGACTCATACTTTTAGAAGCAACAACACTTCAAGCAAGTGGAAATATTTGATGATTTGCATCTTGACATATTTCCACAAGTAAGGTCCCTTTATAACGCTGCTTTTCAAATGCGTGCCGTCCCACGTAAAATGACTTTCCTCATCGCCAAATAAAAATCCTCAATACTTTGACCAAGAGCCATGAAAAAGTATTTGAAAACATTCTCATCACTTTTTTCAATATGATATACAGTGTCCGGGTTTCTAGCCTTCAGCCTATAACAATATTTGGGTAATTCTCCCAAACTTTGTTTGGATTACTCCTTATCAATCCTTCTACACAACCCTTAGCCCCGTACGTCTTGCAATAAGTTACTATCCAAATTCTTGCTGGAAATCATGCATCAAGTCCTTTGGTGCGTTAATACGATTGGCATCTTTAAACCTTATGGCAAAGTATGTGCCAATTAGCTTGTGCAGAGCATGCCTATGGTCTTTTCGAGGAGCAATAGGTGGGCAGCTATGCTTATTTGCATACGTTACCACTACAAATCGCTCAGAAGGTGCTTGATGTTGGTGGCTCGCAACGCCATTTGCATCCGGCGGCTTCACATAGAATCGAATAAACGCTTTTGTTGGAAGTTTTGCGCTTTGAATTCAAACTTGTACTTCAGAGCCAACTTCGCAAGTTTTAATACCAAAAAATTTTGCATTTAAACGGATCATTCACACGATAGTCTTCATGTTCGGGAATGCACACTAAAGTATCACCTACATGAGATAAATTACAACGAAAGTCTTCATGTTCAATTCTTTGCACGTTAACCACAAATGGGGTGCATTCAAGGATCAACAATCTCGCTTCTCACAACAAAGCCATCAAGATTCTCATTTGACATTTCATCACCCGCTCATGCTAATTCTCCGATATGATTCTTCTAAATAAACATCTTCACTCATATTCACCAATAAGGAGTCTTCAAGTTGCTCATTAAAGTCCATGTTGTCACCCCGTGTTCAAATGAGAATCTTCGACACATGTCTCTATGCTTTCTATTCTTACATCCAACATCTCTTTCATGGCATTCCCAACAACATCCACATCTATCTCTTCATTAACATTCTTTTCAACACATGTCTCTATGCTTTCTATTCTTACATCCAACATCTCTTTCATCCCATTCCCCATAACATCAACATATGTCTCTTCATTAACATTCTTTTCAACACATGTCTCCATGCTTTCTTCTTACATCCAACATCTCTTTCATCCCATTTCCCAAAACTTCTACATCCGTCTTTTCATCTCTTTCAACACATGTTTCTTGACTTTCCGACACATTTACTACTTCACATGTTTCTTGACTTTCATAAACCTGTGTACACTTTTCCTTTTCCTTCAAACATATTAATAAAGCATCTTGTTTTAAATTACAAATGTATATAAACCGATTCACAAGCTTATCGCAATCAAGCACCATCGGTCTAGTTTTACTAATGGGGACCATATATTTCATCTCAAACTCATAGAATGTTGTATCGATTTCCAACTCATATTTCACCATGTCATACAATTCTTCAAATGTATTTTTTTCTTGACACTCAAAATCGTCGAGACTTCTTTGGATTCACACCCTACATACTTCTAACACCATAGTCCATTGACGCCTTTTTTTCAACCTCCACAGGTAAAATATAAAATACAAACTTTATCTTCCATCACGCTTCACCGAGATCCTATTTTTATTCAATACAATAATTACAAACCGATATACACATAGACAAAATCCATAACTCTTGAATGTAGCATTGCATTCAATTTATTTTAAATCACAAATCAATTTCAATTCCGTCAAATAACCATTAACAAGTTTAAACTTGTGTCACACTATAATCAATCTACCTTGAAATGCAGATAAGTTCACATAGTCATTAACAAGTTAAAACTTGTGTCACATTATAATCAATATTTTAAGATTAATACGATTACCAATCACCTAGAAATGTAGCTAGAAAATATAACCAAATAGATAGATATAGATATAGATAGTCATGGCGGATAATAATTGCACAAATCACCAATTCAACATTTATATAACTAAAGGCCCCTTCATTATTCCCGCCTATGAACCGTGAAGCCAAAACCTTAAAATTAATCTCATTTCCCGGCCTTTATTTGTTCCTACTTATCATTGTTCATCATTCTGACAGCCTCTCTGCAAATAATTACATATTATTTTAGTTTGACGTTGTATGCTTGCATTTTGCATACCCAATTTTTCGTTCAGCTAAGCCAAAGATCTTGTCTTGTTTATGCTATTATTAACAGTGTTGAGGAGCTTCAATTTGTCAGTCAAGGTAATCGATTAATTCACTGCTGTGATTATTCATCTTTTTTATAGGTTTGGATTGTTTTGTATTCGCAATTAATCGCTTGTTAAATCCTTTACTCTTATCACAGATAGCTACAAAATTAGGGCACGTACAAAATTGGGGCTGAGTTTTGATGGAATTTCGGCAGAGCAGAACAGAGCCTATATCCGTAGTTTTTCCACTGTTTGTACAGCTAATTTCTTATTAATCTATCTGTATTTTGCCTTGATTTTCATTTGAGAGCTCGGTTTCCTTCTTTTCTATTAGATTAGCATAAGTTTAAGTTATTCCAATCAGCTGAATCCGATAGGATTAGGTAGGTAAGGATGAAGCGAAGAAAATCGAGAAGAAATGTCCATAGTTCTACTAGGAGACAAAACAACAAAGATTCCTGATTCTTGGTTGATATGATTAATGCTTTCTACCGACCCCGCTTTTGGGTACTATTTTGTCTTTTCTTCCTACAAAGGAAGCTGTAGCCACCTCCGTTCTTTCAAAAGATTCCAATTCATGTGGAGGACTATCCATAATCTTGAATTCTTTTATTCGGGTGATAGGGAAGAACGGTTTGAAGGTGAAGATATGAAATTCGCTGAATTTGTCAACCGTGTTTTGCTTCTCCATGATTCTAGTTTGCTAAATAAGTTCAATTTGTTCTGAAACCTAGGTGTATTTTATCTCATCTCAATTCATGGATCAAAACCGCAATTACTTAAAAATGTCCAAGATCTTTTGTTATGTGTTGAGGCCGGTGATGTACCGTATAGTAGACTCGAACCGATTGAAATGCCGATAAGTGTTTTGAATCGTGACTCACTACGATTTTTAGAGTTAGACGGTGGCATTTCTTTTATGTGAGGACGTGATTTGCCTTCCAAGACTCGAAAGTCTAAAACTTTTTTCTGTTGACTTCAAGTCTATGAAGGCTTTTGCAAAGCTTATAACCGGATGTCCAATGCTGAACTTTCTGCTCGTAGATATTCACATTGACTACATGATAAATTATTTTGGAAGAGGAGATCATGATTTTACGTATATAGTATCTTCAACTTCCTTGAGACACTTTGTGCTATGTATCAATAAAAAGGAAGAGCTACACTTTCTGAATTTTTATTGTAACCTGATGTTAAAGACTCCCTCACTCGAGTACCTCACGATAGATGGTCATCTACATGAGATTCATGTGAAAGAAAGTCTAAGCTCTCTGGTGGAAGCTAACTTAATGATCGATTTGTATGAAGATGATTTCTATGAAACCGACATTTGCAATGCAGTCGTTGATGTAGTTCGTGCTTTAAATTGTGCAAAAACTTTGAATCTATCAAGCGATGCTATGTGGGTAAGCTACTCTTTTTCTCTAGGAAGATTAATGTTTTGTACATCGGTATTAGACTTCTACACCTGTATTTGTCAATGTTGTTGCTTACGCCGGATCACTAACGCTTGATATCATCAGCTCTCTTAACCATGCCACGCCGTCGGTTTGTCGATCGAGTTTAAGAGATTGGTGACATTCGTGATGTAATGTTATTGCGCTCATTGTTGCTTATTACAGATTTCATTCAATCCTCAGACAATTTAGAAGATCTCACGATATATCAGGTTAGTGTTTGCAAGAGAGTACGGTTTTATTAATTAAACATTGTTAAGTATAATTATTGATGTGTTTTTCTGTGATGTCAGGGTGGTAGAACCGATAGTCATTCTCATCACTCAAACTGGAAAACACCTGTAGAAGTTCCAAGATGCTTGTCAAACAGCTTAAAGAAGATTGAGATTCATGTTTATTTTGGTTTGGCCGATGAGCGTGAAATGATACGTTATATCTTAAAGCATGGAAGTGCCCTTGAACTTATAAAGATTGCATTAGATAGAAACCGGGAGGACGAAAAGTTTGAGTTGATTCAAGAGATATGTAAGTTCCCAAGAAAATCTCCGGCTTGTGAAGTTGAATTCGCAGTTGATCAGTACGAGCCAGATCCTGTTGTAACAAGCTGAAACTCTGATTCGGTCATTGTGACTACGAAGGAAACAATTGAACGACCAAAAAAAGTTGCATCTGCAATCATGTTCTGCCAGTGACATGGTGAATATTTCCTATATTTTTGAATATATATTCTGGTTGTGTCCTAACATACTAACATATTGATTTTCTAAATATGAGGGAGTAATGTATTTTCAAATTAAGAGGGATGGTGTGATATGCAGACTTTTTAGAGCAGACCTAAATTTAGGAATTTTATTTAAGGAGGGGGGACATGTTATTATTACGGCATAAGTTTTTGATTATTATGTAGAATAATATTGGTGATTGGCAGCTTATTGGTAGCTTTAATGGATCTATGCACATCATGTGTTTGATTAAATGCTTGACATAGTCCCTTTTTATGGGGGGTTGGGGATTTTATATTAGGGGTGGACGGAATCAAACTCTTTCTCATTCGAAAGTGCATGGCTTATACCTCTAGGCCAAATCCGATTTCCCAGTGCAATGGTATGTATGCTTTGGTTTGAATTGAATTACATATTTTTGACATTAAAATTCAAATGAGACATACCGAACATTCCCCATACGTTTCACAAAAAGAGATAGTAAGATGAGAAAACCAAGGGAAAAAAAAGCATGACAATCTTGGGCAAAAATGATTGGTTTTTTTTTTTTTTTGTTTTTTGGTCGAAACCGGATATTTTATTAGAAAAACACTATACAAACTGTACATGCAAAGCCAAACGGCGAAATACAAGCATTTAAATCATAGAGATAAATCAAGGCCAAGCTAATCTAAGCTCACGAGCTCGGCGGACAGCTTCAGAAATAAATATCGTCTTCGTTGGTCGTAGAAGGTCTAGGTGGTGGACTTCTTTGTTTCGCCAAAGCCAAAGGCTCATCGTAATCTCACAAAACAAGAATTTCGAACGTTGTGTTGTCGTGTTTGTGCATGTTTATCATCAAACAATTCCCCAACCAAGAGGGGTGTCATGGGTGGAGGTGAAAGAGCTCCAGCGTTAGCGTGAATTACTTGTTTCCACATGTCATAGGTCCACGGGCGCCTCTCTCATGACATGTAGGATAGTAAAAATGATTTGTTTATTAATCACAGTTCAAAATGAGAAACCTTAGCCAATTTCCTCACTTATTGCTATTTGGTCATACACCCAAGAAGACACTTGTTTAAATTTTTTTTTAAGTTGATACGAAATTCATAAATTATTTATCGGCTACAAACTTTCATTGGTTTTGAATGGATGGAAGCATTTTTGAAGCACATTTGGGCACTACAATGACATTCGAGTCAATATTTGAATTTGAGAAAGTCGAATACAGCATTTGACCTTTGCAAAATCGACATGAACACAATTATGGTGTCTTTAACACACGTCATAAAAAAAACACGTAGGTGATTAAAAATATTTAATTTCACTACATCGCCATTAGTATGTGGGACTTGGATGCTCTGGAGTCATTTTTTTCCCCACAACGAAAGGATTTTATAGATTAAACCAGACTAATGCTGGAATATACAATTAATGCGGGACCACCGCCCAGACTAACCCCCGGATCATTACCGGACTATCACCGGCCCACGGGTAACTACAAAACAAACTAAAAGACATATAAATAGAGACAAAAGATGAGAACTTTGTGGGAAAACCATGAAACCGTCAAAGTCTAAACAACTCCTCGGAGCTAGCTTTAGCAACGATAACGAAAGGAGAAGAACCATGCTTCATATCGACAAATATTTTGGATCGTAATGACGTTGTTTCTATCAATATCGTTGGAGTGTGTAAGCCCTTGTGGTTAAGGTTTAACGATTTAAGAGGAAATTAGATTATAGGCGTGTATAATTCTTATTAAATCAATACAATTAGTTTAGTTGGCAGGATTTTTGCTGTGAGCACCACCCTTTGTTTTAGAATAAGCATTGGTGTAACCACATCTACTTTGGAAATACGAGTTGGGGCACATTTAGCTCAACATGCTGCAGATGAATGATTCATACCATCATCTGTCTTTAATCTTTGGACATTATATTCGCTTGATTACTAGCTTCAAGACTGACAGATGATTACTGAGAGCGAGTTCTCTTCCTTGTGGGGTAACTCGGGATTTCTGTACTCGATTGACCAGGATGTACAGAATTCAAATTTCCAAGTTCCTGTGTTTTATTTGAGTCGGTTTTACAAGATTCGCCCTTGCCTCATTGTGTGCCAGCTTTTGTTCCTTTCATAACGCTATATCCCCATGTAAGGCCATTAGGCCAGCACCCAAACCAGCTGTTGCAATAATCTGTATCTCCCCACTACCAACAACTTCGTTTAATGCCAATGGGATTGAAGCCCCCCATCGATGGACTTGGTTTTTTTCTTTCTGGGTATTGCGTTTTTTCAATATCATCAAGGAAATCCAGACGATTACGACAAATCTGATCAATTTATAGCCGGAATACAACAATATATCATTTGTAGAGTGTTTATTCTTTGGCGCCGACAGATTTGGCGCTTGAATCGCAGTGAGAGCGATTTATTCCAAAGATTCTGACGACATTGAGGTGAGAAGCCCAGACGGCCATGGGAGGGGAATTATTTATTTTTATTTTTATTCTGAAGTTGAACAAAGAATGGGATTAATGGGAAACGGGGCTAATTTTGTCATCATAATCAATGATCTTTTGAGTGCATCCTAAATGCCTAATTAAATTCAAAAATAGTCCTCATAGACAAAAAAAAAAAAAATGATATATTTATTCGACAATCGTGCACACGATGCATAAAGAGAAACAACAACAACAACCGATGAGTGTAAATGCTTGAGGTCTCGGAACCAAAAGGTCCTGAGTTTAAATCCCACGTCCCTTCATTATGAAAAGAAAAAATTAAAACAACAAAAGGTAGACGCCATCATCATTGAAAATGAAAATAGGCCATCCAGTAGTAATTAGTAATGCAGCAAAGAACCTTAGAAAGTAAAACAACGAGACCGGGTGATCAGCAACGAGAGAAAATGCAACAGCGAGATAAAAATGCTAACACAATAACACTTCAAGGAAGCAAGCAAAGGGAAGGCCACCATACATCGCAGCAACAGCCCGACCTATCACATCACAATATCTCAACAAATTAAATAGCCAAGAAACCCGAATAAACGAATATTTCAGTAGTAAACACACCAAAACTTCGAAATAAACAACGTTAAAAAGACATATTACCAAAGAGATGCATTATTAGATGTCATTCAATACGAGACCGACCGGTCACGAGACCGACCGTCTATGACTGAGACCGATATTCATCAATGGTCTCATGATGATCTACACATATGTGCAGTGAACATAATTCTTAATCATTATCCTTTCATATATCTTCAATCATATGTTTTATCACTTTTATCCGAATCAAAGCTAGGCTAAATGTTTTCATAATCGAATCATGTAACCGGTAATTCAAACCTAGCCCATGTAGTTGTTGAATCTGTTGCATGTTATGCATCTGCCGCCTCAGCGGAAGGTAGGTCGTGTGTAATAA
This sequence comes from Gentiana macrophylla, assembly GCA_026214975.1. Classification (NCBI taxonomy): domain Eukaryota; kingdom Viridiplantae; phylum Streptophyta; class Magnoliopsida; order Gentianales; family Gentianaceae; genus Gentiana; species Gentiana macrophylla. The sequence continues at coordinate 100,017,712 of CM047810.1, forward strand.
GCAAATAATGGGGAATATTTCAATATATGCTATTGAAATAACCCAAGTGAAACATATAATTGTGTGTGTGTGTGTGTTTTTTTTCGCAGAATCTACGAAACCGAAGATCAACATTGAATACATGCCATTTCAATAAATTGAAGAGAAAAGAAATTACTGAAAGGTTATGTCCATCTTTTTTTTTTTTGAGCAAAAAAAAACATAACAAAATATCAAAACTCATAATTTCTCCCGTGCGTTCTATTTGGTGCAGCTAAAATCAGCAACGAATTATCGGTCCCGTTCAAACTTGAACCTCCAAACGTTCAATGCTTTATTTATAAGAGCATAATTTAAAGATGACGCAACAAAACAATTTAAAAACGGAACATCGAAAATTTGGATTATCCAAAATGACAGAAAATATACTAAAAACAACTGCAAAGACATAACAAAACACAATGGAGTTTGCTAACTAACCGGTTTGAGGTCGAGCTCCATTCCATGCTTTTGCATCTACCAGAGATCGGGCTCTTGTTCGTCATGTGCCACCTCACCGTCTTTGTTAATGAATATTGTGGACGTGCAGTTCTTTAGTGAAGCCAAACTCATCTTATGAGACAAATATATCACATCACCACTATACTTCCTTTTATGAGAGCTCTTCACTGTTGCTTCTAGAAGGTTCTTTGGAATGCTCTTCACCGTTCCTTCCAGAATGTCATAAACATAGAGTATTTTTCTCGACAGGATAGCTAGCTTTCCATCCACAACAGCAATTCCACCAACTGCTATCCAATGGGAATAAATTTCTACTTTTTTGTTTAAGGTGTATTCAGTGGCTGTCCACAACTGCTCTGCATGATCTTTAAATCTCCATATAGTGATTTTGCGAGACAAAATTAGGATGTAAGAGAGGATGCCATCAATATTTAGCAGACGTGTGTTTTGAGGCTCGCACTCGGTATTCAAGGGGACAGGACAAGGTATGACCGTAAATTCTTCGCTTATTGTATCAAATTTCATGACATCATTACGACCACCGTAATTGTACCCTTGCTCGGTGTACCCAAGCCCATAATCAATCATCCAATAAAGGTTATTGTTGATCAATAATGGTTTCGCATACCCCAACTTAAGTCGTCCACCACACGGATTCCTAATCGTTTTCAAGGATGGATTAGAACCTAAATTAAGAACCTTGTACTCGGTTTTTATTTCATGCGGGAGGCAAAAGGGGCTGCCAACTGATTCTTCTATCTCCAAAAGGGCACAATACTCATTCAGTAAGGGATGAAAATACACTCCATGCATCTGGCTTTTGTAAAGTTCTTTAGGAAGGTTTATTGTCACACATTCATGACTAGGCCTTGCAGGGTTTAGAATAATGAATTTTGCTTCCGGGGAATCATGTTTGTATTCTTTTTTTGAGAATGAGGCACGTATGTATTCTTTTAAGACAATTACACCATCATAAGAAGACTGTTCACGGGATGCTGTAGTAAACTTTCCACAATAAAAAGGGAATGTATGTCTCATTAACATGGTTTCATCAGGTTCCCACCAGTTATCCAAGGCAAAGAGGTCTAATCCAAAATGATTAGTAACTCTCGAAACAACAATAGTTGGAACGCTATTTCTCAAGTGTAAGTCCACAAAATAGCGAGACAAGGTTAAATCTCTCCATGTTTTGCAAACAAGTCCACATCTCATTGCACTTTTAGCCGGAAGTCTACTTAGAATATTTATGACTATTTCATCATGAAGAAATGGTATGCCTTTGTTTTTCTTCGATTTCTCCCTAATCTTTTCAGTTATCGTATCCATTTAGAGCAACCGGACAAGAAGACAAGACTTACGAGCGTTAGAAATTGACCCTACGCGTATAGATCCTTACGCATTGTCTCGACTCTCAACTCCCCTTCATCACTGCAAACCACACCTAGTGCCAGAATGTAAAATAAATTTAATCCAATCCTGGTAAATAAACCAAACAACAACAACAACAACAACAATACACAAAAAAAAAAAAACGTTTTAGGCTTCAAGAAACTCAAAATCTGTTGCACGAAGCACCAATTGACAACAACAACAACAACTAAAAAAAAAGTTTGAACCAAAGACAACTAAATAACTGCACATAACAATAACAAAAGGTTGCCATGAATGATTCAACTGATTAGGCAAAAACTCAGACAAAAGATGTCAATCGTCAGATATACACACACACAACACAAAACAAAACAAAACAAAACAAAAAAGAAAACCATCAATGAGTGTACCTGGTGTTTACGTTGCAGTGGAGAAGATGGTGGCGCCGGTCTGTAAAACTTCGGTAGAAACTGACTTAGGTTTTTTTTTTTTTTTTTTTTTTAAGCAAAAGTTGTTTGAATTAAGCGTGTAAACGATCAAATCTTGCGTATTTACTTACCGATTCCAGCAAATCTATTTAAACAATGATACATAATTTTTTTTTTTTTTTTTTTTTTTTTTTTTTTTTTTTTTTTTTTTTTTGGGGTCTGGGGAGTGGATTCGGTTGAGTTTTTCTCAAAATAAAAATTCATTCGAGCATGAAAAGAAAAATTGAGATTGTTTCAATAAATATTCGGCTCGATTATACTGGACATAAAATTAAGCACTTAGAGCACTTTGCATTTACAAATTTATTCTCCACATCCAAATTAAAATACAAATTGTATGAGAATCATAATGAGATCTATATTCAATAGATTCTGCACACTTACACCCTATATCTACTGTGAATCAAAGAATTTACAAATTCAAGTTTTTGAATTTTCAAACATTTTTAAATGTAATATATATATATATATATATATATATATATATATATATATATATATATATATATATACTTCATAGAGTGACAAAAATTTCTTTTTGATAAATATTTCATTGTGTGGATTTTCTATAAATATTTAGAAGATCCATACAAAGTAATATTTATTTATTATAAATATTTATCACGGTAAGATTAGACAATAAATTTTATATATATGTGTGTGTGTGTGTGTGTTTCAAAATATGTCTTATTTTTTATCTTTTGTAGTTATTTTAATATTGTACTCTGTAGAGATTAATGCGATTGATCATATGTAGAGATTAGTAAAGAATATAAAAATGGTGTTGTAATCAGAAAGTAGAAAATCATTAAAAACAATAATGCGAGTGTTTTACAAACTTGAATTCGAGTTTAGCAACTCGAAAATATGTTAAGTTTTATAGGTGGTTGATTTCAGTTCGTTTAAAAATACAAAATATATATATATATATATATATATATATATATATATATATATATATATATATATATATATAAATTATATTATAAAAATCTTTCAATAAAACTCAGTAATTATTTTTGAATAAACTATAAAGTCCCTGAGTTTGGCTCGTTAATCCGATTGTAAGCCTATTTAATCCGATTAGATTAAAGAAAACTGTAGCTCAGCTAAAGTTTTCAAACATTAGTTAAATCGCAGGTTGAGCTTGTTCATATAATTCGCATTTAAACATGAACTCAAAAAAGAATCAATATGCTTAACCCATTTTATACATTACCCAAAACTTGATTCGTTTACATCTTCTACAGAAAGGCTAGTGAAGAAGGAAAAAGACAATTCATATCACAATAGCTCAGAGATAAGTTAAGAAGCTGTACATTCTATTCTTAATGCCTTTCTAACTCGGCTTGGCCCGGTGGTCGCCCGGCGCTTCAAACGGCGAAACTCCCGTCGTAGTTTGGCGAGGTCACGAGAGAGCAGAGTGTACCGCCCTTAATAGTCACGAGTCTGTTTATAGGAAGTCTTTATTGGCACCACTAAAGCTACTCTTGAAACACCACAATGAGGTTCAACAATTTGAAAAGTCGAATCATCATACGACGAGATTCGATTTTCTGTGTTTCAAATATCCACAATCAATCTTTGAAAATCGAACATCACATACCGTAGATGTTGTGTTACGCCATTAAAGGCTTGCTCTAGAAAATAAAAACACAACATTCCTTATTTGCCCTTACAAGTAGGGACAAACTGGTCGTTCTTTTTCAACCATAATGTTGAACGAGTTCTCTTGACGGTATCGGTGAAGATACGATACCTGCAATGCAATTGGGAAACGAATTAAGAAAACATTAGACAAATAAGTATATTATGACATATATGAAAATCAAATCCCATCAAGTGATCACCAAATAGTGATGACGTCGGTCCCGGTAAATATACTTCTACGAACCCAAAGATATTTCACCAGTCCGAGTGATTTTATTTCAGGCCCGGTGAATTTTGAAGTTACCAAGATAAGAATTTAAAATTTTCACCAGGACCAATGAAAAATCTCCGGACACAAGAAAAAATCACCAGGACCACCAGTGTCATCGAACCGATCTATAGGATGATTACTAAAGAGAACTGGGTTCCATAATCGACATAAATGAATACTAACCGTTCATACTCCAGCCTCTGAGTAACAATTCCATTGAACAACAGTTCAGAACTATAAGCTGAAGCACCTGGGGATATATTTATCGAGTTAGTAAATGCGAGAACACATTGTTTTATGCAGTGCAGTCTTTTCAAACCTATAAAAATCTTAAAACACACCATATTTTTATTTCCAAATTTACCCTTTGACTTTTTTGTTTGTTGATTCTAACCCAATTTTAAACAGAATGTATCAAATGTAATTTGTGATGGGTAATGAGTTTGGAAAATTGTCAACATCCTGATTCAAAATAGGTCGAGAATAAAATTATTTTTTCAGACGATATATCCATTCAGATGGTTTTTAGGGGTAAAAAGACGTCTATTACATACATAAGGGAACACAATGCATGATTTTTTTTTTACCTTTTTCAAGGAAAGGTAAACACGTGTCATAATCTTCTTCACAAGAAAGAATCAAAAGATCATTTGCCAGCTTTTCATCTTTCAATGATGACCTTCCAAGTCTCTCCACCACCTAAAAGAAGAGATACAAACTTATCTGAGCAATTAAAAATGTATGCGTGTTGCCATGGACAATGGAATAAAAGGTGGACCTTTACAATGAAGTGATTGCATAAGGTATTACGATTTGTAATTCATATTAAACAATGTTTGTTCGACCATATCAAACAAATGGACTTCTCTCGCCTCATGGACTATATGTTGAGGTTGTGACTCATTCTCGTATATATTGTTGGGCGTATACTTTTAGCAAGGTATTAGAATTAAGCCCACATACTACCCATGTTCATAGGGCCAGCATGAAATGGCCTATTTATATTGTGTAAAATGTTAGATACTTTCATAAATTTGCATGATTCGTCATCACTAGGCGAAAGGGCGGTGCCCAATTGTGGGGGTGAGAGGGCAACGCCCCCTGAAGATATTTTATTTCAGAAAGAATGTTGAATCGGTGCAACCTTGTGGAAAAATAGTGTCTGGCATTAATGGATGCATATGTTTATTCAATGACAAATGCACATGTTGTATGATGGTTCAACATGTTCAACATACATGAGATCGTCTTTGCATATTAGTCTTATATCTTGTTGAATCTATATATTCAACATAAGCAATAAGAGAGACGTAGCAAAGTTAAAGCTTGCTAGATCTCTAGAAGAATAAAAATGAAATGCAAGGGATAGACACTATACCAAGCCATGAACTGCCTTGACCAAGCTTGTCAGTATTTCTTTACCAGGTTTTGTGTTTGGTGTGATCAACACCCTTTGTCCCTGTTCAAGAAATTAGTATAAGAACATATCTATATCGATTCTGCTTTATAATATAATCAAAAAAGCAGACAATTACCTTTAAAATCGGATACTGGCCTGCACGTGCCAATGAAAACGGCATATTGAACCCTAACTCCTTTTCCTTTCTGGCATCCCTCAGTATGTAACTACTTTCATCTATAAAACAAGAAGCTTGTGCACAACTCTCTAACCATAGATGTGTCACAACAGGTTTGCCGGAGGCAATTGCTTCTAACATATTCCTGGTCCCCATGAATACATCGGCTACGAAATGTGAAGCATCTGACATTGAAGATGCTTCTGAAGCACCAAGCCGGGTCAAAATCTGTACATAAGAAAGTCAGAATGGTTTTAATGTATGTTAAAGAACAGTAATACAGATTACCAAATGAAGATAATTAGCCATTACCTTCTTCTGTTGTTTAATGATATCAGAACAGAGGTGACGGCTGAACATGACTCGAACGCTAACCAAGTCGCTATGTTTCCTTGTCTCTTTAACAGGAGAGGTTAGCGCTGGGATTGTGGAGATTAACCTATTAATTTCTTTCTTGAGAGACGATCTTTCCGGGTTCTTCCTCCATGATTGTCTATGATATTCATCACCCATATACACAGGTGATGCAGCACTTTCGCTTCCTGAAACAGATGGTGTACCACTATCCTTTGGTGATGATTCCAAACAAATGACTACATCCCTATTGGAAGGATTTTTGCTATCGGCACCAACCTTTGTTTTAGAATGTTTAGGCATCACCGTAACCACATCAGCTCGGCTTCCAGAACTCTTTTCTTCTACTTTGGAAACACGAGTTGGGGTACCTTTAGCTCCACATGCAGATGAATGATTCATAGTATCATCTGTCTTTAATCTTTTGGACATTCTATTGTCTTGATTACTAGCCTCAAGACTGACAGATGATAACTGTATGCGAGTTCTTCTCCTTGTGGGGTAACTCGGGATTTCTGTACTCGATTGACCAGAATGTACGGAATTCAAAATTTCAAGTTCCTGTGTTTTATTTGAGTCGGTTTTACAAGATTTGTCCTTGCCTGATTGTGTGACAGCTTTTGTCCCTTTTATAATGCTAGATCCTGCAACATCAGGATTCTCTCTGGTTTTATTCTTGGCCTTACCACTTGTTGCGCGACTCAATCGCGAAGATCCCCTGGTGCGATTAGCAACCGGAGTTGGAAGAACGTGCTGTTCCTGCGGTTTTACCAAAGCTTTCGGATCAGTTGACCAAGTGACGCATTTCTCAACAGCCTTACATGATTTTCCTGTCACACAAACCTTATCTTCCCCTGTTTGCTCGGTAATCTTTGAGGCAGTTCTTTGGTTTCGCCTTCCATGATCCTTAGAACCTGCCTTGGCCTTCTTTGGTTGTTTTTCTGCAATCTGTTTATCCGGTTGTTTTTTCACATTCTTAGCCTGTTCTGCTGAAGCAAGACAAGACTCTGTCCGGTTTTCAACGCAAGTCCTAGCTTTCTTGGATTGTCTTGTAAGAACACGATTATCAAAACATGTTCCTTTTCCAATGATGGTTGGCATCATATTTGGTCCCTTATCTGCTTCATCTTTACGAGTAGTCACTTTTGTTCTACCTTCATCTCCGTTTTCATGATCATAACCCACATCAACAATATTAGACACATTTTTGTCAGTGCCATTTTCCTTTTCCCCATTCTCAGAGGTATTGTTCATCTGTTCATCCATGTTCTTGATATGATTCTTCCAAGATCTTGTCTTTTTCTGAGATAATGACCGACGATTCGCTCTGAGATTATTTGGCATCACCTTTGAATCAGACAGTACATCAGCGCTTACTTTTCTTTTGGTATCTGGTTTCTCCTTGTCTCTCTTCTTTTGACTATTGACCCTGCTTTCGGAGCTCGAACAAGAAGGCGTCTTTCCTTTCTTAGTAGAATGCTTTTGATCACTCTCAGAAAAGAACAGATTCTTATTCTTTTGAAAAAAGTCCCCACCTCCTTCATCTTCAAGGTTATCATCCCAATGATAAGCACCAGATAATGAAATTGTGGATCTTGTTGTAGCTTTCTTAGCCAAACTTTTCACACCTCTTGCAGTAGATGAAAGTTTTCCTTTCCCCCCAGTGGACTTTTTTAAAGGAACGCGTGAATCGTCACCCTCGGCATTATACTCAAGAAACTCATTTACAACTTCAAGTGCATTGGCTTGCGACAGTTCTCCAGGTTCTTCAAAATTTACATAACTTAAGCCCCCCAACCCGTTCTGAAATGAAACTGAACAAAAACCATTGTTATCATGTTTGTTACCATCATCTGCTTGATTCATATGGCTACCTTTATCTTCTGTAAACAGTTTTCGTGCTATTGAACTACCAACCTTCTTGAAACTGAATTGATTCATCTGCGCTGAGTCCTTACGACTGTTTTGCTGATTGACTCTATTTTCTAACTGACATGTATCTTCATCAGTAATATGTCCTGGCAGGAAATTGTTACTCTTTGTGGAAATTTGTTTGGTATTCAATCTATTCAAAGACTTGTCACGAGCAGCCAATCCGGAGGCTCTCAAAGATGCAGCACGAACAGAGGTAAATCCTCGAACCATAAATCCTGGATACATAAGAAGCTCAAATTGATGGAACAGATTCTTGTAAATAGATCACTAGATGACCAGGTAAGGACACGGATACATCCATACATAATATAATCAATTTGGTACCTAAAAACAAAGTAAAAATTAAACAATTAGCTCACCAGAACACTGCTCTTCATTGTTCAATACGTTTAACAGGGTTTCTGAATTTCTGCTGACATCTTTTTTGAGAATATTTTTCGGAGTGCTTCGAACATCATGTACACCGTCACACCCTCTTTTCACAAAGTCGTCGTCAGATAGCACCTGGGTATCACCCAAGAATTGTGTGTTACCACATTCTTCATCTTCACCATTAACTTGTACTGCAGTATTCCACTCATCTAAGACTTGGGTTTCACCAGAAGGATCCAATACTTGTGTTTGATCATCAAGATCCAAAATTTGGGTATCCACTCCATCCCCAAAGAGATGAACATCATCAAGCGGAAGGGTATCTTCAAGAAGTTGCGTGTAGTCATCCCTTAATTTACCACCTACTTCATCTGAAAGCCACAGGACAAAGCAAATTCAACCTGCTAATGAGCTTTCAATTTGATACATAACAAGAAAAAGTTATGTCCTTCGCCTTTGAGGTTAAAATAAAGTAGTCAATTAAGATGTAATTTAAAGTAAACTGTTGATTAGTCCTAGTAAAAGAAAGAAAATAATAATTCATGAGTTCCGTAGGCAAGAAAACAACTTTAGGAGTCAAATTAGTTGCTAATTGTAAGTATATACTCATACTAATCTACCAATGACATCAATAAAAACAACAAATAACTGCACAAAATCACATCTTGGAAAAAATGCATAGGAAGACTTTGTGAAGTACATCTTCACATTGTCGATAACTTTATTTACAATAAAAATGCCAGCATTTTTCCATACCATATTTATCACTTACATTGAAGAACACAAGTGTTTTACGGTTTATATAAGCATATACACACCCTGCAGATTTAAAACCCAAAAATTTCCCGTAGACAAGCATTGGCTTAATTCTTCAAAATAAAAAATGGAAAAGCGGAAAAATGATTGAAACGGAGAAGCTGACCTGAAAGTGAAGGTGATAAAGATTGAGAATGAATACTCTGGGTATCGGAGGCAACTGCATCACTCAATGTAAAGCTAGAATCAGAGTCAATGTCTTCAATCGTCTTCGTAGTATCGTCAAGCACACCCATTGCAATTCATCTAACGGGCGAAGAAAATGAACGGGAAATTTGTAGCGGTTAGGGTTACGGGAGGGAGTAGATTTGAATACTGAGAATGGATTTTGGAGGGAATTTTTTTTGCTTTTAAAAAGTGCGCCAAAAAAAGAAAGTGAAAATATTTGGAGTCGTTTGGAATAGACACGAAGCACCATCCCACGGGAAGTTATGGTGTGGTGAGGGAATTTGTGGTGGTAGTGACGGGTAAACGATCGTAACCACACGCTTTTTATCTGAGAATGAAGATGTGTGAAAATTTTTGCTTAGTCCGTCCACATATACGGATAGAAAAACGTGGACACAAAAGAACCACTAAAAACTAAAGCATCATTTGCATATAAAATGAAACACTCAAACAATTAAAAATGATATATATATATATATATATATATATATATATATATATATATATATTTTTTTTTTTACAGGTAAAAATTATATTCTTTTCCGCTCAAATATTAGAATAATGATAGAGAATATTAGCGGTTGATCACATTAACGAAGAATATAACGGTGATCTCAATCGTGATCGTAATGAGTTAAATTAATAATGATATAAATGTAACACGATCAACGGTTGAGGCACTCACCGTCAATATCCATTCTAATAATGGCAGAACCAACCATTCTTTTTTTTTTTTTTTTGACGTAAACTGAGAGAAATGTGACACACCGATGACACCCTCCGGCCGGCGGCCATATAGTCTGCTCGAATGCTCACTAGAGAATCGAAGCATGAGGTATGCCCTCTCCTCCTATTCTTCTCCATTGATGATTGTATCTCTTCTTAGCCTAATTTTAATTGTCCCTCCCAAATAGTTTTCAGCAGATAGAAAATAAACAATCAACATGGTCCTAAGAGTGACCCCACATTCTACACCCAATTACACTCTCCAAACACATCGTTTTACATTTTTTCAACACCCAAAAAACAATTCACTCCAATAAGCAACCTCTATGTATCCCTTTAAAGATATTTTATGCTTACAAATTGATATTTGAATAAGTCGCACAACGGTAAAAAAATTAAAAAGATGTTGTATCCGTACACAAAAAGAGTTCAAAATAAAAATAATTTTGGACAGATTATTTTTTTTTTTATGGAAAAATAGTATATATAATTTTTTTTTAATGATGTATATCACCACAAGTACTTTCATATCACGACTTCGATACATAACGCATTATTATATAAATGATATTGATGTGTGAAACTAATTTATTGGGTAAAAAGAGAGATAAATGATCTTCTTCATGTTTATGTTAAGCGGTAGCATATTTTAGGGTGGCCTTAGTTTTATTTAGGGATAGGGTGTTGGGTTAGGGAGCCATCGCGCTTAAAGTGCAGATTCTTTCTATATATATTAGTTTTAGAGGGATAAATCCCCATTGAGATCACTCTAACAGTTTTGTTATTTTTTATGCCGGAATATTCTCAGCTACAAACCCTCAAATGCTAAATTTTCAAGTTAGTAAAATAAAAAATAAAAAAAAATAAAAAAAACACCCAATTTTGCTGCCTTTTGGGAATTTGTTGTTTGATTGGTTTTTTTTAATCAAAATATATGAAATAGAACACGAACAATGATTTTCGTTACAGTCAACAATAATAAAACTGTCTCAAGAAGAAATTTAATAAAATTGGGTTTTTTCTTCTTGCTATTAAATTTACACAAATTCCCAGAAGACAGCAAAATTGGGTGGTGGTTTTTTTATTTTTTTATTTTAAAACTATACTAACTTGAAAATTTTGCATTTGAGGGTTTGTAGCTGAGAATATTCCGGCATAAAAAATGACAAAACTGTTAGGATCATGTTGATTGTTTATTTGAAGAACTATTTGGGAGGGACAATTAAAATTAGGCTAAGAAGAGATACAATCTAGAATCAATGAAGAAGAAGAGGAGGAGAGGGCATACCTCATGTTTCGATTCTCTGGTGAGCATTCGAGCAGACTATATGGCCGCCGGCCGGAGGGTGTTGTCGCCTTGTCGGTGTGTCACCTTTCTCTCAGTTTAGATAAAAAAAAAATGGATGAGCTTAATATTTGGAGTAATGATAGATGACAACGGTTTGTCTTATGCATCGAATGATATGAACTGGGTGATCTCAACCGTTGATCGTGTTACATTTATATCATTATTAATTTAACTCATTACGATCAATCTATTGAGATCACCGTTGTGCTACATCTCGTCATGTGATAACCGCTGTGTCTATTATTATTCTAATATTTGAGCGGAAAAGTATATAATTTTTACCTGTCAAAAAAAGAAATATATATATATATATATATATATATATATATATATATATATATATATCATTTTTAATTGTTTGAGTGTTTCATTTTTATATGCAAATGATGCTTTAGTTTTTAGTGGTTCTTTTGTGTCCACGTTTTCTATCCGTATATGCGGACGGACTAGGCAAAAATTTCCCGGTATGCGGTGTGCCACACGATGTCTCCGCACCGTGTAGAGACACCACACAATAATCTCCCCCATTCCACCCGGTCCGACACTTGAATCGAAGTAGCTTTACCGATTTGGTTTTTTTTTTTTTTTTTTAAGGGCGATTGTCTATATGGTCTTTTTTTTTTTAATTTGTTTTTCATATTTAGTCTTTTTTTTTTTTTACGCTTTTTTCATATTTATTCTTTAAGTAACTTTCTTTTGCATATTTACTATTTAGTCAATCACTAAAAGACTATTAAAAAACGAAAAAAAGGTCAAAATTAATGTTATTCTCAATTTTTTTTTTTTGGTTTAAATGGAATATTTATATAAATATGTAGAAAATGATGTACAAACTGTTCGGAAACAAAAAAAGAAAAGGATATACAAAGACTTCAAGACTATCAAACTACATTATTATCCATGCTAGATGTAGCTCTCGCGCTTCCAGATATAGCTTGAGAGATGAACACCGATTTAGGGGGCCTGTGGCTATCATCATGGTGGAATTCTTCGTTCTTGCAATACCGATATCTTGAAATTAGTTCTCAAAACAAAAAACTCCGGAAGACAATGTTATCTTTCTTGTATATGTCCTTTGTGTAGCAATTGTCAAGCCAGGCCCGGGACATCATGAGTGTTGAAAAATTCATGCCAATGTTGGCGGTGCACGATATCTTCCCACATTTTACGGACCCAACAACAATCTCTAAGGGCGTGAAGGATGGATTAACTGTATCTTCCACAGGATGGACACGAATCATCGTTAATAACATGTCTCGCAGTAAGAGTTCCAGCTGTGGGGAGGGAGTTCAAACGTATGAGCCAGAGAAGATGATTGTCTCGAAGTGGGCCTTTGATATTCCAGATTCGTTTCCAATTCACACTATCATTACTCTCTTGGGTTGAAAACTTACAGACTTCATGATAGGCCGAGCTCATCGAGAATTTGCCGGAGGGGTGGCCGGCCCAAGAAGGTGCTCCCGATTCGTCCAAAGTGAATATCTCTCTCAGTTCATTCGCAGCAAAGCAAATATGTCGCCATATAAAGGAGGAGGTCGGCTTCGGAGTCGCAAAAGGTGAACCATATTTTTGTATCATAATCTTTTCCCAAAGTTTGTCAGGATCTGTCAGAATTTGCCACACGAGTTTTGCTAAAAAAAGCAGTGTTCATCTCTCGACTTTGCGTATTGCTATACCACCATGAAGTTTGGGTCGACAGATATTTTGCCAGGCTACATGGAGAATTCTCCGCTTATCTTCGTTGTCGGCCCAAAAAAATCCGCGGGCAAGCCTGTCCAATTCATCCGTGATAGAGGCTGGTAATTTGACCGTCTGCATGTGGTAAAAAGCCGTCGTGGTAAGCACTGTTTGGGTGAGGATGGCTCGACCAGCAGCCGAGAGAGAGGTAGTTTTCCACGCCTGAAGCTTGGACCGGACTTTTTCAATGATGAAGGTGAAGTCCTCTTTTTTAACTCTTCCATGGTGCAACGGAACGCCAAGATATTTTTCAAAGTGTTGGGTGTGTGTCATCCCAAGGACTTCCGCAATACGACTAATGGTTTGAGAACCGATATTAGAGGAGACTGCAAACTTTGCAATGCTAACTTTCTGGCCCGATATACCACAAAATTCTTGTAAGACTCGGTCCATTTCCTTGGCTTGATCATCCTAAATCTTTCTCTCTTCCTCTCTTCCTCAAATTATAATTTTGAATATCAAATTCAAATCCCCCTCTTATTTTCGTACTTCTTCTTCTCCAAATCCCTTTTTCTCTAATAATTCTTCTTCTTTTAATTATTCTTCATTTTCTAATCTTCATCTTCTTCAACATCCTTCATTTCAACTTGTTTTCTGCACATAAGTTCGATTTCGTGTTCTTCACCCTCACATTCTTCTTCATCTTCTTCAATATTGTAATATCCTGATTTTTGAAAAAAGGGCATTTCAGTCATTTAACGGAAATCAGAATATTAGATTTATTTTAATTATTGGAATTAAAAGATTTGGTAATTAAGGAATTAATTGGAATAGGTTTTAAGGGGATTAATAGGGAATTAAATCCCATCATTCAAAGAAAACACTTTCACGCTAAAATATAGAAGCAGGAGGCGCAAGTTTGAGAAAAAAAAAAAAAGGAAGAGACTTTCTCAATTCGAAGCTAATCCGTTGTCCTTTTCAACAGCATTTATCAAGAGGAAAATATTCTACGGAAGGAGAGGATCGTTTTGATACCGACAATTAACCGGTTGGAGAAGGTAAGATTTCATCTTAGTATAAGTTAGATGTTGAGTTTAGGTTGCTTTGATTTTCAAGAATCGTGGTTTGATCAAATTGGTTTGATCAATTTCTAGGTTAAATCGAAAGCTAGGTTCTTTTGGTGGTTTGGATCGTTTGTTGCTCGCAATTGAGGTAACGGGGTTTTCATATTGAAGGATTGTTGTTTTATGATGTATTTCCTGTGTTTTTACTGCATTTTTCTGAGTTTAGAATGAAGTGGTTTGGAGTAGAATTGTTTAGAAATCGTTAAGTGTAGATTTTAGGGCAGAAATCTGGATTTTTCTGATGCAGTCGAACCCTGTCCGTACGGATAGAACCTTTATCCGTACGGATATTTCACTAGTCGGGCAGAGAGTAAAACAGAGATATAGCCGTCCGGTTGGGTCAATCTATCCGTCCGGATACCTAACTGTCCGTCCGGATATCCTTTTGTCCGTCCGGACAGTGCTGCTTTCCTTTATAATGTGTCTTAAGTTGTGAGGTGAGTTCTAAATGTTACCTTTTGATGTTATAACCCCTAATGAACATGACAAAGCCATGAATAATCTTCCGATGCGTTTGGTTCTGCACCGAATGTATTCTTAAAGGGAATTGAAGTTCGGGACCGTCGGAATAGTAGGAGTGGCCTTGTGCTTTGGTGAATTAGTATTCATCAATGTCTGTAATCGCTAGATTGAGTCTAGAAGTCTAAGAAGAGGGAGTAGGAGCTTTTGTAATTGAATGTAACTAGGTGGCTAGTTAACCGCTTAATAAACGAATTTGACTAGATAAAAGATTAAACATCATGAGAGCTTGAATAGGCACAAAGACAACATCGGAATGTGTTGGTTGGCGATAAAGTGGTGATGGTCACCGCCGGATTCTAGACAAAGCCGCTAAAGTAGTGATCATACCGCGACAACCTCACGAACGAGATAGTCATTCACCGGATAGCCTATAGAGCTAGCTAGTCAAAGTGAGGTGATTGTCTCGGGACCGCTAGAGATTTATCTCTATAGGGGTTGTGTTTTTGTCTTAGTGCATTTCTCACTAAGTGTAGTGCCCTCGCAAACATGATGTAACAAAGATAAGCTAAGCTAGTAACCCTAGGGACCTCATATTATACCGTGAATATAATGTGATAGTTAGATGTAAGATCATGTTCTTTTGGCCTAATAACAAGTTGTTGTTTGAATAGTTTCCGTTATAAAATGCATGATTTCAATAGCTTCTACTCAAGCACTAAGTACGTATGTACTTACTCGTTATATGTTTTGGGATGAGAAGGTGAAATGTGTTTTCGGTGAAGATGAGTATGACGAAGATGTTTGATGCTTTTGGATACGGAGTTAACTTGTGTTGAAGTTTTGAAGACTTTTATTTATTTCAAGTTTAGTTATAAACTATGTTGTCATTTCATTTTGAATGTTGTTTCTTTTTTTGGGTTTGGCTCGTTTAGTGGCCTTTGTTGTAAGACGTTTCATTTTCCATTTTCCTTTGGATTTTAGTGCAGCATTGAATCTGGTTTAGTTGGTCTTTGGAATTTATTTCCCGATTCGTTTCGTTTCCGCATTGTGGTTATGATATATGACGTAAGGCTTATGTATAATATTAGATTATATTTAATATTATACATGCCGGCGCTCGCTTCGGATAAGGACTCGGTGTCCAGAACGGGCGTCACAGTTGGTATCAGAGACAATGTTTCTTTGCTGCTTAGGACTTGACTTTCTTGAGATAGGTTTCGTTAGATCTCTTAGTAACATTCTGATCTTCTTGATCTTTCAGAATGGTGACAACAAGGAGAGGTGCTCTTGAAGCTGGGAGTTCAGGGGTTAGACCAGGGGCAGATAATGCTACACCAGTTGTGGGAAGAGGTTTTGTGAGGCAGAATCCCTCACCCCACCCGAGCCTTTCACCACCTCCTCATACTGCGACCCCCACACCACGGTCTCATCAGGATCAACCTCCACAATGGCATGTGGGAAGTTCGGTTCAGTTTACTATGGTAAGTGACATTCCAACGGGTCAGTTCCACCAAAGGATCGAGGTTTATCCTCCACCACCACCAATGGCTATCCGCCAACCACGACTTACCCTTCTTACCAAAGAAACCTTCTACCCTCCACCTACGAGTTTCCAACCTCAACTCGCTATCCCTCCATCACCACGGTTTGATCACCATCACGGTTTGGATACCCACCTTATGGACTACATCACCGTACCACACTCACACACATCATCCAGGATACCATCCTTATCAACAAGCACCGCCTATGATGCAACCACAACAACCTCAGCAGCCTTATCCACCACCTTATCCACCTCAGGCACCCCATGTACCCTTTGGTTATCCACCCGTTTATCCACCTGTTTATCCTCCAGTGAGACCAACGGTTGATCAGGCACCACCAGTGGATTGGTACACCAGACTGAGAAGGAACAAGGTTCAGGACTTCTTCGGGAACGTGGAACCTTCAAAGGCCGAAGAATGGTTAAGAAGTTTTGAAAAGGCCTGTAGGAATATTCATGTTCCTGAATCTGAGATGGCCCAGTTGGCAGTCAGTTTTCTCTTGGGGGCAGCTGAAGCTTGGATCGACGCCATTCAGAGTAGTAATGGAAAGGTAACTTATTGGGAAGGATTTAAGGTTATGTTCTACAACGAGTATTTTCCAACAACAGTACAGACAGACAAGGTCAGTCAGTTTTTAAAACTCAAGCAAGGATTACAAAGATATCACGGTATCTCAAGACACCAACAAGTTCAATGAGTTGGGAGGTTCTATCCCGAATCATGAGAGTTGAAGAAAGAAAGATGGCACTATACAAGGATGGGTTGGCTTATGAAATACAATCAGGTATGTTGGGTTTCTGACCAGAATATGGCTGAGCTTATGAACAAGGCTTTGGAGGTTGAGACTTTTAGGAAGAAAGCTACTGTTGTAGTTGGGAATAAGAGGCCGTTTGGATCTTTTCAGAGTAATAACCGTGGGGCACCGCAGCAGAGCTTCAAGAAGACCGCAGCACCGCAACAGTTAATCAGAAAGGTGGTTCACCAGCAGTTTGCACTAAGTGCAACAAGACGCATACAGGAGAATGCAGATCAGGAGGTAATAGTTGCTATAACTGTGGAGAAACGGGACACTTCTCCAGGAACTGTCCTAAGAACTTATCTCATCGGAACCCAGCAGATAACAGAGGGAGTCAGAATGCAAACCGTGGACCTTCTAGCAGACCTACTCGTGTCTTTGCTATTGACGTGGAACCAGAAGAGCCTGATGATCTTGTCGTTACAGGTACATTTTAAGTGTTTGTGTTTATAATGAATACCTAATATTATATGGACGCATATGATGTTATTTATTGTACTTAAATTGATCCACTTGCTAGGTACCATAATCATAGATAGCTTAGCAGTGTCAGCCTTGTTTGATACTGGAGCCTCAGGTACTTTTGTGTCTTCTAAGATAGCTAGGAAGTTGAACCTACCACTTCAGGAGTTGGAGAAACCTCTAAGTATCACTACACCTTTGGGAAGAGTTACTAAAGTTGCACAAGTTTTACCTCAAGTCGACGTTAGAGTTGGAACTTATAGGTGTAAATCGAGACTTGACGAGCTTTGGACTTCACGAGACTTTGATGGATTTACGGGGATGGATTGGCTATCCAAGAATTTTGTTCATGTGGACTGTAGAGGTAAGAAAGTGGTCTTCAGGGTTCCAGGTAAGTCAGATAAGACTTTTCAGGGTAACATTTATAAGCCAAGTAAGAAAAAGCATCCGATAATATCAGCGGTTAGATCCATGAAGGCTTTGCAGAAGGGTTGTGAAGGGTATGTTCTTTATGCTATGGACACAGAGAAGCATACTCCTAAGTTAGAAGAAACTCCTATAGTTAAGGATTTCCCTGAAGTTTTTCCAGATGAGTTGCCAGGAAATATGCCTGACAGGGATATAGAGTTTGAGATACAGTTAATCCCGGGAGCAGCACCTACAGCCAAGGCACCTTATAGGATGGCACCAGCTGAATTAAAAGAATTAAACGTGCAAACTTAAGGACATGTTAGAAAGGAATGTGATTCACCCAAGTACATCGCCTTGGGAGCACCGGTTTTGTTTGTGAAGAAGAAGGATGGTAGTTTGAGGATGTGCGTCGACTACGGTGGCCTTGAATAACTTGACAATCAAGAATAAGTATCCTTTGCCTAGGATTGACGACTTGTTTAACCAAATTGCAAGGAAAGAATGTGTTTTCTAAGATTGACCTTAGGTCAGGTTATCACCAGTTGAAGATCAAGGTTGCAGATAGACCGAAGACAGCATTTAGTACAAGGTATGGCCATTATGAGTTCCTTGTCATGCCTTTTGGACTCACTAATGCTCCATCAGCGTTTATGGATCTAATGCAAAGAGTCTTCATGCCTTATCTTGATAAATTTGTGGTGGTATTCATAGATGATATCTTGATATACTCTAAGGATGAGAAGGAGCATGAGGAGCATCTAAGGATTGTTTTGCAAACTTTAAGGGAAAAGAAATTGTATGCCAAGTTTTCAAAGTGTGAATTTTGGTTAAAACAAGTTAGTTTTCTTGGCCATGTAATTTCTGGAGATGGAATTCAAGTTGATCCTGCGAAGATAGAAGCCGCTTTCTAAGTGGCCTGAGACCTACTACAAAGGATGAGAGATAAGAAGTTTTTGGGTTTAGCGGGCTACTACAGAAGTTTGTACAAGATTTCTCGAAGATAGCAACTCCTCTCACTAGACTTACTCAGAAAAACATCAAGTTTGAGTGGACAAAGGAGTGTGAGGAAGCTTTGCAGACGTTGAAGGATAAGTTGACTGCAGCACCTGTGTTAGCTTTGCCAGAGGTCTTTGATAACTATGACGTGTATCTGAGATGCTTGAGTCAAGGTTTGGGATGTGTTACGATGCAAGCGGGAAGGTAATGGCTTACGCCTCAAGCGATTAAAGGTTCATGAGAAGAACTATCCTACACATGACTTGGAGTTGGCAGCAGTGGTTTTTGCTTTGAAACAGTGGAGACACTATCTTTATGGAGTTAAGGCAAGAATATTCACGGATCATAAGAGCCTTAAGTTCTTTTTCACTCAAGAGAATTTGAATATGAGGCAAAGAAGATGGTTGAGTTTGTGAAAGACTACGACTTGGACATTCAATACCATCCGGTAAAGCGAATGTTGTAGCGGATGCACTTAGCCGGAGACCGTTAACGCTATCACTACTTTGCAAGAAGTGGTCGATCAGTTAGACAATTTGCAGATTCAAGTGGTTGAACGGGAAGGTGAAGCTCAGTGTTTTGCGCCATTGATGGCAAGGTCAGAGTTGTTAGACGATATCCGGGCAAAGCAAGACAAAGACCCAGTGTTAGTGGATTTGAAGCGCGTAGCTCGAGAGAAACCTACAGTGGGTTATCAATTAGATAAAGGTGGACATATTTGGTATGGTAATCGTTTGTGTGTACCTGATGTTGATGGACTAAGGCAGCAAGTCATGGATGAAGCCCATAAGATTGCCTTTGCGGTTCATCCAGGATCTACCAAGATGTACAGAGATCTCAAAGAGAGGTATTGGTGGCCTGGCATGAAGTTGGATATTGCAGAGTTTGTGGCAAAGTGTGATACATGCCAGAGAGTTAAAGCAGAGCACAGAAGGCCAGGAGGTTTGTTGAAGCCTTTGGAGGTACCGGAATGGAAATGGGAGAACATCACGATGGACTTCATCACCGGTTTACACGTCTGAGAGTGGCCATGACATGATTTGGGTGATTGTTGATGACTCACGAAATCAGCCCATTTCTTGCCATGTAAGGTTGACATGCCTATTAAGAAGTTCACTCAACTGTATTTGGATAATATAGTGAGACTTCATGGTGTGCCTTTATCTATCGTATCCGACAGGGATAGTAGATTCATAAGTCACTTCTGGAAAGGATTGCAAAAGGCTTTTGGAACAAAGACGGACTTGAGTACAGCCTTTCACCCGCAGACAGACGGTCAATCCGAGAGGACAATCCAGACTCTCGAGGACATGCTTAGAGCATGCGTTCTTGAAGAAGGTGGATCATGGGATGAGTTCCTCTCAGTGGCAGAATTCGCTTATAACAACAGTTATCACGCTAGTTTGGGGATGCCACCGTTTGAGGCCTTGTATGGTAGGAAATGCCGGACACCACTTTATTGGGACGAAGTTGGGGAAAAGCAGTTGACAGGGCCGGAGTTAGTTAAGCAGGCTAAAGAGAAAGTTGAGCTGATACGGAAGAATCTTAAAGCCGCTCAAGACCGACAGAAGAGTTGGGCAGACATCAGAAGAAGACCGTTAGAGTTTGCAGTTGGGGACAGAGTGTATCTACGAGCTTCTCCGATGAATGGTGTTAAGAGGTTTGGGCAGAAAGGGAAACTGAGTCCGAGGTATGTGGGGCCTTTTGACATCATCAAAATGATTGGGAAGTTAGCATATAGACTTCGGTTACCGGAATCGATGTCTAGGGTACATAATGTCTTCCATGTATCCATGCTTAAGAAGTGTCTATCTTCTACGGATGTGGAATCTCAGTTTGATCCGGAATTGCTTCAAGATAACCTATCCTATGTTGAAAAGCCGGTTAAGATTCTTGATAGGAAAGAGAAGATGGTCAAGAGAAGGATGATTCCTTTGGTCTTGGTGCAATGGAGCAATCATTCACCAAGTGAAGCGACATGGGAAGAGGAAGATGTGATGACAGTTGAGTTTCCAGAGTTTATAGATCTTCCAGGTACGTTCAAGTTTCGAGGACGAAACTCCTCTTAAGGGGGGAGGAATGTAATATCCTGATTTTTGAAAAAGGGCATTTCAGTCATTTAACGGAAATCAGAATATTAGATTTATTTTAATTATTGGAATTAAAAGATTTGGTAATTAAGGAATTAATTGGAATAGGTTTTAAGGGGATTAATAGGGAATTAAATCCCATCATTCAAAGAAAACACTTTCACGCTAAAATTGGGAAGCAGGAGGCGCAAGTTTGAGAAAAAAAAAAAAGAAGAGACTTTCTCAATTCGAAGCTAATCCGTTGTCCTTTTCAACAGCATTTATCAAGAGGAAAATATTCTACGGAAGGAGAGGATCGTTTTGATACCGACAATTAACCGGTTGGAGAAGGTAAGATTTCATCTTAGTATAAGTTAGATGTTGAGTTTAGGTTGCTTTGATTTTCAAGAATCGTGGTTTGATCAAATTGGTTTGATCAATTTCTAGGATTAAATCGAAAGCTAGGTTCTTTTGGTGGTTTGGATCGTTTTTGCTCGCAATTGAGGTAACGGGGTTTCATATTGAAGGATTGTTGTTTTATGATGTATTTCTGTGTTTTTACTTGCATTTTTCCGAGTTTAGAATGAAGTGGTTTGGAGTAAATTGTTTAGAAATCGTTAAGTGTAGATTTTAGAAGCGTAAATCTGGATTTTTCGATGCGATCGAACCCTGTCCGCACGGATAGAACCTTTATCCGTCACGGATATTTCACTAGTCGGGCAGAGAGTAAAACAGAGATATAGCCGTCCGGTTGGGTCAATCTATCCGTCCGGATATCTTTTTTGTCCGTCCGGACAGTGCTGCTTTCCTTTATAATGTGTCTTAAGTTGTGAGGTGAGTTCTAAATGTTACCTTTTGATGTTATAACCCCTAATGAACATGACAAAGCCATGAATAATCTTCCGATGCGTTTGGTTCTGCACCGAATGTATTCTTAAAGGGAATTGAAGTTCGGGACCGTCGGAATAGTAGGAGTGGCCTTGTGCTTTGGTGAATTAGTATTCATCAATGTCTGTGTAACTGCTAGATTGAGTCTAGAAGTCTAAGAAGAGGGAGTAGGGAGCTTTTGTACTGAATGTAACTAGGTGGCTAGTTAACCGCTTAATAAACGAATTTGACTAGATAAAAGATTAAACATCATGAGAGCTTGAATAGGCACAGTACAACATCGGCAATGTGTTGGTTGGCCAGATAAAGTGGTGATGGTCACTGCCGGATTCTAGACAAAGCCAGTTAAAGTAGTGATCATACCGCCGGACAACCTCACGAACGAGATAGTCATTCACCGGATAGCCTATAGAGCTAGCTAGTCAAAGTGAGGTGATTGTCTCGGGACCGCTAGAGATTTATCTCTATAGGGTTGCGTCTTTTGTCTTAGTGCATTTCTCACTAAGTGTAGTGCCCTCGCAAACATGATGTAACAAAGATAAGCTAAGCTAGTAACCCTAGGGACCTCATATTATACCGTGAATATAATGTGATAGTTAGATGTAAGATCATGTTCTTTTGGCCTAATAACAAGTTGTTGTTTGAATAGTTTCCGTTATAAAATGCATGATTTCAATAGCTTCTACTCGTTACTAAGTACGTATGTACTTACCCGTTATATGTTTTGGGATGAGAAGATGAACAGGTTTTCGGTGAAGATGAGTATGACGAAGATGTTTGATGCTTTTGAATCTGAAGTTAACTTGTGTTGAAGTTTTGAAGACTTTTATTTATTTCAAGTTTAATTATAAACTATGTTGTCATTTCATTTTGAATGTTGTTTCTTTTTTGGGTTTGGCTCGTTTAGTGGCCTTTGTTGTAAGACGTTTCATTTTCCATTTTCCTTTGGATTTTAGTGCAGCATTGAATCTGGTTTAGTTGGTCTTTGGAATTTATTTCCCCGATTCGTTTCGTTTCCGCATTGTGGTTATGATATATGACGTAAGGCTTATGTATAATATTAGATTATATTTAATATTATACATGCCGGGCGCGTCGTTTCGGATAAGGACTCGGTGTATGCAGGAACGGGCGTCACGATTGGTATCGAGACAATGTTTCTTTCTTTACTTAGGACTTGACTTTCTTGAGATAGGTTTCGTTAGATCTCTTAGTAACATTCTGATCTTCTTGATCTTTCAGAATGGTGACAACAAGGAGAGGTGCTCTTGAAGCTGGGAGTTCAGGGGTTAGACCAGGGGCAGATAATGCTACACCAGTTGTGGGAAGAGGTTTTGTGAGGCAGAATCCCTCACCCCACCCGAGCTTTTCACCACCTCCTCATACTGCGACCCCCACACCACGGTCTCATCAGGATCAACCTCCACAACGGCATGTGGGAAGTTCGGTTCAGTTTACTATGGTAAGTGACATTCCAACGGGCTGTGTTCCACCAGTGACTGAGGTTTATCCTCCACCACCACCAGTATGCTATCCGCCAACCACAGCTTACCCTTCTTACCAGCAAACCTTCTACCCTCCACCTACGAGTTTCCAACCTCAACCTGCTATCCCTCCATCACCACGGTTTGATCACCATCACGGTTTCGGATACCCACCTTATGGACTACATCAGCCGTACCACACTCCACAACATCATCCAGGATACCATCCTTATCAACAAGCACCGCCTGTGATGCAACCACAACAACCTCAGCAGCCTTATCCACCACCTTATCCACCTTAGGCACCCCATGTACCCTTTGGTTATCCACCCGTTTATCCACCAGTTTATCCACCTGTTTATCCTCCAGTGAGACCAGCGGTTGATCAGGCACCACCAGTGGATTGGTACACCAGGGCCGAGAAGGAACAAGGTTCGAGACTTCTTCGAGAACGTGGAACCTTCAAAGGCGAAGAATGGTTAAGAAGTTTTGAAAAGGCACTGTAGGAATATTCATGTTCCTGAATGCGAGATGCCCGATTAGGCGATCGATTTTCTCTTGAGGCAAATTGAAGCTTGGATCGGCGCCATTCAGAGTAGTAATGGAAAGGTAACTTATTGGGAAGGATTTAAGGTTATGTTCTACAACGAGTATTTTCCAACAACAATGTCTGAGACACACAAGGTCGATCGGCTTTTAAAACTCAAGCAAGGATTACATTACGGTATCTCAAGTACACCAACAAGTTCAATGAGTTGGGAGGTTCTATCCCGAATCGATGAGAGTTGAAGAAAGAAAGATGGCACTATACAAGGATGGGTTGGCTTATGAAATACGATCGGTATGTTGGGTTTCTGACCGAGAATATGGCTGAGCTTATGAACAAGGCTTTGGAGGTTGAGACTTTTAGGAAAAAGCTACTGTTGTAGTTGGGAATAAGAGGCCGTTTGGATCTTTTGAGTAATAACCGTGGGGCACCGCAGTGAGCTTCAAGAAGACCGCAGCACACATGCAGATTAATCGAAAGGTGGTTCACGGCCAGTTTGCACTAAGTGCAACAAGGCGCATCTGAGAGAATGCGGTCGAGGAGGTAATAGTTGCTATAACTGTGGAGAAACGGGACACTTCTCCAGGAACTGTCCTAAGAACTTATCTCATCGGAACCCAGCAGATAACAGAGGGAGTCAGAATACAAACCGTGGACCTTCTAGCAGACCTACTCGTGTCTTTGCTATTGACGTGGAACCAGAAGAGCCTGATGATCTTGTCGTTACAGGTACATTTTAAGTGTTTGTGTTTATAATGAATACCTAATATTATATGGACGCATATGATGTTATTTATTGTACTTAAATTGATCCACTTGCTAGGTACCATAATCATAGATAGCTTAGCGATTAACGGCCTTGTTTGATCTTTGGAGCCTCGGTACTTTTGTGTCTTCTAAGATAGCTAGGAAGTTGAACCTACCACTTCAGGAGTTGGAGAAACCTCTAAGTATCACTACACCTTTGGGAAGAGTTACTAAAGTTGCACAAGTTTTACCTCAAGTCGACGTTAGAGTTGGAACTTATAGGTGTAAATCAGACTTGACAGTTTTGGACTTCATAGACTTTGATGTGATTCTGGGGATGGATTGGCTATCCAAGAATTTTGTTCATGTGGACTGTAGAGGTAAGAAAGTGGTCTTCAGGGTTCCAGGTAAGTCAGATAAGACCTTTCAGGGTAACATTTATAAGCCAAGTAAGAAAAAGCATCCGATAATATCGTGGTTAGATCCATGAAGGCTTTGCGGAAGGGTTGTGAAGGTATGTTCTTTATGCTATGGACACGAGAGAAGCATACTCTAAGTTAGAAGAAACTCCTATAGTTAAGGATTTCCCTGAAGTTTTTCCAGATGAGTTGCCAGGAAATATGCCTGACAGGGATATAGAGTTTGAGATACAATTAATCCCGGGAGCAGCACCTACAGCCAAGGCACCTTATAGGATGGCACCAGCTGAATTAAAAGAATTAAAGGTACAGCTTAAGGACATGTTAGAAAGGAATGTGATTCAGCCAAGTACATCGCCTTGGGGAGCACCGGTTTTGTTTGTGAAGAAGAAGGATGGTAGTTTGAGGATGTGCGTCGACTACAGGGCCTTGAATAACTTGACAATCAAGAATAAGTATCCTTTGCCTAGGATTGACGACTTGTTTAACCAGTTTCAAGGAAAGAAGGTGTTTTCTAAGATTGACCTTAGGTCAGGTTATCACCAGTTGAAGATCAAGGTTGCAGATAGACCGAAGACAGCATTTAGTACAAGGTATGGCCATTATGAGTTCCTTGTCATGCCTTTTGGACTCACTAATGCTCCATCAGCGTTTATGGATCTAATGCAAAGAGTCTTCATGCCTTATCTTGATAAATTTGTGGTGGTATTCATAGATGATATCTTGATATACTCTAAGGATGAGAAGGAGCATGAGGAGCATCTAAGGATTGTTTTGCAAACTTTAAGGGAAAAGAAATTGTATGCCAAGTTTTCAAAGTGTGAATTTTGGTTAAAACAAGTTAGTTTTCTTGGCCATGTAATTTCTGGAGATGGAATTCAAGTTGATCCTGCGAAGATAGAAGCCGTTTCTAAGTGGCCTAGACCTACTACAGTGACAGAGATAAGAAGTTTTTTGGGTTTAGCGGGCTACTACAGGAAGTTTGTACAAGATTTCTCGAAGATAGCAACTCCTCTCACTAGACTTACTCAGAAAAACATCAAGTTTGAGTGGACAAAGGAGTGTGAGGAAGATTTGCAGACGTTGAAGGATAAGTTGATTGCAAAGCTTTGTGTTAGCTTTGCGAGAGGTCTTTGATAACTATGACGTGTATCTGGATGCTTGAGTCAAGGTTTGGGATGTGTTCTGATGCAAGCGGGAAAGGTAATGGCTTACGCCTCTAGGCAGTTAAAGGTTCATGAGAAGAACTATCCTACACATGACTTGGAGTTGGCAGCAGTGGTTTTTGCTTTGAAACAGTGGAGACACTATCTTTATGGAGTTAAGGCAAGAATATTCACGGATCATAAGAGCCTTAAGTTCTTTTTCACTCAAGAGAATTTGAATATGAGGCAAAGAAGATGGTTGGAGTTTGTGAAAGACTACGACTTGGACATTCAATACCATCCGGGTAAAGCGAATGTTGTAGCGGATGCACTTAGCCGGAGACCGGTTAACGCTATCACTACTTTGCAAGAAGTGGTCGATCAGTTAGACAATTTGCAGATTCAAGTGGTTGAACGGGAAGGTGAAGCTCAGTGTTTCGCGCCATTGATGGCAAGGTCAGAGTTGTTAGACGATATCCGGGCAAAGCAAGACAAAGACCCAGTGTTAGTGGATTTGAAGCGCGTAGCTCGAGAGAAACCTACAGTGGGTTATCAATTAGATAAAGGTGGACATCTTTGGTATGGTAATCGTTTGTGTGTACACGATGTTGATGGACTAAAGCGACAAGTCATGGATGAAGCCCATAAGATTGCCTTTGCGGTTCATCCAGGATCTACCAAGATGTACAGATATCTCAAAGAGAGGTATTGGTGGCCTGGCATGAAGTTGGATATTGCGAGTTTGTGGCAAAGTGTGATACATGCAAGAGAGTTAAAGCGAGCCTGAAGGCCAGGAGGTTTGTTGAAGCCTTTGGAGGTACCGGAATGGAAATGGGAGAACATCACGATGGACTTCATCACCGGTTTACAGCGTCTGAAGAGTGGCCATGACATGATTTGGGTGATTGTTGATGAGACTCACGAAATCAGCCCATTTCTTGCCATGTAAGGTTGACATGCCTATTAAGAAGTTCACTCAAGCTGTATTTGGATAATATAGTGAGACTTCATGGTGTGCCTTTATCTATCGTATCCGGCGAGGATAGTAGATTCATAAGTCACTTCGGAAAGGATTGCAAAAGGCTTTTGGAACAAAGACGGACTTGAGTACTGACCTTTCACCCATGAGACAGACGGTCAATCCGAGAGGACAATCCAGACTCTCGAGGACATGCTTAGAGCATCGTTCTTGAAGAAGGTGGATCATGGAATGAGTTCCTCTCGGTGGCGAGTCGCTTATAACAAACAGCTTATCACGCTAGTTTGGGGATGCCACCGTTTGAGGCCTTGTATGGTAGGAAATGCGGACACCACTTTATTGGGGCGAAGTTGGGAAAAGCGATTGACGGGCCGGAGTTAGTTAAGCGAGCTAAAGAAAGTTGAGCCGTCGACGGAAGAATCTTAAAGCCGCTCAAGACCGGCGAAGAGTTGGGCGGACATCGAGAAGAAGACCGTTAGAGTTTGCGGTTGGGGACAGAGTATCTACGAGCTTCTCCGATGAATGGTGTTAAGAGGTTTGGGCGAAAGAAAGCGAGTCCGAGGTATGTGGGGCCTTTTGACATCATCAAAATGATTGGGAAGTTAGCATATAGACTTGATTACGGAATCGATGTCTAGGGTACATAATGTCTTCCATGTATCCATGCTTAAGAAGTGTCTATCTTCTACGGATGTGGAATCTCGGTTTGATCCGAATTGCTTCAAGATAACCTATCCTATGTTGAAAAGCCGGTTAAGATTCTTGATAGGAAAGAGAAGATGGTCAAGAGAAGGATGATTCCTTTGGTCTTGGTGCAATGGAGCAATCATTCACCAAGTGAAGCGACATGGGAAGAGGAAGATGTGATGACAGTTTGAGTTTCGAGTTTATAGATCTTCCAGTACGTTCAAGTTTTGAGGACGAAACTCCTCTTAAGTGGGGAGGAATGTAATATCCTGATTTTTGAAAAAAGGGCATTTCAGTCATTTAACGGAAATCAGAATATTAGATTTATTTTAATTATTGGAATTAAAAGATTTGGTAATTAAGGAATTAATTGGAATAGGTTTTAAGGGGATTAATAGGAATTAAATCCCATCATTCAAAGAAAACACTTTCACGCTAAAATTGAGAAGCAGGAGGCGCAAGTTTGAGAAAAAAAAGGAGAAGAGACTTTCTCAATTCGAAGCTAATCCGTTGTCCTTTTCAACAGACGCATCAAGAGGAAAATATTCTACGGAAGGAGAGGATCGTTTTGATACCGACAATTAACCGGTTGGAGAAGGTAAGATTTCATCTTAGTATAAGTTAGATGTTGAGTTTAGGTTGCTTTGATTTTCAAGAATCGTGGTTTGATCAAATTGGTTTGATCAATTTCTAGGTTAAATCGAAAGCTAGGTTCTTTTGGTGGTTTGGATCGTTTGTTGCTCGCAATTGAGGTAACGGGGTTTTCATATTGAAGGATTGTTGTTTTATGATGTATTTCCTGTGTTTTTACTGCATTTTTCTGAGTTTAGAATGAAGTGGTTTGGAGTAGAATTGTTTAGAAATCGTTAAGTGTAGATTTTAGGGCAGAAATCTGGATTTTTACGATGCGATCGAACCTGTCCGTCGACGGATAGAACCTTTATCCGTCACGGATATTTCACTAGTCGGGCGAAGAGAGTAAAAGCAGAGATATAGCCGTCGGTTGGGTCAATCTATCCGTCCGGATACCTAATCGTCCGTCCGGATATCCTTTTTGTCCGTCCGGACGATCTTTGCTTCTTTTATAATGTGTCTTAAGTTGTGAGGTGAGTTCTAAATGTTACCTTTTGATGTTATAACCCACAATGAACATGACAAAGCCATGAATAATCTTCCGATCGTTTGGTTACGCACGAATGTATTCTTAAAGGGAATTGAAGTTCGGGACCGTCGGAATAGTAGGAGTGGCCTTGTGCTTTGGTGAATTAGTATTCATCAATGTCGTATAATTTGCTAGATTGAGTCTAGAAGTCTAAGAAGAGGGAGTAGGGAGCTTTTTATCTTGAATGTAACTAGGTGGCTAGTTAACCGCTTAATAAACGAATTTGACTAGATAAAAGATTAAACATCATGAGAGCTTGAATAGGCGCGCGATTACAACATCGGCAATGTGTTGGTTGGCGGATAAAGTGGTGATGGTCACTTTGCCGGATTCTAGACAAAGCCGATTAAAGTAGTGATCATACCGCCGACAACCTCACGAGCGAGATAGTCATTCACCGGATAGCCTATAGAGCTAGCTAGTCAAAGTGAGGTGATTGTCTCGGGACCACTAGAGATTTATCTCTATAGGGGTTGCGTCTTTTGTCTTAGTGCATTTCTCACTAAGTGTAGTGCCCTCGCAAACATGATGTAACAAAGATAAGCTAAGCTAGTAACCCTAGGGACCTCATATTATACCGTGAATATAATGTGATAGTTAGATGTAAGATCATGTTCTTTTGGCCTAATAACAAGTTGTTGTTTGAATAGTTTCCGTTATAAAATGCATGATTTCAATAGCTTCTACTCGTTACTAAGTACGTATGTACTTACTCGTTATATGTTTTGGGATGAGAAGATGAACAGGTTTTCGGTGAAGATGAGTATGACGAAGATGTTTGATGCTTTTGGATACGAAGTTAACTTGTGTTGAAGTTTTGAAGACTTTTATTTATTTCAAGTTTAATTATAAACTATGTTGTCATTTCATTTTGAATGTTGTTTCTTTTTTGGGTTTGGCTCGTTTAGTGGCCTTTGTTGTAAGACGTTTCATTTTCCATTTTCCTTTGGATTTTAGTGCAGCATTGAATCTGGTTTAGTTGGTCTTTGGAATTTATTTCCCCGATTCGTTTCGTTTCCGCATTGTGGTTATGATATATGACGTAAGGCTTATGTATAATATTAGATTATATTTAATATTATACATGCCGGGCGTTCGTTTCCGGATAAGGACTCGGTGTCCGGAACAGGCGTCCACGATTGGTATCGAGACAATGTTTCTTTCTTCGCTTAGGACTTGACTTTCTTGAGATAGGTTTCGTTAGATCTCTTAGTAACATTCGATCTTCTTGATCTTTCGAATGGTGACAACAAGGAGAGGTGCTCTTGAAGGTTGGGAGTTCGGGGGTTAGACCGAGGCGGATAATGCTACACCGGTTGTGGGAAGAGGTTTTGTGGCGAATCCCTCACCCCACCCGAGCCTTTCACCACCTCCTCATACTGCGACCCCCACCCCACGGTCTCATCAGGATCAACCTCCACAATGGCATGTGGGAAGTTCGGTTCAGTTTACTATGGTAAGTGACATTCCAACGGGCTGTGTTCCACCAGTGACTGAGGTTTATCCTCCACCACCACCAGTAAGCTATCCGCCAACCACAGCTTACCCTTCTTACCAGCAAACCTTCTACCCTCCACCTACGAGTTTCCAACCTCAACCTGCTATCCCTCCATCACCACGGTTTGATCACCATCACGGTTTCGGATACCCACCTTATGGACTACATCGGCCGTACCACACTCCACATCATCATCCAGGATACCATCCTTATCAACAAGCACCGCTGTGTGATGCAACCACAAACAACCTCGGCGACCTTATCCACCACCTTATCCACCTCAGGCACCCCATGTACCCTTTGGTTATCCACCCGTTTATCCACCTGTTTATCCTCCAGTGAGACCAACGGTTGATCAGGCACCACCAGTGGATTGGTACACCAGACTGAGAAGGAACAAGGTTCAGGACTTCTTCGGGAACGTGGAACCTTCAAAGGCCGAAGAATGGTTAAGAAGTTTTGAAAAGGCCTGTAGGAATATTCATGTTCTGAATACGAGATGGCCCGAGTTAGCGATCGATTTTCTCTTGAAGCGGTGAAGCTTGGATCGACGCCATTCATTGAGTAGTAATGGAAAGGTAACTTATTGGGAAGGATTTAAGGTTATGTTCTACAACGAGTATTTTCCAACAACGATGCAGACATGACACAAGGTCGATCGGTTTTAAAACTCAAGCAAGGATTACGATATCACGGTATCTCGGTACACCAACAAGTTCAATGAGTTGGGAGGTTCTATCCCAGCGATGAGAGTTGAAGAAAGAAAGATGGCCTTATACAAGGATGGGTTGGCTTATGAAATACGATCGGTATGTTGGGTTTCTGACCCGAGGAATATGGTGAGCTTATGAACAAGGCTTTGGAGGTTGAGACTTTTAGGAAGAAAGCTCTTGCTGTAGTTGGGAATAAGAGGCCGTTTGGATCTTTTCGAGTAATAACCGTGGGGCACCGCAGCGAGCTTCAAGAAGACCGCGGCACACCGCAGCAGCTTAATCGAAAGGTGGTTCACGGCGTTTGCACTAAGTGCAACAAGACACATCTGAGAGAATGCGGTCGGGAGGTAATAGTTGCTATAAGCGTGGAGAAGCGGACACTTCTCCGAGAACTGTCCTAGAACTTATCTCATCGGAACCCGGAGAGATAACGAGAGGAGTCGAATACAAACCGTGGACCTTCTAGCGAGACTACTCGTGTCTTTGCTATTGACGTGGAACGAGAAGAGCTGATGATCTTGTCGTTCTGGTACATTTTAAGTGTTTGTGTTTATAATGAATACCTAATATTATATGGGCGCATATGATGTTATTTATTGTACTTAAATTGATCCACTTGCTAGGTACCATAATCATAGATAGCTTAGCGATGTCGGCCTTGTTTGATCTGGAGCCTCGGTACTTTTGTGTCTTACAAGATAGCTAGGAAGTTGAACCTACCACTTGAGGAGTTGGAGAAACCTCTAAGTATCACTACACCTTTGGGAAGAGTTACTAAAGTTGCACAAGTTTTACCTCAAGTCGGCGTTAGAGTTGGAACTTATAGGTGTAAATCGAGACTTGTGATTTTGGACTTCACGAGACTTTGATGTGATTACGGGGATGGATTGGCTATCCAAGAATTTTGTTCATGTGGATTGTAGAGGTAAGAAAGTGGTCTTGAGGGTTCCAGGTAAGTCGATAAGACCTTTCAGGTAACATTTATAAGCCAAGTAAGAAAAAGCATCCGATAATATCGGTTAGATCCATGAAGGCTTTGCGAGAAGGGTTGTGAAGGGTATGTTCTTTATGCTATGGACACGAGAGAAGCATACTCTAAGTTAGAAGAAACTCCTATAGTTAAGGATTTCCTGAAGTTTTTCAGATGAGTTGCCGGAAATATGCACAGCGAGGATATAGAGTTTGAGATCTGATTAATCCCGGGAGCGGCTTTTCTGACCAAGGCACCTTATAGGATGGCACCAGTGAATTAAAAGAATTAAAGGCACACTTAAGGACATGTTAGAAAGGAATGTGATTCACCAAGTACATCGCCTTAGGAGCACCGGTTTTGTTTGTGAAGAAGAAGGATGGTAGTTTGAGGATGTGCGTCGACTACAGGGCCTTGAATAACTTGACAATCAAGAATAAGTATCCTTTGCCTAGGATTGACGACTTGTTTAACCAGTTGCAAGGAAAGAAGGTGTTTTCTAAGATTGACCTTAGGTCAGGTTATCACCAGTTGAAGATCAAGGTTGCAGATAGACCGAAGACAGCATTTAGTACAAGGTATGGCCATTATGAGTTCCTTGTCATGCCTTTTGGACTCACTAATGCTCCATCAGCGTTTATGGATCTAATGCAAGGAGTCTTCATGCCTTATCTTGATAAATTTGTGGTGGTATACTCTAAGGATGAGAAGGAGCATGAGGAGCATCTAAGGATTGTTTTGCAAACTTTAAGGGAAAAGAAATTGTATGCCAAGTTTTCAAAGTGTGAATTTTGGTTAAAACAAGTTAGTTTTCTTGGCCATGTAATTTCTGGAGATGTAATTCAAGTTGATCCTGCGAAGATAGAAGCCGTTTCTAAGTGGCCTAGACCTACTACAGTGACAGAGAGATAAGAAGTTTTTGGGTTTAGCGGGCTACTACTGGGAAGTTTGTACAAGATTTCTCGAAGATAGCAACTCCTCTCACTAGACTTACTCGAGAAAAACATCAAGTTTGAGTGGACAAAGGAGTGTGAGGAAGCTTTGCAGACGTTGAAGGATAAGTTGATTGCGGCTTTGTGTTAGCTTTGCGGAGGTCTTTGATAACTATGGCGTGTATCTGAGATGCTTGAGTCAAGGTTTGGGATGTGTTACGATGCAAGCGGGAAAGGTAATGGCTTACGCCTCTGGCGATTAAAGGTTCATGAGAAGAACTATCCTACACATGACTTGGAGTTAGCGGCGATGGTTTTGCTTTGAAGCAGTGGGAGACACTATCTTTATGGAGTTAAGGCAAGAATATTCACGGATCATAAGAGCCTTAAGTTCTTTTTCACTCAAGAGAATTTGAATATGAGGCAAAGAAGATGGTTGGAGTTTGTGAAAGACTACGACTTGGACATTCAATACCATCCGGTAAAGCGAATGTTGTAGCGGATGCACTTAGCCGGAGACCGGTTAACGCTATCACTACTTTGCAAGAAGTGGTCGATCGATTAGACAATTTGCGATTCAAGTGGTTGAGCGGGAAGGTGAAGCTCGGTGTTTTGTGCCATTGATGGCAAGGTCGAGTTGTTAGGCGATATCCGGGCAAAGCAAGACAAAGACCGGTGTTAGTGGATTTGAAGCGCGTGGCTCGAGAGAAACCTACGATGGGTTATCAATTAGATAAAGGTGGACATCTTTGGTATGGTAATCGTTTGTGTGTACACGATGTTGATGGACTAAGGCGACAAGTCATGGATGAAGCCCATAAGATTGCCTTTGCGGTTCATCCAGGATCTACCAAGATGTCTGAGAGATCTCAAAGAGAGGTATTGGTGGCCTGGCATGAAGTTGGATATTGCGAGTTTGTGGCAAAGTGTGATACATGCCAGAGAGTTAAAGCGAGCCACGAAAGACCAGGAGGTTTGTTGAAGCCTTTGGAGGTACCGGAATGGAAATGGGAGAACATCACGATGGACTTCATCACCGGTTTACAGCGTCTGAAGAGTGGCCATGACATGATTTGGGTGATTGTTGACGGACTCACGAAATCAGCCCATTTCTTGCCATGTAAGGTTGACATGCCTATTAAGAAGTTCACTCAAGCTGTATTTGGATAATATAGTGAGACTTCATGGTGTGCCTTTATCTATCGTATCCGGCGAGGATAATAGATTCATAAGTCACTTACGGAAAGGATTGCAAAGGCTTTTGGAACAAAGCGGACTTGAGTCTGACCTTTCACCCGCAAAGCAGACGGTCAATCCGAGAGGACAATCCAGACTCTAGAGGACATGCTTAGAGCATCGCGTTTGAAGAAGGTGGATCATGGAATGAGTTCCTCTCGATGGCGAATTAAACTTATAACAACAGATTATCACGCTAGTTTGGGGATGCCACCGTTTGAGGCCTTGTATGGTAGGAAATGCCGGACACCACTTTATTGGGACGAAGTTGGGGAAAAGCGATTAGCGGGGCGGAGTTAGTTAAGCGAGCTAAAGAAAAGTTGAGTGTCTGGAAGAATCTTAAAGCCGCTCAAGACCGACGGAAGAGTTGGGCGGACATCGAGAAGAAGACCGTTAGAGTTTGCGATTGGGGAATGAGTGTATCTACGAGCTTCTCCGATGAATGGTGTTAAGAGGTTTGGGCGAGAAGGAAGCGAGTCCGAGGTATGTGGGGCCTTTTGACATCATCGAAAGGATTGGGAAGTTAGCATATAGACTTGATTTACGGAATCGATGTCTAGGGTACATAATGTCTTCCATGTATCCATGCTTAAGAAGTGTCTATCTTCTACGGATGTGGAATCTCAGTTTGATCC
The DNA here is from genome assembly GCA_026214975.1 of Gentiana macrophylla. Classification (NCBI taxonomy): domain Eukaryota; kingdom Viridiplantae; phylum Streptophyta; class Magnoliopsida; order Gentianales; family Gentianaceae; genus Gentiana; species Gentiana macrophylla. The sequence continues at coordinate 100,052,854 of CM047810.1, forward strand.
GGAATTGCTTCAAGATAACCTATCCTATGTTGAAAAGCCGGTTAAGATTCTTGATAGGAAAGAGAAGATGGTCAAGAGAAGGATGATTCCTTTGGTCTTGGTGCAATGGAGCAATCATTCTCCAAGTGAAGCGACATGGGAAGAGGAAGATGTGATGACAGTTGAGTTTCCAGAGTTTATAGATCTTCCAGGTACGTTCAAGTTTCGAGGACGAAACTCCTCTTAAGGGGGGAGGAATGTAATATCCTGATTTTTGAAAAAAGGGCATTTCAGTCATTTAACGGAAATCAGAATATTAGATTTATTTTAATTATTGGAATTAAAAGATTTGGTAATTAAGGAATTAATTGGAATAGGTTTTAAGGGGATTAATAGGGAATTAAATCCCATCATTCAAAGAAAACACTTTCACGCTAAAATTGAGAAGCAGGAGGCGCAAGTTTGAGAAAAAAAAAAGGGAGAAGAGACTTTCTCAATTCGAAGCTAATCCGTTGTCCTTTTCAACAGACGCATCAAGTGGAAAATATTCTACGGAAGGAGAGGATCGTTTTGATACCGACAATTAACCGGTTGGAGAAGGTAAGATTTCATCTTAGTATAAGTTAGATGTTGAGTTTAGGTTGCTTTGATTTTCAAGAATCGTGGTTTGATCAATTTCTAGGTTAAATCGAAAGCTAGGTTCTTTTGGTGGTTTGGATCGTTTGTTGCTGCAATTGAGGTAACGGGGTTTTCATATTGAAGGATTGTTGTTTTATGATGTATTTCTGTGTTTTTTGCATTTTTTCTCGAGTTTAGAATGAAGTGGTTTGGAGTAAATTGTTTAGAAATCGTTAAGTGTAGATTTTAGAGGCGAAATGGGATTTTTCTGATGCGGTCGAACCACTGTCTCGTCACGGATAGAACCTTTATCCGTCACGGATATTTCACTAGTCGGGCGAGAGAGTAAAAGCAGAGATATAGCCGTCGGTTGGGTCAATCTATCCGTCCGGATACTGCTTCGTCCGTCCGGATATCCTTTTCCGTCCGTCAAACGATCTTTTTTCCTTTATAATGTGTCTTAAGTTGTGAGGTGAGTTCTAAATGTTACCTTTTGATGTTATAACCCTAATGAACATGACAAAGCCATGAATAATCTTCCGATGCGTTTGGTTACGCACCGAATGTATTCTTAAAGGGAATTGAAGTTCGGGACCGTCGGAATAGTAGGAGTGGCCTTGTGCTTTGGTGAATTAGTATTCATCAATGTCTCGTATGCTTCTAGATTTGAGTCTAGAAGTCTAAGAAGAGGAGTAGGGAGCTTTTGTCTTTGAATGTAACTAGGTGGCTAGTTAACCGCTTAATAAACGAATTTGACTAGATAAAAGATTAAACATCATGAGAGCTTGAATAGGCACAGTACAACATCGGCAATGTGTTGGTTGGCCAGATAAAGTGGTGATGGTCACTGCCGGATTCTAGACAAAGCGAGTTAAAGTAGTGATCATACCGCCGGACAACCTCACGAACGAGATTGTCATTCACCGGATAGCCTATAGAGCTAGCTAGTCAAAGTGAGGTGATTGTCTCGGGACCGCTAGAGATTTATCTCTATAGGGTTGCGTCTTTTGTCTTAGTGCATTTCTCACTAAGTGTAGTGCCCTCGCAAACATGATGTAACAAAGATAAGTTAAGCTAGTAACCCTAGGGACCTCATATTATACCATGAATATAATGTGATAGTTAGATGTAAGATCATGTTCTTTTGGCCTAATAACAAGTTGTTGTTTGAATAGTTTCCGTTATAAAATGCATGATTTCAATTGGTTCTACTCGTTACTAAGTACGTATGTACTTACCCGTTATATGTTTTGGGATGAGAAGATGAACATGTTTTGGTGAAGATGAGTATGACGAAGATGTTTGATGCTTTTGGATACGAAGTTAACTTGTGTTGAAGTTTTGAAGACTTTTATTTATTTCAAGTTTAATTATAAACTATGTTGTCATTTCATTTTGAATGTTGTTTCTTTTTTTGGGTTTGGCTCGTTTAGTGGCCTTTGTTGTAAGACGTTTCATTTTCCATTTTCCTTTGGATTTTAGTGCAGCATTGAATCTGGTTTAGTTGGTCTTTGGAATTTATTTCCCCGAGTCGTTTCGTTTCCGCATTGTGGTTATGATATATGACGTAAGGCTTATGTATAATATTAGATTATATTTAATATTATACATGCCGGGCGTTCGTTTCCGGATAAGGACTCGGTGTCCGGGATCGGGGCGTCACAAATATGGTGTTCTTTATGCTCGAGTTCAAACTAGTTTTTCTATACACAACGAGCTCGAATTCGTGTTCCGGCGGGATTCCGGCTAGGCTCCGGCGATAAATTTTGGGGTTGAAGAGGATGAGTGATTTGGGTTCAAACTCGTGTCAAGAGTTCAAATGAACTCGAATTCGTGTTCCGGCAGGATTTTGATTGGGCTCCGGCAAGGGATTTTGGGGTTGAAAAAGATAGGTGATTTAGGTTCAAACTCGTGTAACGAGTTCAAACTTATTTTCAAAGGTTTTTTGGGCAAGTAAGGGAAAAAATATGGGAAGACTATTTAAGCAATATTTGTTTTTTAAAAAACTATTTGAGCAACATTTTTAGTAAAAACTCTTAGTAATCCAATGCCTTTTTTTTATTGGCAAAAAGGATAATCTCTCTGTAGGCACGACCCGTGCTGAACTCCGAATTAGTCGGACTAGTGAGTTCCGGATACCGGGGCTAAGAAAAAAAAGGATAATCTCTCAAATAGATGTAAGCAAATATTCTCTAATATTCTATTTTAAAATAGAATATATCTTTTGATCTGGACGTTAAAATATCATAATTGTTTTACTATGTTTTTCCTTATTTCTTTTATTTTTTTTGATATTTTTTCGACATCATTTTCGATGTAGATTTCGTAAAAATAGCAAAGAAAATAGATTTTACGTAGTGGAATTTCTAGTACAAGATGCGTTGTAGACTTATAGAGAAACAATAGAACAATGGATTTGGGGTTATCGCAGTCGAATAAATGATAACATTTCCCTTTTTTTCACTTTTCTTGTGCTTTATTTTCACTCCTACAAAAATAGTGATTTTAATTTTTTTTAAGAAACAAACTTTTTATGATAACCAAAAGTGGAAATCCATAGCTTACAAAAGGAAATAAGAAGCTTTTACATCAAACAAAAAATTAATCTAAGTTTCAGGCCAGCCTGGGGTTTCTAACTCGAGTCTACATAGTCGCTAACAGAGCATTAATCGGTGGACGATTAGCGGCTACTCCATGGTAGGTTTTGTTGCGTCAAATCCAAATGCAAGAAGCCATCTCTCTGAACTGGTAAACCCATACTCTATTGCGTCCTTGAGTATCAGTATTATTGTCGATCCAAGCAGACTCGGAGGTTTGAGCAAGAATCGATTTCAAGTGCTTGGGGAAGCCACTAGAGCAGGCTCCTCGGCAGTTCCATGCTAAAATCTTCATAATAAATTAAAACTTATGAGGTAGTTGGGAGTGTTAGGACTCCCCCCTTCTTCAAAAAGCGGATTCAACCCGGAATTCGCATCTGAAGTGCTCTCATTTGTAGTCAAAATTCTGAAATTCGGCGGCTGAGTTTTGATAAGGCCTTCAAGCTGCTGGGGGCTTCAAAGAATCAACATTGCCCGTTCTGGCAAGAATACATTTAACAACTGGGTCCAAAGGTCTCTTGGAGGCATTGGACATGTCGGAAAGTGCGGTTCTTGCTGATGAAGACTTTTTTTGCGGTGGAGGATCGTTTCATCTGGTGTCCTTGAGCTCCCAGCTCAATGGATTGTTCTATACTTTTGTTCAAATCAAGTGCATTATGCACCAATTTATCACCACCCTTTGGGCTATTACTTCCATGTTTCACCTTACTACCTCCACCCACCTCAGAATGCTTCTTTTAGTTATTTGTCATTTGGGACAAGGATTTCGAGGCTTCCATAATTATTGGTTGCCCACCATGAGGCTCCAAATGCTTTACTATTTCTCTCAAATCCCTCACCGCGGCTGGCACATCATCCATCTTCTCTACCACAATTTCTTCGATATGTTCCGCAACAAGGACATCAAATCTGGAACCCCCTGAATGAGATGCAGGGGTATGTGCAGAAACAACATGTCCACTTTCTTTTACTGTAGTTGGATTCGTTTCTTGGCCGGTGTCCACTTCCTCCATTTAGAAGCTATCATCCATGGCCCGTACGGACTCTCAGCCGTTGGTCCTTGTGGTTTCGGCTTCGATTTTTCAACAACTTGTGCTGTATTCCCCCCCTCCGTTTCAGCAAGGAGTCTGGGGCAATCATCGTTGCTATGGCCAAATTTACCGCAACATAACAAATTTGTTGCAGCCCCTCAAACTCTACTTTGTATCTTTGGCCATTGATTACCACAAAGGATTTAAACCTTTCTTCTAGGTCCAATTCCACACAAACCTAGCAAAACGACCCCTAGTATTCGCAGAAGTTGTGGGGTCAATTTTGATAGCTTTGCCTACCATGTTCCCAAGTTTCATCAGTAATTTTCTTGGAATATCTCTAGAGAAAGGCTCGAAAATCTTACCCAGGCAGAAGCAGTTGTGATTGTGTCCTTCTCTGGTTGGAAAAATGGTTTCCACTTTCTGACAGCGAGGTAGTGACCCATAATTACCCAAGGGCCGTTTTCTTGCGCAATTTCGTAGTCTTCCTTCCTTGTGAATCGCACAACGTAATAGTTGTGCTCAAGGTCCGTGACTTCGATTCTACCTTGATGTTTCCATAATTCGGATAGCCTCTGACACAGGAATCTGCCCCTTACGACATCTACTCCGATGGTGCTGTGCCAAACCGAAGCTTGCGAATGAAGTTCTCCACTTTTCTGTCTCTCGACAGAGTGGCGGAGCAGGTCTGCTTCCTCCTACGACCGATCGACAGTCATGGTGTCCATCTCCGGCAGACTTTGGATTTGATAGGGTGGTAGCGGCGGCGTTCAGTGATATTAACTTTAGAATCCTTTAGTCACACCGAACATTTTTTGGCGGTATACCTAAATTAAGTAACACAACACCTCTTTTTGCGGTTCTTATTTGTGACGCCACACTTGTGTATGGTTAATTTATAATTACAAAATTGTCATTGTGCATGTGACACCACATCAGGCAACTTTTAACATTTTCAATAGCAATATTTTACCACTTTACAAAACCCATTTAAAAGGCTTTCTCTCCAACATGCAGAAACTGTATATAGGCACAGAGAAAGAAACCGTGTTGATGATGCTTTGGCCAGGATGGGCCAAGATTTACCGTTTTGTGTGATGCAGATAGAAACACTCCCGGATGTTGATACATCTCTTGTGGGGGACCACATCCATCCCTAAATAATAGTCATCCCGGAACCTTCGTCCATGAATAAGAGTCACTTTGGAAGTCTTCACAAATATTAAAGAACCATCCTTAAATAATAGTCATTTTGAAACCTTCGTCCCTGAATAATAGTTACTTTGGAAGTCTTCACAAATATTAAAGAAGTGGATGAATGTAATTAATTTTATACAATTCACCCTTTGAATAGAATTGATGCAATGAACGTAAAGGTTGAAAAGCCGTTAAATGAACAATAAATTAGGAGTAGTAGGAAAGAAAAACGTAGTAAATGTTTTTTTGATATTTTAAAGTGACTATATAGAGACAAATCATGAGTGACTATTACTTAAAGACGCATATAGTATTTGACATATATCCAAAATGGGTATCCCTCATATTTTCAAGGTAGCTCTATAGTCACTATATTATTTAGGGACGAACGTAGTATATGACACATATATCCAAAATGGGATCCTTAATATTCTCAAGGCACCGCGTTAAATACACTACACCCGATCTAATGCTCGACAGAGGAGTGGCAAGGACGTACCACTAGATTGTGACAACTTTGAATTTATGTTCGACTTTATAGAGGTCGAACGTTGACATTGTCAGTCATCACTATGGTGTCTTTGACATATAGCCAAAACAGTATCCCTAAACTCTTCAAACCATACAAATCCCGATCAAATGCGGCACCACACTTTGGGTATAGACATTCAACCTATACGAAGTTGAATGTAGACCACATATTCGACTTCTCGGAGGTAGATCGGTTCTTGTGCCTTTAGCAACTTTAGTAACCGTCTATTTTCATAAGATAAGATATAATAAACAAGCATCGTGGAGGTAAATCCATATCAAAGAAAAAGAAAAATTGAACAAAATAGCCATGATGAAAAAGTATACCAAATTCTTCGATATCCATTCACATAGGTAGTATCTGGAATTCACTCACAACAAAATATAAGTTCACAGCCCCAAGTCGACCAACCCTTTTTATTACTTCTTTATGCTACTAATTATCACGACAGCAACACAAAAGACAGAATAGGCAGCATCCCCAATCAACCCTGAAGGCCAATAACACCTGCAATAATATAGGATACAAATACATAAAGTACATAAGTAAATACTAAGGACACAAGGACCAAACCGCACTTAATAAAACTATTAGAACCAAATAGTGTGGTTTTCATTTTGGACAAAAAACAATTCGGTAGTTTTTATCATTTTGGACAGGTTTTCATTCATCATGAGGCGGTTTACTCAATTTTATACATGATTCTTCATTTCACATATCTTAGTTATGGATATGCATATATCCGAATCCCATATCCATCTTTTAAAAATTACAAATTTTTACTTAGGTGTGTATCCTAATGGCGCGTTTGTATTGCAGGAATAGAATGGAATGGAATGGAATGCTTTTTTCATTCCATTCTATCATTTTGACGTGTTTGGATAAGAAGGAACGGAAATCTTTTTCATTCCAATGGAATGAAAATGTCCATTCCATAAAAAATCAGATGGAATGGATGGAATGGAATGCATTACCACGATCACAACTCACCACCATCCGATCACCCGCCGCACCGCCACCACGATCACCACCCATCACCGTCACCACCCATCACCCGCCATCCCACCATCACGATCACCACCCAACACCGATCACCCGCCGTCACGGCCACCACGATTACCACCCAACACCTTCACCACTGATCACCCGCTGCCACCATTATCACCACCTACCACAGTCACCACCGATCACCCGCCACCACTGCCACCGCCACCGCCACCGCCGCCGATCACTCACTGCCACCACGATCACTACTTACCACCGTCACCACCGATCACCCGCCACCACCGCTACCATGATCACCACCCACCGCCGTCACCTGTCGATGTCACTACCCGCTTCCGCCACCACACACCATAATCACCTCTCATATCTTGCTGCCGTCACCACCCATCACCCGTCACCTGCCATCATCCTTAGTATCGGACATTCCATTCTAGCATGCACCAAACGTAGTAACGGAATCAAGACCATTCCATTCCATTCCAACATAGTCATTCCATTCCATTCCAATATAGTCATTCCATTTCATCTATCCAAACGTGCCATAAGTATATCGTGCGTATTTGTGTTGGATATGTATTGGATACAGGACACGCTACCAAACTGAAGTGTTCATGCATCACAGCCAATTAGAAACCCCAAAAAAGAAGCAATTATTGGACTTACCACAAGCAAGTCTACCACCAGCATTTCCAGTGCTTTTGCTGAGTTCATGTCCACCTGAGAAAATAAGAACGAGAACCATTAGACGGCCATCATAGGTTGTAAACAGCAGGAGGCTAACCAACCGATACTGACAATAGAAAAATATCGACTATTATACATGTTATCTCACTTATAGATTATGAAAAGAAGCCGATTCTGAAGTAAAAATCGAGCCAATGTTATTTTGACAAAAATTCACACTTAAAGAAGCCATAAAAAGAGGCCCACCTTTTCCAAGATCATCTGGGTCGGCATGGACAACTACAGCTCTTCCAACAATGGAATGAGGTCCAGCAAGAGGAATCTGCGAAAATTTATCAGCCGTTAAGATATGTATACAAACAAACAATCATATCATTTTACGGAAATATAATAGTAGAAAAGAGCAACAAAGTTACCTGACTGTCAACTATGGTGAAAGAAGCGGTACCTGTAATATGATATGAACGATTAACCTTTGTAACAGATCAGGATAATCATGATTTACCAAGCTATTTAAGAGGAAAATTAGGATAACTCACAATATACAACCAAAACAAACTTTTCTAATCATTACTCGTTATTCAAGAGGATCCCAATGATATTAGAACTAGCGAATGCATAACCCACTTAATATACGACATCTTTTTAGTTAGCTCAAAAAATATAAGGCAATAAACGCACCATCTTCGCCAACGGTGATATTGCCAAGATCACCAGCATGGCGATTCTCATCTTCTGGAGCACCATGTTCTTTACCAACAGGATTAAAATGTGGACCTGTTTCATTGTCATAGAAGAGTTAGAAAAATAATACACAAGCAAGAAAGGAATCTGTAACAAGTGACACGCTGATAAAGATAATTACCTGTGGACAAGCAACCATTTGTGGTGTCACCAAGGGCATGGACATGGAAGCCATGGAGTCCCGGTTTTAGACCAGAAACAGTTCCAGTAACGGTGGTTGGACCTGGTACATTAGATGTGTGAAATAAAAATAGGAGAAGTAAATCATTTTCAGCTAAATCCTAGAGGTTGACTAGCTTATGATTGATAACAAGAATGACAATACCTTCTCCTTCACCGGTAAAGTAAACGGTGCCCTTCACACCTTCAGCGCCGGTAAGAATTGCAACTGCCTTTCCCATTTTCTATTTGTGATCTAAAAGATAGAGAAATCATGTAAGTTGGTTTTCTGATCAAAATAAGAACATATGTTAAGTGATTCAACTCATTCTTTTTAACCGCCTTTTCTTAATCTAAGAGGTTCACTTCATTATGTTCAACAGCATTTTCTTAATCTAATAGACAAAGAAAAACGTATGAATAGACGATTCACGAAGATGGACTTTCATTAACAATGGAATTAACTTGTATGCAAGTTTAAAGGCAGAATGACAGCCTAGAATAGCTCTGACAATTAATTGCAACTAACTACCTGCATGGTCAGAAACAGGAATTTAGCTATGGTAAAAAATTGCTAAAGTGAGACAACAGAAATAATGTGTAGGTCGAAGACAAGACTCTCAAAACAATTTTTTTAGCATAACCCATAACCATGCTATTACAAGTTTGGGATACGGATCTTTTAACAAAATAAACATAAATCACATCCTGCTAGATAACAATTTGCAATTGAAATTGAGCTACATTTAACAGTTTGGTGTCACTGAAGGATTTCTAATTCACACCAGAAATCAAGGTTATACCTCATAAGACACTTTCCCAAATCGAAAATCAAATCCAACTAGTAGTTTTAAAAGGATCGAAAAGCACTTTTGATGAAGAAAATGCCACAAAAACGAGTCAAAGACTTGGATAAACAGAATTAGGTCTAGATACGTAGTTTCAGAACTGGATCTGTAGTCACTTGATGCTATCACTAAGCAAATTAAAAGTACTGCCAACTGCTGATATAATTTCGAAATGAAAAAAACAATCAACATAAAACACACCCCGCGAAATAATAATTTGCAATTGAAATTGAGCTACATTTCACAGTTTGGTATCACCAACAGATTTTTAGCTCACACGAGAAATCAAAAGTACGCTTCATAAGATAGTTCCCCAAATCGAACATCAAATTCAGCTAATAGTTCTAGAAGGATCTAAAATTACATTTGATGAAAGAGAAAGTGACAAAAACGAATCAAATAACTTTGAAAAACAGAACTAGATCCAGATATGTATTTTCAGAACTGGATCTGATTCATCTGAAGTCACTTAATGCCATCACAGAACCAGATTAACTTCGAAATGAAAACGATAATCTAACATAAAAACATCAAAGCTAAAGTTCAACGGTGTATCGAACTGTACATAAATCACAACAAAACATATCAGGAAAGTAGAAAACAACGAACAATCAAAAGAAAAAATGATAATTTTCACCTCAGAACACCCCTGAATTGCAGAGAGAAAGAAACCAGATGAATATGGACCGATTTCGAGTGGAGGGGGAAGTCAGTGAGTGATAAATGGGAATGGGGTAGGCGATTTTTCTTAATTTATCATACGGAAACGGTAGCTGTGACGTGGACTTTGACTCGTAAATTAAAATTTACAAAAATGTAAATAACCATGTTTTTTTTTTGTTTTTTTTAAAGAGTAAATGATTATGTTAATGTCATCAAACTCAATATATCGTTCGGCATCAAATTTATATATACATAAGACTCAAGAGAGTTCCACTCAAAAAAAAAAAAAAGACTCAAGAGAGCTCGAATTTATGCAGAATATTTCGACATCTGTAAATTTGAAATTATTCCCGAAGTATGTTGCCCGTAGATCGAAATGCAATGATGCAATTAATGGGGTCCGAATGGAAAATGCCACGGTTTTTTCATGTTACCCCAAGACACAAAATCCGAATTAAAGAAACATGGTCTAGCTAGAAGGTGTGTCTCAAGATATTTACACGACGTTTTACAAATTTAAAAGACGGAGGCATACATTACGAACCAAGGTCAAGACAATCCGCCACAAGGCGATTCAATACAGAGTACTCTTCAACTCTATTATTCAAGCAATGGATTTCAAAATCGTGTGTCACTTACAAGAAATAATTTAGTAAACCCTGGTATCAAAGCCTCCATTAAACCATGATAAACTGCTTTGAGCTCAAGTACTACCACCGCCAAGGCCGACGTCATTCCGCAAGATGAAATGTTTCACTATAATCAATTTGTAAAATTAACAATCGGCTTCAATATTTTTTTTTTTCTTTCAAATTCTTTTTTGTTAAATGTATGGATAATTGTCATTGTCCTGTTTATCTTCTCGCGAAAACACGTCTCAATTTTTCTAGCACTGTCTACCGGGAACTGCCCCACCAAATGAACATTCTTAGGGTATTCGTAGTAGAAGCTCTATATGATATCTTATCCTAAAATGAAGATAAAAAATATAGTTTATCTCAAATAGATCCCACAGCAGAGTCCCTATCCCTATTTATTTTTAGGAATATGAAGCATCCCTACTTGTGAGGATGCACTATTCACGTCCCTAAACATATTTAATTGTTAAAAATTATAGGGATAAGGATAGGGATGCTGTTGGAGTGAAATAATAAATATTTAATGTGGATGAATAGAGTTGTGAGGTAGAATATATATTATTTAATATTATTTGAAATGTTATAGGGATAAGAATATGATGCTGATGCTATTGTGGAGAATTTTGAATTGAGATGCTGTAAAATAGGAACATGTATTATTTTATATTATTTTAGAGATAAAAAATGACGACCTGGTGTGAATGCCCTTAGATTCTGATAAAATAAAAAGATATGAGCAAGAGGCAATTTTTCTTCTCATTTCAGCAACTTTCTTGGACTTTTATTCCTTGTCTACACCCTAATTAATTAAACAAATAAGAAGGGCATCATCAACAATACTATTTGCCATCAACACCTCACCATCTCCTATTTATTCAATCAAATACATCACATCCCCAATCCTACTACCATCATAAATACTTGTGAGTTATACCAAAAAGAAAGAAAAAAAAAGGGTGTGATCAATTCTTACACAATCCCACACATAGCAGTGGTGTGTAATATGAGTTGGATGTATCATACTCATCCATCTGAATACAACCCACAAATAATTGTTGTACCATAACTCTGCATGCTGGATAGTATCGCTTCACAACATATTTTGCTCCTCTTTTTGTTTGCATAGTCACTTGTGTCAAGGTGGGGTACAGTTACGAGAATGGTAGGTTGCTAGCGGTGTTTGGTTATAAGGTAAGTCAATGGTGATTGTAGGATAGGATGGGAGGTGAACGATAAGAGGTAGGATGAATGGAGGCGGGTGGTGGTGGGATGGTTGGTGGCAGTTGATGGTGGGACGTGTAGTGACAGTCGGGTGGAAAAAAGAATGAAAATCTTTCTTTTCTCATTTTTTTCCCTGTACCAAACATGTACATGATATAACTTGGGCCAACTTGGACCCATTGTTATACTGAAACATAAAATCTTGCATAAACTAATCAAAAATCAAAATAGCAAAGGCAAATTAACTACAAGTCAATTCATCTTTACACATTTTTCACCCCAAAAACAAACCAAACCTTTCATGTTAATGGACAATTAAACCAATAATTAACCTCCCCCCCTCCCCCAAAAAAAAAAAATAGATGCCCGAAAAAAATGCTGTTAGAGTACAAGTCTATATATATAAATCCTCTATAATCAGCTAGTAGCAACCCTATCTTAAACATAAATAAGACACCTATATACACTATCCACCAAAAAAACTCCGACAGCACAAACCACGATGTTCAATCCATGCTGTAGATTCCGAGAAAATTCTATCGTAAAGAGTCCTTATCGAGGATGAGTTTCACTTGCATCCAATCAAGACACGACACCCAGTGCCAAAACAAGCCACAAAGAACACATCAAAATCATGCCACCCGGTATAGTGTTTTGATTGGACACAAGTTGAAGAACTCCTCGTTAAGGAGTCTCTCCATAGTAGAAACCTCCCTCCCCCCCACACTTAGATTCTTGCCCTTTTATTGCCATGGGTTTGGGTTTACTTCCGTCGGTGAACCAGGAACATAGGGTACGAAACCACGACCACCAAACATAGGACGCATAAAGGCGTTGTCAAACTTCCTCCAATAGTAATGAACCGTATTGCTCGGTGTAGTTAGAAGCATCCTCAAACTCCTTGGACGGTGTACATTACTGCCACCACCACCTTGATCGGCTTCAGAATTCTGTCCATTTCCAAGAAGGGGTACAGTGAATGTATTCGGGGTTACCGGCTCTGAAGACACCATTCTGATCAAGTGTTTTGGTGATGGGAGTAGAAGCCGAATCAACGGTTTAGTCAGCATACCATATACCTACAAAACGAGCAAGAGGATTATTTTTAACAAATTTTCTATTTTACAGAATCAAATAACCCTGTTTCTCTATTTTGAAAAATCTCAATACGGAATGAGAAGCATCAAAATCTTTAAATAGCATCCATTTGAATAGAATTCTCTATTTTATGCAGTACAGGTAACAATTAATTTCAAAATTCTGTGTTTTTACAAATCAAGTAAAGATTCTGCTACACATGGTAAGAAGGAGATTTATTCGAAAGATTTTCATCTCGATTGTATGCACAGTTTGGTAAAGATCAAGCTTTCTTTCGTTAAACGAAGTAGAAATCATTCCCATAAAAAGGAATAGTCCCTTAAAAAATGTCAACTTTTTTAGAGAAATTGTACCATAATAAGGGTCATTTCAGAAAACCGATACATCATTTATTACTATAAAATATACCCTTAATCATCTAGTCATAAACTACCCATAATCCTTTCACCTTCCAAAACAAAAGCATTGTGTGTGTGTGTGTGTGTGTGTGTGTGTGTACACACAATAGCAGAACACTTTGACTAAGTATCTTAATCTGTGTGGGGAAAAAAACGACTTTTTGAGGTAAGAAATGCTTACCAGTGTGCTGAAGAGAACAACAGTAATGGTGCTCGTGATCATTATAGAATTTCCGCGTAATTGTGTGTATCCTCCCCTTGTAAACTACAGAATACACAATAAGATATATCAATGCAAATTAATACACACACTCAGATTCCCGTTGCTAAAAAGAAGTATAATGATGCGGTAAATCCAGTGAAAATCATGTAAAGACCATAAAAAAAAATGCAGGAGTTAAAATAATAACAGCTTTACCTGGTTATAAGCAAGGGCCATTGATACAGCACCTCGCATCAGACCCGCCCACCAAATAACCACCTGTAATTATTTCAGACCGTAAATATAATAATAAAGGGCAAAAGACAATGGAGGCTCTTGAACTTAAAGGATCGTAACAATTCGACCCGTACGGTATTGAAAAACCTTTTTCAGGGGTCAATGCAGACAATTTTTTGGGCCCAGCTAGTTAAAAAAAAAAAATTTGGGGCCAAAATGTTACGATCACGGGAGTTTAGGGGCCAAAATATACACACATTCAGTAAGAAATGAAGTCATACTTGCTGCTTCAAGTTAATTTTCTCTTCCGGATTCTTCTTCATCAGATTGGATAAAAACGACAAGGGAAACACAAAAGCCGCTCTACCCACCAAAACGAGCCCAAGTAGGATCGAGCTGACTCCAACGGATGTTTTCGGGCTGGAAAGCGATAGAAAATAACCACATCATCAGATTACTCGAAATAATGATGACATGACAAGTTTAATGATGACATGGTGACCCGGTTTTTGTAAGCTTGTCAAGGTACCTACCTGTCACTAACAAGCCTCCATTTTTCAATGTCGAGAGCATCCATACCAACGTAAAGGAAAATGAATATCTCACAGACAAACGAGAGTGTTGCAAATGCATGCCTACAAAACAATGAGTTTGTGAAGATTAATATCAGCAGCAATAATGTACATGAATATTTATATGGGAAAAGAAAAAACCCGTACTTAGCAGTGATTCTTGAGCTTTCGGTAACATTATGCCAGGTGTAATGTGACATCACAATGCCACAGAAAAACACGGTGAGGATAGCACTCAAGCTAAATAACTGCAAAGCAAATCCGATACTCAAGGCTTGTGTATCCTCAAACAGAAAGTTAGTTAAAGAAGTGACCAAGAAAACTTACCTCAGAAACCATATATGAAAGATACGCCATTAGCATCATCAAAGCAACCTCGCGATCAGTTGAATGCCTGTAAACATCACAAAAACATAAAAATCGTCATAAAGATGTCATGATGCACGGATACTTCTTGTATCGTGTATCCGACACAAAATCATAGATACGCACCGGATACTTAGATACACCCCTACGGCCGAATTAGTAGTTTTCAAAATGTTGGATACGTGATTCGTATATGCATATCCATAACTCAGATATGTGAAATGGTTGTGAAATGAATAACCATGTTGAAAATGGAGTAATTCATATATGCAAATCCACAACTAGGTATGTGAAATGAATAACCATGTTGAAAATGGAGTATATACCGTCGGATAATGAATGAAGACTAAAGAGTTGTCCAAAATGATGAAGAACTACCAAAAAAAAAAGGGGAACCACCAAAAATTACTTTCTTTTATGAGTTTTAATAATTATTCTTTGGTCCTTATAATTTTATTATGTATAGTCTGGTCCTTACATATTTTATATTTACACGTGCCCTACGTACCCGTATCCTGTATTTTTCAAAATCCCCTCATCCACATATCCCATATCCGCGTATCCATAACTACATATCCGTACCCGTGCAACCTCACAACATGGTCATGTAACTTGAGGCTGTCGTAAGCAGCAAATGAAGGAATCGTGATTCTTTCGGGTTCACATTTGATTCACAGTATTTTGCACGTGCCCTCATTTTTACGAAATCTAACATACAAGACTCTCCAACTACACGTGTTTATATTAAGAAATACTTTTGTATACCTTCCAAAGTAGAGCTTCCTTATGATATACGCACTGAGCAGTCCAGCCTACAAAAACCATAAAAACAGGTACTGTTAAGTAACCAAGAAGATTCTAGATGGCCCTTAATGCAAATGAACAGAATATAAAGGCACTCGATTGTAGAAGATACGTGTGAAATGCAAAGCCGGGATGAAAAAGATACTCACAAGGACTCCAAGGACAGTGCTTGAGACAAATAAATATAGAAAATTGCCAACTAACTGCAAAGCCGTACGCGAGTTGAGGTGAGATAAGTCGAAGTTCTGAACCGCGTTGAAAAGCACTACTGATGTGGCATCATTCACGACACCTTCTCCAAACACGAGACTGTAGAGAAAGGGTGTTTCATCTTGACTAAGAATCTGCAATAATCAAAATAAAATTACAATCACACAACAAAAAACGCAAAGGATCCCGTCAAATCTCAATCTGCAAATTGCAACTCACCTGCAAGGTGCAAACCGAATCTGTTGCAGAAAAGATAGCACCAATGGCTGAAAAAATAGAACTTAAGATTGTCAATAACCAAGAAGCTGAGTATACTAGAAAATTTTCTAAGAGCATCTTTAGTGGCACAACAATGGTAGATTTGGTGTAGTGCAACTAAAGACGCCTTTTTTTTCAAACAGAACGAGTAAAAGCTGATTCATACAAAGAAGATCCCCGATGCTCAATGAATCAAGATTCAGATATTTGAAGAATGTAATAGCACCTGTATAAAACGATGAAATCGGGTTAGTGCATCAATCATCAAGTTACCAGAGAAAAACCAAGAATGTAACATCTAATGAACTTGAGAACGTTACAAGAATCTTAATAACACCGATTCCTTGCATGTTGTAATTAGGGAAATAAATGAAAGAATAGATTATGATACATCATGCATTAAATTGGGGTATAAACTGTCACGGCAAAAGCATGACAACTATTTTTACAGCTTAAATAGCACAAAAAATGGTTTACTGATGTTAGTATGACGTAAGCATATCAGACGTTTCCCACATCGACATTCTTTCCAAAAAAAAAAATTTCGTTTTTTGTTTACTGGAAAAGAAATCAATCGCTATAACAATACCGCAACAAGTACAGGTATGAAGGCCCGTAAGTGCACGAGTCGCCCCGTTGTAGTTAGTCGCATATATTTTTTGAATTCAGCTTAATATTCAATAGCAGAATGTACAAATGGAGAAAGAAACAAAATGGACGCGAATGAGACAAGCAGAGGAAAAGTAATTGAGTGCATACCCAATGATATGATGCTGAACGATATAAAAGTACCGATTGCTCCATACAGCATAATGGTCATAAAATTGCGAAAGAACTGTTTCTTTTTCACTTGAAACCTGATGGATGAAATACAAGTATCAGATACAGTCGAATATAAATACTAACTAAACCTTAGGCCTAGGGCCGTCCTGTGTAATCAGGGGCCCTAAGCCAAAAAAATTAGGACCCTTGACCCTATGAAAATCATTATATGACAGCTATTTTGGGGTATACTAGGTGGATGAGCATACACAAGAATAGAACGGGAAGTTTTTGTGTAGTGTGTACCTACGTAGGTACACACTACGTGGCACACTATACACCACACGATTTCATTCTGCACTTAAACTGTGTGGTTCTGATCGTGCCACGTCACATATACCTACGTAGGTACGTACTACCCAAAAATTTCTCGAATAGAACGGTATTTGATTAGACATTTTTTTAAACTAAATTTGAGTATGAATTTGGGCCTTATCGATCTTTTAGTGGAAGTAAAAAAAATAAAAATGGACCTAATATACACAACTAACATATGAAAATGGGGGCCGATGAATTACAAATTTTGATAGGGCCCCTAGACCGGGAACTAATGGGCTTGCACCAGGGACGGCCCTAGGCCTAAAGTACACGGCTCTAGATATCACACAATAGTGGAAACCACATATGATTTTCTATCTAAATCACAGGAAACGACATTCTAAGATAAACATCTCACGCATCAATGCAGCAAAGAACATCGCTTTAATTCTTGAGGATGCTTATAACATTTCCCTCATCTACAACGGTTTCCACTCGGATCTTTAGCACGTAGTCAAGCAGTAGAATCAATTAGAAATTTCGACTAACAAAATTCAGTAAATAATCAATTTCGGAAGCGGTAACCTTAAAAATCCGACCGTTTATGCACAAGATTGCAAAAATAGAAAATGCCTTCATATCGTAAATATCGCATTCAAAAAAGTTGCCAAATATAAAGCTATCATGAAAATCCGACCGTTCATGCACAAGATTGCATAAATAGAAAATGCCTTCTGAATATCATCACATTCAAGAAAGTTGCCAAACATAGAGCAATCATGCAAATATTCAAGTGTAACCGAAATCCAGATTACTTGCACACGGAATCAAAATGACGAAACTGTCCTTACCCTGCATTAAAAATAATCGGTGGAAGGAGATAAATGAAGAACAGATCCTCACTGAACACCAACAAATGAGAGCTCTTTCCATGACTTATTAACAGGATCACGACTCCTGTGCACAATCCCTGATAGAAAAATCAACTAAATAAGCGAAATGAACTCTCGAACAGTTCTTATACAAGTATATCTATCAAAACCAACAGCATGCACAACAAAAGATTTAGTATAGCCTTACAATCATAAGGGCTGTGATGGACTCATTCATCCAACGATTCTCCTCTAACAGATGACCGATCACGATACATACGCACAGAAGGGCGATAAACAAATTAAGGGCAACCACTGAAGAATATGAAGAGGTCGTCAAATTGGCAACTTTACTAGCCAAAATGGCTCCAAGCTCAGGCCCCATTTTACACAATTCAATTGAACCAAAAACACCAAAATTTTCAACTTTATAACTTGGGGTTCAGCTTTTACATCACCCAATCAAACCTGCAATACAAAACATAAGCAAATTTGTAAAAATGGAAAAGATTAGAAACTTAATCGCCATTCGCCACATTCAAAAGTACTAAAATCATTCAGATCTCTTTTATGTATAAGAAGTGCAACAAATATCAAATAGGTATAATTTTATTTTTTCTACTTTGAGAGGACAATCTAAAGGATCAAATGATAAACAAAAAATTAAAAACAGCAAAATCAATACAGAAAAAAATAAAATTAATTCCCATTTCCATACCTTCCCAGAAATCTCTGAGAGGCAAAATGAAAGGTGAAGCCAATTGATATACCACGCGTAGAATTTTCTCCACTCGGATTAAAATATTGAAGCTTCAAACTGAATTTGGCCACAAAATTGCCACGGATTTTCCTTCCTTTTACGAAAGGAAAACCAAAAAAGCACAACAACACAAAAATGAAAACCCTTTTTCTATGAAATCATGTAGCGTTTATTCCCTTGATTTCCAAGATTCTAGAGCCAGAGAAATGTCAAATTTCTTTGAGAGGGAAAGGTGGAACCGGAAGAGGAGGATGAAATGGAAGATTCTTATACTGATGCTACAACAAAAAACAAATGTTAAATTACAAAACACGATATTAATGGAGTAAGACGCGAGTTGGTTATTTATTTATTATTATATTACAAAAATGAGAAAGTTTGAGGAGGTTTTTTTTTTAATTTTTTTAATTTTTAAGAATTATGAGAAATTCCCCTCGAAAATACAAAAAAGGATTCGAAGAAATTTTATGATACAAGTTGTAGCATGTGTAAGCTGTAGCAGAACGATTGTATCAAATACATTATTTTTAGTATATTTTAAAAAATAAGTATTGTTATCAACTTATCATCAATAACTCAGATTTGATGAATAACCTAATATATTTTTACATCATCGATCATAATATAATTTATTATAATCATTGATGTATCAACATGTTTGTGTTACTCATTCTATCTAAATGATTGTAAATGTTGCATTACCCTTTAAAAACAGAGTAAATCTATGGTATGTAAATGATTAAAAATGAAAAGATACTATACACATCATTTAGTATAATCGTAATTACAACAGATTTTTACTTTAAATATTTGTGACATTTTTAGGCTTATGGTATTGTCGAGATAATTGTTGGTAATGTCAGGACAATATTACGGTATAATTTTTTTAGGGAATTAAGGTATAATTAACACATTTGAATTTTATATTTTCTCCGTCTCAAAATATAAGTCATTTTGAATTTCACACAAATTAAAAAACTCATCGAATACCAATAAAAAAAAAATAATAATTGTTTTATTGGGAAATGACATATATGCTGAGACACACAAAATAAGACATAGTATATCTTAGGACGGACCACAACAATTTTCGAGACATAATAAATAAATAGAATAATTATGAAGTCTTAATTGCAACGCAACGATTTAACCGACACTCAATTGATTTTTTTTAAATTCTTCTTAATCTAAATATTGACTCTTTCTTTTTAGAAAAAAAAAAAAGACTTTTAGAAAATAAATTGGAAAATATGAATCGGTGTAAATAAAAGCAAATTAACCGTGGATGGTTCTACGAGAAGAATGTTGACCGTGGATTTGCTTTGTTAAGTCTGTTGGAAAAGGCAAGATCTTAAAGAGCGATTTAAAAATAAAAAAAAGTTTTAAGAAAATAGAAGGTAAAAAAGAGAGGACAATTCAAAGGCATCACGTAATTATTTCGACACCATATTTTACATACAGAGATTTTTATATATGAACGTGATGCCGGAAGTAAAAAGTGGGATGTATTTAGAATTGTCTAAAAAAATGTCTTTTCGTACAACTAAAATTCTTAATAAACATAATTTTTTTTTCTACTTTGTTAAGGCTGTTGGGAAAATGCGAGATCTTAAAGAGCGATTTAAAAATTAAAAACAATAAAAGTAAGATTTAAAAAAATAGTGGGTAAAAAAAATGTGTTTTCATACAACTAAAAATCTTAATACACATAATCTTTTCTCATTTTTACCCGTCAAATTTAAGTTTTTTTGTACTCATTGATTCTGACCGAATTTCTGACTCACTTTTAGTCATAAAATATTTCTAAACGGTATCAGGTACGGAAAAAATTCAAAATTCTGACCCGAATTAAATCATAATAATCATCGTTTTCTGACTCTAATTGGATCAGAATAATTTGCAAACTCGTCCATCCTGACCGATTTTTAGACAGAATTTTAAAAGTTTTTTTAACTCAATTTTAGTCAAAAATTCTTTTTAACCGATATTAGGTATGAAAACAATCAAAATTCTGACTCAAAATAAATCAAAATAATCATTCTTTTTAGATTCGAATTGAATCAAAATAATTTGCTGTGTGAAAATAACTACGACCAAAAGAAAAGGAAAAGTTCAAATGGATACCCCATGGCGACAGGCCCCATGATTGTCTCAGGTATTATTAGGCATGTCATACGAAAAAAATGATTATTTTGATATTTCCTTTTTATTTTTTGGTAGGGTAGACTTTGATTCATTATTATACGGAAAAGAATCATAAAGAATAGAGAAAAAAAGGTCATAAGAAAAAAAAAAAGACAGTTTAGCTTTTATACCAAATTTCATGTCATTTATTGACATCTTCTCTTTGTCCCAATCTATGTCGATTATATATAGTGACATATAGATGGTATAGCAAAATGAAATTAATTTTTTTAGGGGACCAAACAATTTATTAGGTGCAATCCAAAACGTTAAAGTATAGGATATCACGAGGGGAAGAACCTCATTCAACCATTCAACTAAGAGTTTGTCCAATGGTAGTGTAACGCCCTGCACTTCCAGACGTAGTAGCGTTAAATTAGTCATAAATAATCCGTTTCAACTGCTTGACCATCGCCATCGCCGGTTTGAAAAGCAAAAAACCCGCCGAGTTTTTACAAGACATTTATCTCTCACACTTATGGGATGAAGCGGGACTTTCTTTAGCGATTTGAGATTTTACATATTCCCCCTATAAGGGACTGGCGTCGCTGGGAGTAAGATTTGCTCCAGTGGACTTGTCTCCCGGTAAATCCCTACTGTAAGATTACAGAGGCTGGCACCGCCTCTCTCACGATATGGCAAGACTTAGTTCTATATGATCATTTCGAATAACATTCTCAGAACACTCCTGCACTTCTCGGGAATGGTAGCGCTAAATGAGTCATAAATGGTCCGATCAATTGCTTAGACCATCGTCGTCGCTTGGTTTAAAAGGGCTAACCCGAGTTTTACAAGACCTTTATGTCTCACACTTATATGGGTGAGCAGGACTTTACTTTAGCGATGTGAGATTTTACTGGTAGCTTTCTATTATTTTTTCAAGGCTTCAAAGAAAAGCTTAGAGCACCTTCAATGGGAGGTTTAAAATTTTGGATAAAACTTTACAATAGCTTTATAACCATTGTAGAGGAGTGAGTCAGCAAAGGTTTAAATCAAAAGCTTTCATAAATGTAATCACTGTGTGGTCTGCACCAACCGGTCCATCTCCTGCTGCGGTGGAAATTCAATTTTTTTTAAAGTTTTTTGTGTAGTGGAGAAAAAATTTTATGTCCATTGGTACTATGATATAAAGCTTTTATAAAATGTTTATGATAGCGGAGAAAATTTTTATAGATAAAAGCTTTATGAAATGACGTGTAATTGTGATAGTTCTAAGGGAGGCGGCTACTAAAAAGTGACAAATCCGGCAACTGATGCGAAGGGGCCACATGAGCAAAATTGTACATTCGTCTCTTACTGCAACAACAGTGACGGATCCTGAAAAAAAGCGGATATACAATTTATTTTCTAAGTGGTAAAATTTTTTAGCAGGTAAAGAGAAAGTAAAACGGAAGAAGAAGAAAACAAGAACATTCAAATAGAATTTTGAATAGACAAAAATGCGGGAAAATGAGAACTTGATTTCATTGATCCTCTTGATAAAAATTCATACAATTGAGTGTTTACAACTTCGATTAGCAGTATAAATAGGCTACTAGAGCAGTTAATTAAGCTCCTAATCAGTTGTAATTACTTCAACTACTCCTAACAACCTATAACTGTTTTCCATGATAAGTGTTCGACCAAATGCTTTACTATAGGTATCAACATTGATCACACTTTGATATATGCAACATTTGCAGATTTGAAACTTGGAATATGTCTTGTGTGTTCCAACATTGGTAGTATCTGCAACATGCCCCCTCAAGCTGGAGTTTGTGGCAAACTACAGTTTGGAATTTGTCTTGTGTGTTTCCAACTTGGTAGTATCTACAAATATGTTGTACAAAGGATATCTAGGCACAAGTCTTGTGAAAGTAGCTTTATCAACTAGTTTAGTTAGTATATCTGCTAGGTTGGCTTCTGTTTTGACTGGTAATGGGATTAACACCTTCTCTTGATACTTCTCCTTTACAAAATGGCAATCTATCTCTATGTGTTTAGTTCCTTCATGAAACACATGATTTTCCACAATATATGTTGCACTCTTGTTGTCATAGAATAATGGAACCGCTTGTGTGTGTTTTAGAAATTTGACAGCAAGTAGATAAGCCATTGTATCTCACATGTTGTGAGGGCCATTGCCGTATATTCAGCCTCAGAACTGCTTCTACTAACTATTGTTTGTTTCTTGATTTTCCATGAGATTAAAGAGTCGCCTAGGAAAATTTGTAACCGATAACTTATCTTCTTGTTATAGTGCATCATGCGTCACTAAATGCTTTTAAAACAGGTTTGCCAGTGGATGGAAATAATAAGCCTTGAGGAATTTTTAAAGTTTATGTGCAGCAGTTAAGTGTTTTTCTGTGGGAGCGTCTAAAAACAGACTGAGTTGTTGAACATGAAAAGCTATATCTGGCTTGTGTTGCTAAGATATAGAAGTTTTCCTACTAAACTTCTATAATACTTGTTATCTGTGAGAAAATGATAGTCTTTAGCTTCTAACATTGTCTTAGGATTCATGGGAATAGAAGATGGTTTTGCACCTATGTAGCCAAACTCTTGAAGTAGGTCAAGACAATATTTTCTTTGATTCATCAGGATGCCTACTTGTGATCTAGCAATTTCGTAGCCTAGAAAATACTTCAATTGTCCCAGATCTTTAATAGTGAAAGCCTAGCGTAAAAGATCCTGACTCTGTTTGGTTTCGGGTTAGGTTGGGTTGAATGGATTCAGGAGAGAGAAAGTGAAATAATGATTATAAAGTTGAAATTTTGTATTGAAATTTGTGTAGATGAAAAATAATTGGTGAGAGAAATTTTAATGAAATAAAATAAAGTGAAATAATGATTATAAAGTTGAAGTTTTGTATTGAAATTTGTGTAGATGAAGATATGATCGGTGAGAGAAATTTTAATGAGATATTATATTGATAATAAAGTAATGGTTAAATAATGTAGTGGGTGAATAAAGTGAATGAATTAATATTATTTTATTTGCTGATAGTGAAATGATTGGTAAGAGAAATTATAATAAAATAATAGAATTAATAAAATAATGGTAATAAGATAGTAGAGTGAAAAAAATATTGAGTTGAACCGTGAACCTTGAACCTTGAACACTCTAAATCCTGAACCCAAACCCGAAACCAATCAAGGCCTTAAGATTCTGGATTTATTGTAAATTACAGTTTCCCATAACTATATCATCTACATAGACAAGAAATGCAATGAAGGTAGGACCTTGCCCTCTTGTGAATAGACAATGTGATTGGATTGAACACTACTTGTTTTTGTGAGAGCATCAGTGAGTTTGGAATTCCATTGCCTGCTAGCTTGTCTTAATCCATATAGTGATTTTGTTAGCTTGCGGACCTGGTTGTTGCCTAAAATGGGAAGGCCTGGAGGTGGCCTCATATAAACTTCCTCATCCAAATCACCATGAAGGAAGGTTTTATTTACATCCGTTTGGTGCAGATGCCATTTGTTAATGGATGATAGGCTTAAAAACAATTTGATAGTTGACAACTTAGCCACAGGAGAAAAAGTTGCCAAGAAATCTATTTCTTCTGTTTGGGTGTAACCTTTGGCCTCAAGCCTTGCTTTGTATCTATCTATAGTTCCATCAACTTTTCTTTTTATTCTATACACCCATTTTTAGCCTGTAGGTTTCTTGTCTTTGGGTAGAGTAACAATAGGCCAAGTATTTATTTTAGGCAAAGCTTCCAACTCTTCTTGCATATGCTTTTGCTAGTTTTGATCTGTAGCAACTTCTGTATAAGTTCTGGGCTCTTAATCAATAGATCAATTGCAGGAAAATGATCTATAAGATGTTGATAGATTGTCATAGGAAAGTACTTTGTCAAGAGTATAAGGTGTAGTAACAACAACTGCTAATGTTGTTTGATAATCCTGTAAATGCACAAGCATTCTCCTTTCCGTTGTTGATATTCTTAGTTGTTGAGCATTGGTAGTGTCTACCAATTTTTTTGATGCATCATAATCCACATCACCAGGATCTCCACGATCAATGTGTGAAAGATGGCCCTCATTTTCTGGGTGAGGCACACCATAACTCTCAGTGGGAAAAGAAGGAACTGGCAAAGCAGATGCACTATTAGTCCATGTTTGATTGGTCAAAAAAAGAAAGGATTTTTCATGAAAAACTACATGTCTAGAGATGAGAAACTCCCTGGTTTGAAGATCAAGCAGAGTGTAACTTTTTGTGGTGGGAGAATTGCCTATATAGACACATCTCCCACTTCTACTATCAAATTTACTTCTGCCTTGAGATATGGTACTTGCATAAGCCAAACAACCAAAAACTCTGAAGTCATTGTAAACTAGTTGTTTTCCATACAAAAGAAATAAGGAGTTTGTTCATTCAGAAGGGGTGTAGATGTATTGTTTATCAACATAGTAGCACGCTTAACACAAAGACCCCAAAATGACATAGGAAGACCACACAGAAATCTCAGTTCTCTTGCTACATTCAAAAAATGCTGATGCTTTCTCTCCACAACACCATTTTGCTGTGGTGTATGGACACAAGAGGTTTCATGAATGATACCCTTTTGTGCATAAAAAGCATCCATTTGAAACTCAAGGCCATTATCTGAGCTAATTTTCTTTACATTTTTTTTGTATTGTGTGAAGACAAGATTGCATAAATTTTGTAGCAAGGACCTGGTTTCAGACTTGGTTTTCATCGAGTTCGCCCAAAGAAACCTAGATTTATCATCCACAATGGCTAAAATGTAAATTCTCCATTATACGCAAGGACGGACCCAACATTGTGAGGGTGGGGGCCATGGTCCCCACTCAAATTTCGGTGAGAATTATTAGTATCCCTCTAATAATATTAACATTGTGTATGTATATTTTTTCGAATATTTTTAACCAAAGTGTCCTTGTAGCTTAGTTGGTAAAGTGCCTAACTATTTATAAAAAGGTTATAAGTTTGAATCTTGGTTGCTACATCATTATTTTATCCCTTTTTGTTTGTTTTTCTCATTGCTAGTGTTTGTAATTTATGTTTTATTTTCTCTTTTCTAGTGTTTATAATTTATGTTTTTTCTTTTCTTATTAACATTTGTGAATTTTACAAGAATTTTTTTCTATCACATTTAAGTGAGATCTCGGCCCCTTATTAACATTTGTGAATTTTACAAGAAATTTTTTTTATACCACATTTTAGTGAGATCTTGACCCCCACTGAAATAAAATCATGTGTACCACATTTTAGTGAGATCTCGGCCCCCAATGAAATAAAATCATATGTCCGTCATTGATTATATGTACAATGTCTATTTGGTCCCCATATGTCTACATGTAACAAATCAGAAAGATCAACAACAGAATGACTAACAAGAAAATTTTGTCTTTTCTATTTAGCAAGGGGACAAACATGACAATTATTATCTAAACAAGATTGAAGAGCAGGTACAGATTTGTGTAAAATGTGCAATCTCTGTTGAGATGGATGGCCAAGACTGTAGTGCCACAACAAAGAATCAGGTATAGCAGTGTAATTGCAAACAATTGGTGCATCAGGAACAGTAAAATGAGAATCAGCTCTCAGAATATACAGGCCTTGAATGAGATTACCTTAACCAATCATCTTTTTCAATGCATTTTCCTGCACAGTACAACCATTTGCTCCAAAGAATAAATATTATATATTGCCAACAATGAATCTTTTAACAGACATCAGATTATAGGTAAAGTGAGGAGCACATAAAACATGGTCTAACACTAAATCCTTATTGATCCTAACATGCCCTATGTGAGTGACTGTGGTGTGAATAGTTGAAATAATGTCCTAAACCCATTTCGGTTGGATCGGATCTGACTAGGTCGGATCATTTCTACTATTTCTTATATATTTATACATATATTAAATGGATTTTCTGTTATTATATATTGTTCGTTTAACAAACCAATTATGACATTGTATATATGATAACGTCCCTAGTGTCAAACTGTGAAAGAGAAATCATAATGGTGATTATGGTTGATGAGATTTCGACTCACTTTAAAAGATTTGATACTTAAATGTCTCTAGTCGTATGTACTATTAGACATAACATTAATAGTACGGTTAGACTAGCGCGTATTGGATGTCTTCTATCTTATTAAGATAGGGATAGATCTCGTCTATCAAAGTGTAGAGACAAATGGACTGTATGTGGACGTGTATTAGAGAATGCGTATGTTAGACTGACCCACTTACTTTATTAATTTTCGCACTATGTGGCGGTTGTGTAATTATCCTAAAACCGGAGTCTTCATGGCATCATATTTTGACACTATTGAGGTTTCCCCTAGCCATGGGGCGATCATGCGGTAGTGATTGAGTGTGATACTGAAGCATGCGTAGGATTCATGTTGTTCGTCCGGAAATCGCGTATCCTATGAACATGAGTAAATATCCAAAATGACCTTCTTATAAGGAATGTATAGCTCTCGTGAATCTTTGCTAAGTGGGAGTAAATGAGTTACTTCGAGAGAGTAGGATATCCAGTTTATAAGATACGGTCGTTGATGTTTGACACTCGACGTACGACCGTATGGATATTGTAACAGCGATTGGATTCTATTTACATTGTAACCGTTTTACATGAAAGGTAATAGTCATTGCATTTGACTCTGATGATTGGGGGTCGCGGACGTGTTGATAGACGCTATCCATGATTGTTAGGCATGAAGGGCATTTTTATAATTTGCATTTTGTATCTTCGGCCAACATATTCGGAAGCCTATCGGGTCGATCACACACATAAGAACATCTAGCCGGTTAAAATGCGGTTATAGTTATAACCAAATAAGGAAAGTTTTATCTCGACTATAAAGTGTTATAGTGATAAATTAATATGGTTGTATTTATTTATTATAAATAAATTAAATACAAGGTATTAATTATGTTGATTAATTAAATATACATACCATAGCTCGCTTCTTGTGAGTGTGCTAACTTCGCTTCCATGATACTTCTTATTTTGAGAGCTTCCATGATACTTATAATTTATATCCATATGGGTAAATGAAGAAAGGCTTGGGAAGAGTCTTGTAGGCCTACCCTAGAAAGTATACTCCACCGTCCTACACGCGAGTGTGTATAACTATTTCTATCTCTAACCTTAAATAGGCTGGATAATTCGTTCCTGAACCACCTTATTTAAGGGTGGTACCTAAATTGGCTCGAGTCTGGCGCCTTACGGGATTTACACTCTCCCCCCAAGTACCTTTCCCATTAAGGAGCACGTACCTAAATTTAACCCTATGAGGGGCCAGGAAGTTGTGGGGGCCTTCTGTGTCTTAGGGCAATCAGTGTCTTACCGGGAATCCTTCCTCAAGCAGGTATGTATGTGGCGCATGCGTGTGTTTATTGATACACATGTATTTTGTAAATTAATTAATCATAGCATTATATTAATTAAGAATATTCCGGATGCCAATATATTGGCATAATGGGCGCTAGTTATAGTGTATTAAGATACAATTGGATTGTGCAATTTAATTAATAGTATTAACATATATTAATATTAGATATTAATAGACTTGCATAAATTGATTTATGGCAATAAGGTAAAGATAGTCAATATTAGATATTGATAATATCTTGGAAATATTTAATATGAAATATTAAATTAAATGAGATAAATCAATCAAATCTATTTTTCTTATTTTACTAAGCTTTTCCTATTGGGAATAGGATACATTGGAGCGCACCACTCCCCTATTTAAGGGAGGGTTGGCTAGCTCTTTTGTACATTACAATTCAAGAGCTAATAGTTCTTGTGAAAAATAAGAGAGCTTCCTAGAGAGATTTTGAGAGAGAGAAAAGGTCGGTCTAGCAACCGAGTTTTTCTGGTAGCAGTCCATGATGGGATTCCGGCGGGCAATTCGTGTGGATCACCGGTAGAGGCCGAACACTTAGGCGGCTTCATGCAGAAACTACAACCGTAGACAAAGCGTTGATCCAATTGGATCAACCAATGTATTCTCTTGTCTAATTCTTTTATGCTTGTTGCTTAAACAAAGTCGATCTAAAGTTAATATGAAACAAATTTTAAATTCAACTGCGTTCCCGCATAGATTTCCTAACAAATAGATTGTCCACTTGATATACGTCAACAAATGTTTAACCAATTGCCAGTGATCCGTAGTAGGGCATGCATACGTTGACTCAGAGTATTAACATTATAGGCCAGATCTGGTCTGGAAAAGGTCAACTGCTGAAGAGTCCATATTGTACTCCTGTAAAGTGTGGGATTAGATATAAGAGCAGTGGACTGATGGATCTTAAGAGAGAAAACATTGGTGTAGAATAAGGCTTAAGTAAGATTCTCCAATCCTAACTCAGTGAGCCGTTGTTGAACATATACATGTTGAGAAGGATATAGCCCATAATGATCCATGATGCAAATTTCCCAGGTCCTTTAAAGAAAAACAAGAGTGCAGGGAACTAATAAACTGCTGAACTTTAGTAGCATCATTTCATGTTATCAAAATATCATTGACATATACAAGCACATATAAAAACACTTTGCCAGAACAAAAAATAAACAAGGATGGGTCTGCTCTAGATTGAGCAAACTTCCAGACTAGCTTATGCTTCCTTAATTCATCAAACCAGGCTCTAGGAGCCAGTTTTAAACCAAAAATGGCCTTCTTCAAATGACACACATGATTTGGCTTACATGGATTAACAACGCCTTATGCTGCTTCATGAAGACAGATTCACATAGAGTTACATTGAAAAAAGCATTGTTAATATCAACATGTTTGATAGGCCAATCTAAAGCCACTTCCAATGCCAAAATTGTCCTAATAGTAGAAAATTTTGCCACATGGCTAAAGGTTTCTGAGTAATCTATGTCAGGAGTTTGATAGAAACCTTTAGCTACTAGTCCTGCCTTATGTTTATTCACAGACCCATCATGGTTCAACTTGAGTTTGAAAACCTGATGTATGTCAACCGGATGATAAATTTCCACGACGTTTTACCATATTCCCCTAGTATATAGTGATATTTTGCATGAATTATAGTGAGTTTTGTTATAAATCGAATCACTTTTATTTTGTGTAGACACAACCAATATCCAACGTTTTATAATTTTTTAGAGCTTATCAGTTATAATTCATTATCAGAATTACTCGTGCTATGTTCTTTTTGATGTTTTGCAGTGATTACGGGAATGGGGAATAAAATTATCAAAATCAGATCGAGTTATTAAAGCAGAACAGTGACGATGCATAAATCATCTCGGTTGTCCTTACGGTGTTTGTGGGGTGGATATCTGGCTGTGTTAAGGTGGTGGTGTTATAACCGATAGGCGGCGGTGTTTGTGGGCAAAGTAAAAATGAACAGAGCTTTGGCTTGCAAGTGTAGTGTATATTTTTCCATCCTCTTCTCTGTTTACAATGGCCACCCCTTTTATAGGAGGTAGTAACTTTAGGATTAAGTAATCTACCAGATATTTCTCTAATAGCTAGGTTTAACTTAGGTGCTAAGTAAGGCAAAATATCTAAAATGCAAGTGGGGGAAAGATCTTGGTCAACCGGCGCATCTCTCTGAGGTCGCAAGGAGCAAGCCTTTTCCTGCCTCGTCCCCTTAGCGCCCCTCCTTGACTTGCCTGGATGAAATCCACAGGATCCATTGCACATGACCTGGGTCGCCAAATGCTTTGATCGCGGCGAGTGAGAGACACGATGGTCGCCATCTTTGCGAGCTTTCCTGTCATGCCGGAGGATGGCCGGAGTGGATGGTCTCTGCTTGTTTAGGGTGGAGAGATCGTTTATATCTATCAATGGCCCCCTACTCCGTGCTTTGATTATATTCCCTGAAGATATGAAGGATGGAGTGATTACATCGATGCTTTTTATGACCTCGTCGTTTGATGTGACTAATTCGCTTAGGGCCGTGCTTTTTAAAGCGAGCGACCTCAAAGAAACTTTGGGTCAGTTTGCGACCTCGTCTGATGCGACTTGTTCACTTAGGGCCGTGCTTTTAAAGCGAGCGACCTCAAAGCAACTTTGGGTCAGTTTGCGACCTCGTCTGATATGACTTGTTCACTTAGGGCCGTGCTTTTAAAGCGAGTGACCTCAAAGCAACTTTGGGTCAGTTTGCGACCTCGTCTGATGCGACTTGTTCACTTAGGGCCGTGCTTTTAAAGCGAGCGACCTCAAAGCAACTTTGGGTCGATTTGCGACGCGTCAAGGCGACTTGTTCACTTAGGGCCGTGCTTTTAGAGCGAGCGACCTCAAAGCAACTTTGGGTCAGTTTGCGACCTCGTCTGAAGCGACTTGTTCACTTAGGGCCGTGCTGAGCGACCTCAAAGCAACTTTTGGGTCAGTTTGCGACCTATTCTGATGCGACTTGTTCACTTAGGGCCGTGCTTTTAAAGCGAGCGACCTCAAAGCAACTTTGGGTCAGTTGGGTGGGGTGAAATCGTCAATCGTGGCTGACGTCAGCCCTCTGGGTACCGTTCTGCTGAGTGATGCGGCCGTCTTTGCAACTGCCAAGGTAGTCGTACGTGAGCATTGATGGGACGCCTCTTGAATTCAAACCGATAATCGCCGCCTAATCGAACCGTCGGATGAAGGGTTCCCAAACCATCTGATCGTGGCCCTTTGCCTATAAAGGCGTTCACTCCTCAACCTTCTCACACTTTTAGCTTTCCTTATTTCCTTCGCTGTTTAGTGATCAAAATTCTTAAGGTTTTTCGGTGGAGCTTTGAAGGTTCAGCGGCGTTTCTACGGTGGTTCTAGGATTTTACGGTGGTTCTTGAGTATTTCCCAGCCTTCACGCGGATTTCCTCTCTTCCCCAGCAAATCAGGTAAAAATTCCTCCCTTTAACTCTTTTATTCGCCCTTCCCTGCATTATTTTTCCTATATACCAATTTCGTCTTTCTTTTTGCAACGGGGATGCAACTTGAACTTGTTTCTGATTAATAATGGGGGTTTTTCCTGGGGAGAGATTACAATTTTCCTGGGAAATTTGGGGTTTCACCCGCTCCCCTGCTTTTCTCCTCTGTAATTTTATTTGCGATTTCTCTTGCAAAAACGGAGGAGGCGTCATTGAAGTGGGTGCGATCACCTTCCTGGGCTAATTCATTATTATACCAGGTCTGAAAGCTCCACCTTTTTCCTCCTTTCTTTGTTTTTGCAGGATGTCGGGGGATGATTATTCTGGCGGTGATTCTACGGAAAGGGAGATTTATGACTATGCTGAGGATGACCCGATACTATCTGCGGCCTCGGTCGGCGATCTGCTGGACGAGGTGGAAGTGGAAAGTATTTGCGAAGGAGTTGGCGAGATTATTGTCGATGAGGTCGCTTCTATGGATGCCGACCCCTTCGAGTTGGAGGCCTTTATTTCTGCCAGAAACCCGCCGCGTAAAAAGAATCTTAAAGAGAAAGCGCGGGCTCAAAGGTCTCCAACTGTCCACGGGGCTGAAGGGACCGTGTCCCCGGTCGAAGGACAAACTGCTGTCCCAAGTACTAGCGGCGCCCTTGACCACGCGAAGCTTATGCTCGAGATGCCCGAGCTTCATGAGTTAATGGGATCCAGTGAGGACGAAAACGCTGAGTTGCCTCGGAAGGATATCTGGGTGCCCGCAAAAAAGAAGAAGAAAGTTGCGAGCCAAACCATGACAGTTGGTGCGGCCGCCGCCCAGCCGAAGAACCCTCGACCAAACAATTCTGAAGCTATACAGGAGTTTGGGGCCATGACGGCGTACGAGAAAGATGTTGAGAACAAATGGTCCCGACTGTGTAGGAGCAGCGATCTCAACAGGACCATAAATCGTATATTTGGAATTGACACCAGTGTGTATCGGTTTTCTTTTTTTGATTATGAGAAGGAGGGGGACAAGTTTAAGCCCGGGGACCACAAGAACTGCGTATGTGCGCGCCGCTCCGAGGACACCCTTATCCTCAACTTCAATCATTTGCATGCGGGTCTGAGACCTCCTTTCGATCCTTTCTTTGTGAAGATCTGCGAGGAGATGAAGGCGCTTCCCTCTGATTTTGCCGTCGGGGCTATTATCCAGTTGATGGCTTTCATAGTTATGTGCCGGATTATGAAGATTGAGCCGACCCTAACTTTTCTAGGGAAATTCTATCTCTTCTGTGGGACGAATGTTCCTGGGCAAATCTCCTTGAGAACGAAGACTCCCCGCCTATTATTCCCGCTTCCCAATAAGATTCACAAATGGGGGCAGCGGGTACTGAAAGTCGATTCGAAGGTAGGTTGGCCTTTTCCCAAGGCGGGAGTCCACGGAGGCAAATCCTCGCTTCTAATCCTGGACCCTGATGTAAGAGAGCGGCGCTATGTAAAGGGGCTGATGACGTTAATTCAGTCGGATGGGGCGGCGCCCTCCCGGAGAAACGTTGCCTGGGTTGAGCTTCTTGACCTGGCCGAGCCTTTTGTATGTATGGCAGGCCTAGTGGGTAGGGGGAATGCTACGCCCTTGGTTAAAATGGGTCCTGAGATCTGCGATCCGGACTGGATAGGGGATTGCCACATCAACAAATGTTTTCCCTCCGAGTGTCCAGAATGTGGGGGCGATCCTTTACTTAGGCCGCCTTGTAACTTTCTCTGTCTAGTATTTATTTGTATATGTTCATATTGTTTTGTTGGGTTCTAAGCCGCTTTTCTTTTGTAGGTATGGATCCAAATGCTTGCAGGGCCCAAAGGAACAAGCTTAATGCGGAGGCAGCCAAAGCTCGACAGCAGGCCTTGAAGACAGCTTTAGGGAGAGTGCCCCGCACTGTGGATGCCTCGGTTGTCGACGAGACATACAATCCGGAAGTTGCGACCTCTTCTGCCCTTGTTGCGAGCCCAGGTCAAGCTGGTGCCTCTAAAAAGACTCATCCCCCTGTCAAAGAGTCGCACGGTGTGAAGCGACCTCAACCAGAGAAGGCGAAGGATGATCGCCCACCCAAACGGCCAGCTCACAGTTTGGTGCATCTTGAAGAGGTTGAAGTTCCGGAGGTGGAGAGGAGCGCGCCCACTGAGACACCGCCGCCAAAAGCCTTGCCTCGAGGTTATTCTGGGAAAGAGGCCCTTTGGTTGGATCCGAGCTTTACCCAGGATCTCGACCTGTCCAAAGCTCGCCAGATTGGTGAAGCAATCGCTGATGTGATTCCTCTAGGGCCGATTCCCTTTGATTATCCCGATCTCGTTTGTTCAAGTGGAGATTGGTCGGGCATACTAGCCCGCTTTGCGGCTCAAGATAACACTCCGCCTCAAGATGAGATTGCTGAAATTAGAGATTTGAGCGGCCAGTTTGGAATTGCTGCTTCTCTGGTAAGGCGAAGGATGATCGGTGTGAAGCGACCTCAACCAGAGAAGGCGAAGGATGATCGCCCACCCAAATGGCCAGCTCACAGTTCGGTGCATCTTGAAGAGGTTGAAGTTCCGGAGGTGGAGAGGAGCGCGCCCACTGAGACACCGCCGCCAAAAGCCTTGCCTCGAGGTTATTCTGGGAAAGAGGCCCTCTGGTTGGATCCGAGCTTTACCCAGGATCTCGACCTATCCAAAGCTCGCCAGATTGGTGAAGCAATCGCTGATGTGATTCCTCTAGGGCCGATTCCCTTTGATTATCCTGATACTGTTCAAGTGGAGATTGGTCGGGGCATACTAGCCCGCTTTGCGGCTCAAGATAACACTCCGCCTCAAGATGAGATTGCTGAAATTAGAGATTTGAGCGGCCAGTTTGGAATTGCTGCTTCTCTGGTAAGACCAGCTCACAGGTTTTTTTTTTTTTTTTTTTTTTTGTGTGGCTAACTCCCCTTTGTTTTCCACAGCTCGGCGCTCGTTTGAATAGGGTACTTGAGGCCGCTGAGAGGCGCGAGGCAGAGATGATAAAGGTGACGGCGCAGCTGGGGGCGACTGATAAGGCAAAGGTTAGTGCTGAAAAGAGAGCTAGACAAGCGGCTGGCGAGGTGGAAAGGATGAGAGCAATCATGGAGGAGCACTCTAAACTGGATGCCGAAATCAATGAGAAAGTTGCATCTTTGACCAAGGATTTTACAGGGGCGCAGGAGGAGATCGCCATGTTGAGGGGTAAACTCGCTGAGGCGGATACAGTTGCTAAAGAGGCTGCTGAGAAAGCTGCTGAGGAGGCCAAGTCTGGGGCCATCGCCGCCTACAAGAGTTCAGATGATTTCTTTGATCTCATGGAGCATAGCTTTGATCAGGGTTTTAGTCATTTAGCTCGCTGCATCTGGGCCGACCGAGGCAGAGAGCACATTACTCTGGAAGAGATGCTGCGGTGGGTGAATACGCACCAATGTCATCCCAATTTAGTGGCTTTTCACCCGGACATTCCCTATGCCAATGAGCTTATTACCTCGATCTGCATCGAATAGCGGCAATCGCGGCGAGCCTGTTTGGGATCCCGCTCTCCCGTTAATCCTGTGAACTTTGAGACGTTGAAGAAGCCGCCGCCCGTTGAGCAAGGTGATGAGTTCGTCAGCACCCCGCCTACCCCTCATGATCTCTAGATTTTTGGAATTTTCTGCGAGCACTTTAAAGATTTGACTTGTAACTTTGACTATTTATCTTTGTGATTTGCCCGAATCTTGAGTTGTAACATTTTGACAATTTACTTTCTGTATTTTTCGATTTATAGGATTTGACTTTTTCCGTCCCTGATTTGTGTTGACTACCTGGAGGCCTTATAATTAATGGGTGTCGTGTAATCAGTAGCCATAAATTTCGGTCTCTTTATGGTCCAGCGCCTCTTGCCGCTTTGGTTTTCGGGCGGTTGCATACAGCCCTTGGATCCAATTAACCCCAACCGTTGATTACGCCCTCCTTTTGGTATAAAAAGGGGTACCTTGAGCTCATTTTACCTCTTACTTCATCTCGAATTTTGCCTTCTTCTTCATTCGCAATTGTTCATTATCCTCTTTATTGTTTATCCCACTTTTCTTGACGTTATGTCTTGCCCAGGGGAAAGTAGCCGGGCTCGGATGTGGAAAGCTCGTCCGATGCGAGATGTTTCCCCTTTCTTTACCACTGCCTCTCCCACAGCCAAACAGTATTT
Source organism: Gentiana macrophylla (assembly GCA_026214975.1). Lineage (NCBI taxonomy): Eukaryota > Viridiplantae > Streptophyta > Magnoliopsida > Gentianales > Gentianaceae > Gentiana > Gentiana macrophylla. The sequence goes on from CM047810.1 coordinate 100,088,849, forward strand.
CTGGGATTATTTTAAGTGGCGTGACATCATGAGGGAGAGGGGTTTGAATGAACAAAAAATAGAGGATGGCTCCATGCTTCGCGTGCGGCTTTTTGGGTGGTGGGAGTTCACTGCCAAACCTTTGGTGGCGGATAATGTTACCATGGTGCAGGAATTTTACTCTGTGTTGTCTGAGGTAGCCTCTGGCGGGGCAGTGAGTAGCATTTCTCTCCGGGGTGTCTTCGTTACTTTTACTCCGGAGATGATTAACCAAGTTTTCCGCATACCTGCCACAAATCCTACCTCCCATTATGAGGTCGCCTGGAACCTCGCAGATGAGGAAAGCAGGCAGGCTCGCTTAGGTCGCCGTATGCGAGCTGTTCCCAGAGCATCAGCGAGTTTTGTCTTTGGGAGTGACTGCGTTCGACCTCTCTCGCAGCAATCGTGCTTGGAAGAAGTTTATAAATTCCCGTGTTCTCATTTTTGCCGATGCTGATGCTGTTAGTGAGAGCGAAGCTCTTCTTTTGCATGCCATTCGCGACCATCGAGTGGATATAGACTGGGGGGTGTTGATTCACCGTGAAGCATTAAGGCATGCGGTCTCGGTGAGTCAAGGTCGCCGTGGTACGGGTTGCCGCATGCCGTTTGCGTCGTTGATAACCAGATTATGCAGTGGCGCTAGGGTTCCCTCTCATACACTCGACCGATATGCTTGAAAAACCCTCTGGCGACACAAGGTCGCTGAGTGGGGATACCGTTATGAAACCTTCTGTAAATAACTGAGTGGGGCGTCGTTTTTGGGCCCCCACACATGTGATCGGAGGAAGGTAATCATCCTGTAGGTGATGAAGGTCCGTCTAGGAAGAACAGTTTTATTTGAATTGACTCGTTACATATAATATTTTTTCAAATTGTCTGCATGCCATGGCCTATTGTACTCGCGACCCTCTTTGTCACTTAGCGCGTACGTTCCTTTTTTGACAATTCGCGAAATGCGCAAGGGGCCTTCCCAGTTTTCGGATAGCTTTCCCTTTTTTGCTTCATGGCCCGTTGCCTGTCTTTTCTGTAGAACATAATCCCCGACGGCGAAGTGATGATTGCGAATATGTTTGTCGTGGTGACGCTTCGCCGTTTGTTTATAATTGACTAGACGGCCATATGCCTAGATGCGTCGCTCTTCTACTAGATCAAGCTCAAGTTTACGCGCCGTCGGGTTATCAATTTCGCTATAATTTGCGACCCTTGGGCTTGGTAAGGCCATTTCTACAGGTGCCATAGCTTCAGACCCATAAGTTAAGGCAAAAGGAGTTTCCCTCATAGTGATTTTTCGCGACGCGTTAGAGTGCCTGAGGGCGCGGAAGATGATCCGGCGGTGACTCCGCCTTCTCACCCAGGCTTTTCTTTAGCACGCTAAGTACCTGTTTGTTGGCATTTTCAGCTTGCCCATTTCCTTGCGGATAGCACACGGATGATTGCCAATGTTTAACGTTGTTTTCGTTGCAAAATTTGTCGAACTCGTCTCTGAATTGAGGTCCGTGATCGGAAACCATAACTCTCGGGACTCCAAATCTTGTCCATATTTGATCGAGCGAAAAGTATGTTATATCTCTGGTATTGGTTTTTGCCAGGGCCTTAGCCTCGATCCATTTAGTGAAATAATCCACTGCGACGACCACGTACTCGCATCCCGGCGACCGCTTCTTTTAAAGGTCCGATGAGGTCAATTGCCCACATATCGAAGGGCCAGGCCGCTACCACTATGCTTTGTTCGACAGAGGGTAGCCTGGGGATATTGGCGAATCTTTGGCACACATCACATGCCTGAGTATATGACTTGGCGTCCTCTGCTAATTTTGGCCAATAATATCCAGCCAGGAGCACTTTCTGTGCCAGACTTCGACTAGCGGGATGACCGCCGCACATTCCTTCATGAAGCTCAGTAAGAATACCTACTACCTCCTCAGGTCGCACGCATCTCAATAGGGGTTTGGAGAATGAATGACGGTAAAGCACGTCGTCCATAATGATATACCTTGCGGCCCTTTTTACCAGGGCCCTTGCTTCACCGGGATCGCTGGGAAGCTCCCCTAACTCGATGTAGGATTTCATGGTGTCGACCCAACAAGTGTTCGTTGGTTGGAAATCCATTACCTCAACGTGGGAAATGGCGGGCTCTGTGGAGATGTTCACCATGATCTTTGGGATCGCAAGACGCGTCTTCACTTGTTAATTTGGATAAATAGTCTGCTCTATGATTATCTTTTCGAGGGATGTTTTTGATTTGGCAAAACGCGAAGCTGCTTTCGAGTTTTTTGACGAGGTTGATATACCTTTGCAAGATCTCGCAATGAACGCCAAAGGAACCATTGATTTGATTGACGACCAATTGAGAGTCACAGAATACTTGTATATTTTCGACTTTCATGGCTTTGGCGAGTTTTAATCCAGCGATGACGGCCTCATACTCTGCTTGGTTATTAGAAGCGGTGAAATCGAATCTCAGAGCTTGTTCGATTTCTTCAGATGTGCCTGGTTCTAACAAGATTATCCCCGCACCGCATCCTTTGTGATTAGCGGCGCCATCGACATAGAGTTGCCAGCAGTGACTTGGCCGAGAAGGCTCGTCCTCTGTGGTTGTCTCATTATCCGGTCGATTGCAGACCTGTTCCCGTATGTCCTCGCTGAAGCTCGTTTCTGCGATGAAGTCTGAGAGGGCCTGGGCCTTTATAGCCTTTCGAGGCTCATACCGGATGTCGAACTCTGTGAGCTCGATGGCCCATCAAAGCAATCGACCGGATAAGTCTGGCTTATGAAGGACCTGTCTTAGAGATGCATTCGATAGGACTATGATGGTGTGCGACGAAAAGTACGCCCTTAATTTGCGGGCAGCTACAACAACACAATAAGCTAACTTTTCAATATTGAAATAGCGACTTTCTACGGGGCTTAGAGCCTTAGAGACATAAAAAACTGCCTTCGAGAGCCCTCTTCCTCTTTTACAAATCTGCGGCTAAGGCCCTATCTCGAGGTCGCCAAATATAAAACAAAATATCCCCACTTTGGGTTTTAAGTCGAAGAACGCGGGCTTGATAGATATTATTTAAGGTCTTTGAGCGCTTGCGAGCATTCCATTTATCCATGAAAAGGTACCAGCCCTTTCAAGATTTTGAAGAAAGGTAGACTTCTTTCTGCAGACTTCGAAACAAATCTGCCCAAGGCCGTGATTCTGCCGTTAAGTCGTTGCAATTCCTTGATGTTTGTCGGCTCGCTCATATTGATTAGGGCCTCGATTTTTTCTGGATTCGCCTCTATTCCTCTCTGGCTTATCATGAAGCCTAAAATTTTCTCTGCGTGGGCGCCAAGGTGCATTTGGCGGGATTCAATTTCATCGCATGCCTTTCTAAATTTGAAAAGGTTTCGCGAAGGTCCTCCAGATGATTCTGGTGACTTGATTTCACGACCATATCGTCTATGTAAGCCTCCATGTTTTTGCCTATTTGTGAACCGAAAACTTTATTTACCATTCTTTGGTATGTTGAGCCCGCGTTTTTGAGGCCGAACGGCATTACCTCATAATGATAAAGGCCCCCAGCAGCCCTAAAAGCAGTCATTTCTTTATCGCTTTCTGCCATATTGACTTGATGATAGCCAGAGTATGCATCCAGGAAACTGAGCATTTCAAAACCCGCGATCCCATCCACCATCTTGTCAATTCGCGGTAGTGGATAGGGGTCTTTAGGACATGCCTTGTTTAGGTCAGTGAAATCAACACACATACGCCATTTGCCATTGTGTTTCTTAACCATGACCACATTTGCCAACCAAGTGGGATATTGTAGCTCTTTGATGATTCCTGCTGCTAGAAGCTTCTCTATTTCATTCTTTATCGCCACCTCTTTTTCATTGGAGAATTGCCGAGCTCTTTGTTGTATTGGCTTAAAGCTTGGATCGACGCTTAGTTGATGTAAGGCGACCTCCGATTCAACGCCTCGCATGTTAGTTACCTCCCAAGCGAAGGCGTCCAAATTCTCTTTCAAAAGATCGACCAGATTTTCCCTTTCTGCCTCAGTCGTACTCGAGCCTATCTTTATCTTTTGATCTGGGTATAGGCTGTTGATGGTGACTTCGATTAGTTCATCTTCGGCCGTGAAGTCAGGCTGATCGCGTACTTGCAATGTTTCCACTATGATAGCATTATCCTCGATCTCTTTGACGGAGGCTATTCGGTTTGAAGCCGCAAAAAATACTTCCACCCGAGGCTTCTTGGAGTCCGCTCTATTCTTTGTCATATATTCGAGAAAAGACCTTGGTCGACTGATGGCGATCCCAATTTCTTCTCCAACATGAAACTTTACCCGTTGATGCGGGACCGAAGCTACCATCTGAAACTTTCTCATAGCAGGGATTCCTAAAATGATGTTGTAATACGAAGGGAGGTCGATCACCAAAAAGGTTATTACCTCGCCTCTGCAAGGTCGTAGTCCCCAGAGTGATGTTGAGGTCAATTGTGCCTTTAACTCGCACCGTATCATTGGTGAAACCCTCCAAGATACTCGAAGTGGGGTTTTAACTTGGCCTCGCCAAAAGCGATCTGTTTTAAACAATCGTAATATATGATATCCCGACCAGCTCTGTATCGATCATTACCCTATTTACGCCGTGTTCGTTGTTCACCCCACCTTTAAGATGAGGGAATTTCCATAGACCATCACAGGTTGAGAGCTCACTTTTTGTAAAGGTGATCCCTTTCATTCTCTCCTAACATCACTGGTTTTTCAAAGCCTCGCGTGTTGATCTGATGAATCTGCGATTTAAGCTGATTGTTACTGGGCAGATCGCCGTGTATGACTTGGATTTCTTTCTCATAGGTGCGAGGTTGACGACCTTGGTTTACTTTGTCATTCGCGTCCCGCTTGTACCTACTCATTTGGACCTCACGGATTAATCTTTCTATTTCCCTTCTTAACGTGAAGCATTCATCCGTAATGTGGCCGTGATCCTTATGATAGTCGCAATATTTTGATTTGTCGCGGCTATCAGGATCGCCTCTCATGGGTTTCGGCTTGTTGAAATGACTCCGGATTTCGAAAAGTATTTGCGAGGCCTTCGTGTTAAGCGGCGTGAAATTATCCTCGCGGAACTTATAAGGTTTTCTGGGCTCGCGCTCATGTTCTGCGCTCCTGGCTTTTTCCTTCTTTCTATCCTCTGTGCGCTCTTCCCTTTGGGGCGCTTCAGCCTTGGATTTTGCTCTTCCAGGTGAAGGGGCTTCGCTTACTCCGATCATTCTGGCCCTTTCTAACATTTCTCTAAGGCCGAGCTTGGGGGGTCGGAGATTGAATTCTGTTTTCATAGGGCCCTTGGCTATCCCTGTTAGAATGCACGTAATTACTGCCTCGTCAGGGATATTCCTAGTTTGATCGTATATCCTGAGGAATCGTTCATAGTACTCTTTCCCTGATTCATGGTTTCCCATTCGTATTTCATAAAGATCCTCGATGGTTTTCTTTGGCCTGCTTGCTGATTCGAATTCCCTGACGAATTTTTCGGTCAAGTCCTCCCAGCTTTCAACTGATCCCCGTGGTAATCCGCGAACCCATGATGCGGCCCTATCCTGCATACTTCCCACGAACGCGATGCACCATGCGGACTTATTCTGGGTTGCTAGAGTGATGCGACCTTGAAACGCGGTCAACCAGTCGTTGGGGCAAGAGTTCCCATTGTAATAATTATAGCTTGGGTAGCTGACCTTATCTTTGCTGGTGGGCAGCGTCTCCGTAATTTTCCCCGCGAGCACGTCGATCCCCGAAATTGGCGTGAGCTTTTCAGCGGGTCTCGATTTTTTTAAGCACTCGAGCTCTTTTTTCATTATGCTCATTTGTTCGTTTATCGCAGCGAGCTCCAACTGAGGACTCGGTCGGATATGTGCTATAGTCCGCACCGATCGATACTCTGATTCCGCCTGATTTTGGGATTCCTCGTGGCGGGCTCTCTTTTCCCGTATGACCACACGAGCATCGCGTGTATCTCTCTCTTCGCGTCTGGGGGATTGCCCCCCTGGTAGAAGGCTGAGACGACTTAAGGCCGGGGCCCTGTCCTTCTCACCTAGTCTTTTCAGGGCCAACTCTTTTGCTAATGCTTTCCCTTTATGATTGTCGCGAATAGGGGGGCGGAGTTTTGTGTGACCTTATTCTGTCCCTGGCGACCGGACGAATGAACACTTTCCTCTGCATTTATGTGGATCTGGTTCAAGCGATCCTTTTTTGGAGTTGTGACTGCTATATCATTTCTGGGTGGATTTTGAGGTCGGATTACCATTGGGGCCTGGCCTTTGGCGACCAACCGAGAGTTAGCGAGGTACATTGTTTCAGCGTACCTCGCATACTCCCTTATTTCCACAATCTCGGGATCCTCTTGGAGATCCGGTTCTGCCTTGTGGATTGATCTCTGGCTTTCTTGCGATCGAGCTGATCCTCTGGGCCTCCCATCTAATGCAGCAACGATCTCTCTTGACTTTGTCTTTTGGGTTATTATATTCCGGGCATCATTAGGGGCTAGGGCTCCCCTTTGTGATCCTTCTCCGCGTGCCTGTGCCATCTCTTGAGTTTCTACTGCGATATCATCGCGTATATGCGATTGTATGCCGCCTCTTGCAGGAGTTTGAGGGTTCAGTTGCCCTTTGCTTCCAGCCATAGGTTATGACTATATTTGTGATTAGGGTTTTGCCTTGGATCGGATTTCCTGGCAATCTGATATTTAGATGATGGAGCCGGCCAGATGGACTGCCATTTTTGGATTTAGCGTGGAGTTTTTATGAGCTGATGAAGCTTTCGTTCCCGGTAACGGAGCCAACTGACGATGCATAAATCGTCTCGGTTGTCCTTACGGTGTTTGTGGGGTGGATATCTGGCTGTGTTAAGGTGGTGGTGTTATAACCGATAGGCGGCGGTGTTTGTGGGCAAAGTAAAAATGAACAGAGCTTTGGCTTGCAAGTGTAGTGTATATTTTTCCATCCTCTTCTCTGTTTACAATGGCCACCCCTTTTATAGGAGGTAGTAACTTTAGGATTAAGTAATCTACCAGATATTTCTCTAACAGCTAGGTTTAACTTAGGTGCTAAGTAAGGCAAAATATCTAAAATGCAAGTGGGGGAAAGATCTTGGTCAACCGGCGGCCATCTCTCTGAGGTCGCAAGGAGCAAGCCTTTTCCTACCTCGTCCCCTTAGCGCCCCTCCTTGACTTGCCTGGATGAAATCCACAGGATCCATTGCACATGACTGGGGTCGCAAATGCTTTGATCGCGGCGAGGTGAGACACAGTGGTCGCCATCTTTGCGAGCTTTCCTGTCATGCCGGAGGATGGCCGGAGTGGATGGTCTCTGCTTGTTTAGGGTGGAGAGATCGTTTATATCTATCAAACTGGAAATTAGGAGAGAATCGGGCTCAGTTCATTCAATTTGCAATGCCAGTGATGTCTCGACGCAGGCCGAGACATATTACGGCGCACACCGTGATATCAAATTTTATAATTGCAGGCGCATTTATTGTGGTGTCACTTCTCAACCACTCTGTCACGCTCAGCGTGCACCGAGGTCACTACGGCGCGCGCCGAATTATAAAAGGAGCAACTTAATGTGGTTTTAAGCTATTTTTCGAAGAAAAAGAAAAGGAGATCATCAGAGAGCAAAAGTCATCAGTTTTTCTTCATACTTGCAGCCACCTTAACCTCAAGGGCTCCCCTAGCCAAAATTCCATCCTTTAACATTTAAATCCATTGTAACACTTTGTAGAATGATCATTTGATGTTTGAAGCTTTTGGTGGATGTAGAATGCAACCATTTTGCATTCTATCCTCATTGATACTTTGAAGGTTTGATGAACCCTCCATTTTCGAGTTCATCACTTGATTTTGGTACATTCTCAATCTTTACCTTGAACTAATTGTTCTTATCATTATGAATACTAGCTTTAACTTGTTAGTAGTTGTAATTATGAGTGGCTAGTTCTTTATACTAGCTAAGATGATATAGTAATGATAGTTAATCCCTTTGATTGCTTAGAATTGATTGTTTATGTTGCTAGCTTCTATTGTGTTGAAAATCTTCTTACATGCAATGATTGTTAATGTGTATGTTGGAGTAATTGACCTATATATGCACTTACACAACTAATAGACACCGAATGGAGACGTTAGTTGTGAGAAAATGGTAAGAAGATAGGAAGGTAGAATCGACCCTAGTGGAATTCGGTTCCTTGTCCGGGGACTCTTGCATTCAAGTCGTTATCTTGTCAATTCATTAGGTTTAAGGTGCTTAAAGCAAGGAGGATACAAGTGTGGTTTCATTCACTCGCACAAGGGAAATCACTGTTTAGAATGCACCATTCACACAATAGAACACCAATGGAAGGCGGTAGGTTGATCATTTCCAAATAATCTAAGGAGATGACTTGAACTACATATCATCTTAGTTAGTTTCTTTATCATTTGAACAACTTTTGTAGTTAATTATTAGTTTATTGACAAACTTGCGATTCGGATCAAGATAATAATAACTAATTAGTGTTTAACCTCACATTCCTCGATACGACCTTGACCACCGTACTAGACTACAATTGACCCAGTACACTACCGTGAGATTGGAACCCTGGGAAAGTTTGCATCAAGTTTTTTGGCGCCGTTGCGGGAGAGTAGTGTAATCATTATTACTTGCATTAGTTCAAAATTCTTGAGAATTCAAAACTTTTTCTAACCAAATTTCTATTTTACTTTTTTTGGTGCCTACCTCTTGGTAAGTTGCCAAGTGTTGTTTACTGTTTTCTTGTTGTTTTTATTTTGTAGTTAATGACCCGTTCTAGAAGCGGTAAGGCCCCTCTCACTCCATACAAGCCCGACATTAACAGTTACGAGTAGAGAATAAGCATGGTCACACTAGCCAATGACCTCTTGGTGAAGAATCTTCCCAAGGATCATCTAATCAAGAAGTAGATATGGCCGAAAACAATGATGACATACAAGTCGAACAAGGGTTGAATCATGCCCAAGGACATGATCAAAACCAAGCCAACCTAAATCCACCACCAATTCACCCACTTAACCCAAATCCAAACAATCAAAATCCCAATGACCGACAAAATCAAAATCAAAACCGTAATCAAAACCGAAACCAAAATAACCGGAACAACCAGAACAACAACCCTACTTTTAGACCCCTTTGTGATCAAACAGTTAGAAGAAACCAACCTAATGATCCAATTCGTTTACCTAATGAAGGAGCCAACAATTTTGAGGTGAAAGGTCATCTCTTTGGTTTTATTGATACTCGTTGTCAATTCTTTGGTGAAGATCACGAAGATCCACATCAACATCTTCATCTATTTGAGCAGTTTTGCAACACGGCTAAGAGCCATGGTGTTCACAAAGAGTTAACAAGAATGTCAATGTTTCCTTTTTCATTGACCGGAAAATCTAAAGATTGGTTTTCATCTCTTCCCCATCACTCATTGACTAGTTGGGAAGAAATACAAGATGAATTTTTGAAGCAATATTTCACACCCGGGAGGAATTTGAATTTAAAAGTTGAAAATGCTAACTTCAAGAAAGGAGTTGAAGAATCTCTCGGAAATGCATGGGAAAGATTTAAAAAAATGTTGAGAGCTTGTCCCGATCATGGTTATACTCTTGAAATGCAAATCCAACTCTTTTTAGGCAGTTGAGACATGAGTCCCGTGCGGATGTTGATCATGCATGAGGCGGTTGTTTGATGATGCGAGATGCACAAGAGGTGTACGATGATATTGAAAGAATCTCGAAGAACAATAGAATGTGGGGAACCGGATCGAGGACAAGAAAAGTCGCTTTTGTAGGAGAAGCTACATCCCAATCGGATGTGTTAGCACAATTTGCCTCTCTCAACAAGAAATTCGATGGCATGCAAGCTAGCAAGAATTCGGATAATTATGCACAAGGTGAATGCCTAATCGAGGAAATAAGGTATGATGATGATACACCTTTTGCAATGGATGAGTCAAGGGAACCTGCGAACGTAGAGGTTAGTTTTATGCAACAACATCGAAATTTAAACAATGCTTACTCAAATGCCTTTGATGGCATAAGAAGAGATCACCCTAATTATCGTTGGTCCGAAAATGCAACCAAACCAAACCAACCACCATTCCCTTTACAACAAAGAACCTTATACAATCCAAATTCCCAAACTCGAAATTTTCAAGGGAATTCTTCCAACTATCCACAACAACCACCAACTCACTCTTACCGACAACACAGCATGCAAAGCATTCCCATTACTCAAAATAAAACTCAATCAAGTGAAAATGTTGATAAGTGGGGAGCATCGATGGATAATCTTATGGGTGTTGTATCTACTCAAGCCAAGAACATGGAATCCATGATGGCTTATATGAGTTCGGTTACTAAAGATCTTAGCACTTTGAAGACCACGATGAGTGGTCATGACACGAGAATGAAAACTATAGAAGCATCCATGCGAAATGTAGAAGAGCACATGAGTAGAGAATGAGAAAAGAAAAGTAGTAGACCACCCGGTGGACTTCCTAGTAATACCGAGAGGAATCCAAGGGAGGTTAACGTTATTGTTACTCGAAGTGGGAGAGTTTATGGAAGCAATGGTGTGGAAAATTCCGGAAATAACGAGGTAGAAGATGATTTGGATGACAAGTTTGAGAAGGAAGAATTGAGCGAAGAGGAAGAGGATAATTTTGAGAGACGAGATAGATATATTGAAGCAGAAAGTGATGATGAAGAATGGGTAAAAGTGCCAAGAATATTGAATAACCCTAGAGCTAGTGATCTAAGGATTCTATTCAATGAACATGTGAGAAAAGATCGTGTTGAAGAGAACACGATTTCTAAAGAACATTTGGCGGTTCACACTCAACAAGCTCAAAGGGAACCAATGAAAAAATCAAGGAAAGAAAAGCAAAATGACATCAATTGGTGACCACCTAATGCATAAACTTTCAAGGAAGCTTCTCCATCTCAACCAAACGACAAATTAAGGTAAGGGAGGTATAAATTCTAATCCAACTTTGATTGATCTTGAATCACTCCCGTATCCCCCAAGAGAACAAATTAAGAAGTTGAAAATGGATAAAAAAAAAATGCTCGCTTCCTTGATACTTTTCGCCATTTGAATGTTAACATCCCGTAATTGAAGCTTTAATTAACATGCCTACTTATGGGAAATTTCTTAAGGACAATCTTTCGAATAAAAAGCGTTTAGAAGAATATGAGAACATTTTTCTTAATGAGGAATGCTCTGCGGTTTTACAACATAAGATTCCTACTAAACTTAAGGATCCTGGTAGTTTCACCATTCCATGTGAGATCAGGGGATTTTAGTTTAAGAGAGTGCTTTGTGACCTTGGTGCAAGCATAAATCTCATGTTTTATGTAGATTATAAAAATCTTGGAATAAGAGAACTCAAAAACATGGAGATGACTCTCCAATTAGCGGATAGATCGATCAAATACCCTAAGGGAGTCATTGAAGATGTTTTAGTTTAGGTTGATAAGTTTTACTTCCCGGTTGATTTTGTGGTAATGGAAATGGAGGAAGGGTGTTCAACGCCCTTTATTCTTGGTCGTCCTTTCCTAGGCACGGGAAGAACTCTTATTGATGTTCAAAGAGGTGAGGTAATTTTGAGAGTTAATGAGGATAAAGTCACTTTTTATATCTTTAAGGCTATGAAACATCCATACAACTCACGAGAGACATGTTCTTTTATAGATGCTATATCTTCTATTTGTGTGGATCGTACTAACTTGCAGGCCTTTGAAGACAAACTTGAAGAATGTTTGGCTTTATCAATTTATGTGGAAATATTACTCAGCAGACTCAGTCTGCTGAGGCTTCAGCAGGGTGCTCAGCAGATTGCTGAGCCTCAGGATTTCGTGCATAATATTTTGTACATCTTATTTAATTGTAAAATTAATTGTAAAAGACATATTAATTGTGAGTCATATAAACAATTAATATGTCAAACTCTAGTTTACTTTATGTCATAGACATAACTTTTACTTTTTACTTTTGCATGCTTGCCGCCCACATCTACATACTCAAGTGGCCGCCCAAGCTAGCTAGCTAGTCTCTCTATCTCAATTGTATCTATTTATACATCTTTTTACTCAATGAATAAACTAAGTTGAAGTTTACTCTTGTGTTTATCACATTCTCAAACTCTCTTCATGGTATCAGAGACTTACTGAGTTCTAAAATCCGCTGCAAAACTCAGTTCTTTTTCAGGAAAATGTCAATATTATCCGAAGTTTCATCTTCTTGATGAGACTCACAATTTGCCTCGTGATCGGATAATCGAACACTCTTCTTTACAAATCATAAACTTGATGGTAACAACTACTTGCTATGGTCAAGGTCTATGAAAATGTATATCTCCGGCCGAGGGCAAGATGGGATATCCGCTGTTTCCAAACTCCCCTGTGGCCCGACCCCAAGTTTGAAGCATGGGACACAGAAAATAACCAAGTCATGACCATCCTCACGAGGTCTATGACAAAAGAGATCGATGAGAACTTCATGATGTATGACATCGCTAAGGAAATGCAGGACAATGCCGAGACCTTTACTCAAAAAGGACAATACATCCAAGTCTATGAACTCAAGCTCGATTCAAAATTGCGAGACAAGGGGATATGTCTCAAACTCAATACTTTAATCAACTATCTAAGGCATGGCAACACCTAGATATGTTGGAAACTCACCCTGGAATGATGTTAAAGATGTTTGCACTCTTTAAAGACATTATCGAGAAAGAGAGTATTCAAATTCCTTCTTGATCGAATCCTACTCTTGATGATGTCGAGGTAGAATTCTTGCTACTAAACCTCTTCCAAATCTCAAATCCATGTTTGCCGAGGTCAAACATGAGGAAAGCAGGAGGAAAGTGATGTCTGCTGAACCCCCTGCCGACAACCCTCATCAAGGTACGCCTGCTTTGAAGGTTAATGAGACTTACGGAAAAGCCTACCGAGAAAGTCGAAAGGCGCTCGCGATCACCGCAAACGCACAAATCACACCAAGGACAATTGTTGGAAGCTACATGGCAAACCTACCCCTCTAAAACCTCAAAACCAACCAGGAAAGTCAAGGCAAACTTATCGGTGAAGAGGAAAATGACAATGAGTCGAATGCTCGGTTTGTCGCCTTTAGAGCCTTTATTGCTCAAAGATCGTGAAGGTAGCTCCCCTACCGAAATGGCCACTCATGCTAAAACAGTATATTTTACTCACCTCTTAGTAACGAGACTTGGATTGTTGATTCTCGGGCTTCTTCCCATATGACCGTAATAAAAACCTTATTACCCAATATATGCCATGCAACCAAATTCACGAAATTAAGACTAGCGATGGTTTGCTTTCTTATGCAAAAGGTGTTGGGAAGGTTAAACTTACTAATCGATATATCTACAGAATGTCCTGTTTGTTCCAAAGTTAGATCAGAACCTTATATCTCATCAAGAAACTCACTAAAGATCCGAATTGGACCGTTGTTTTTAATAAGAATCGAGTGTACATTCCAGGATCTTTCTTCTCGAGAAGTGATTGGGCAAGCTAAACCTCGCTCAGATCGCTTGTGATCAACCTGCCAAGATGGAAGATCAAAGCAGAATCTGCCTCAAAGACACCGCACTCAAAACCTAGACAATATCATGTTATGGCATTATAGACTAGGACATCCAAGTTTTGGTTATTTAAAGTCTTTAATCCTCTGAATTGTTTAAAGGATGTAATCTTAATGATCTTCAATGTGATATTTGTCAATTTGCTAAACTCACCAAATCAGATATGCTAAGTTACCTCACTTGCCCTCTTCCCTTTCACCCTAATTCACGGTGATGTATGGGGACCTCAAGAGTGAAAAGTATAACAGAAAAAGGTGGTTTGTAACCTTCATTGATGATCATACCGAAACACTTGGTCGTTCTTAATGAAAGACAAATCAAGTTGGACCTATCTTCCAAGAATTTTATCACATGGTCTCCACCCAATTTGATACTAAGATCAAGATCTTAAAGACCGATAATGCTCGGAATACTATGAGTCTAACCTCAAACTTCTTGACAAACAGAGGAATTGTTCATATCAGTAGTTGTGGAAACACCTCACAGAATGGGGTTCTTTGAAAGAAAGAACAGCATCTGTTGAAATGGCCAGATCAATCATGTTCACTACACATGTTCCTAAATACATGTGGGGTGAAGCTATATTGATCACTACATATTTAATCAACAGACTTCCCAAAGCAGAGTATTAGGTTTCAAAACTCCTCTCCAAACCTCTCGACCACCACACACTCTGCTCTCATCTTATTACCCAATTGCCTCCAAAGATCTTTGGTTGTACTGTGTTTGTTTATATCCATGCTCAACACAGAAGTAAACTTGATCCTAAAGCTCATAAGTGCATTTTCCTTGGATATGCACAGGACAGGAAAGGTTACAAGTGTTACTCTCCTACAGAAAAGAAATTTTACAATTCTATGGATGTGAAATTCTTTGAAAGGACTCCATATTACAAAGAAACCTCATCGAGCCGCCAACGATGGAAACTGATTGAGATTGAACTAAGTCCGTTCCTCAAGAAACCATTAACCCTCGCCAGACTCGAATCTTCAAATCCTGCGGATACTCACATTCTCGACCTCGGCGGTCTGGCGACCAGTCTGGCGACCCAGAGCTCTTTGAACGGAACCTCAAAGAACTCTCGAACTGTAGTCCTGGACCTGACTACCATCGACTCTCGGCAGCTCATGAAGTAGATGACAGACCTATTGCTCTAAGGAAAGGGAAAAGATCATGCACCGATCATTCTATTCATACTTATTTATCTTATGATCGCTTGTCTCTGTCTTTGCCATGTTTACACAGGGACTGGACTCTCACTCTATCCCTAGAAATATTCAGAGGCCCTTCAAAATGATAAGTGGAAGGTCTTTGTTAAAACAGAGATGGCTGCTCTCTTGGATAATCATACTTGGGACCTCACAACTCTTCCCAAAGGCAAGAAAACAGTTAGCTGCAGATGGTTATTCACTATCAAATACAATGCTGATGGTAAAATTGACAAGTATAAAGCCGATTGGTAGCAAGGGGATTCACTCAAACTTATGGCATTGACTATAAGGAAACTTTTGCACCAAAGAGCAAAGCTCAACACTTTGTCAGTGGTATCGATTTCCCTAGTTGTCCCAACTTGACTGCCTCTTCACCAATTGGACATCAAAAATGCCTTTCTAAATGGGGACCTCACCGAGGAGGTTTATATGATCATACCCCTGGTTTTATCAATCCTCATACTCAAGGCAAGGTGTGCAACCGAGGAAATCTCTATATGGCCTCAAGCAATCACCAAGGGCATGGTTTGGAAAACTCACTCACTGTGGTTAAAGTCTGCTGGATATCATCAATGCAACTCGATCACACCATGTTTGTCAAGACAACCAACCGGAGGAGGTCCATTCTAATTGTATATGTGGATGATATCATCCTTCTTGGAGATGACTCTACCGAGATCCGAAACTTAAAGACTCTCTTGGCAAAGGTGTTCCAAGTTAAAGATCCGGGCTACCTCAAGTACTTTCTTGGTATGGAAGTAGCTAGAACCACCAATGGCATTTCGGTCTCCCAAAGGAAGTATGTCTGGACTCATCAAGAAATCGGCATCTTTGGGATGCAAACTCTCAGATCTCCAGTGAGACCCAGGTCATACCTCTTGCATGGTGACATTGCTTTGTCGAGAAAGAACAATATCAAAGGCTTGTAGGCAAACTCATATACCTTTCTCACACAAGACCTGATATTGCATATGGGTCGATCCTGGTCAATCAATTCATGCATTGCCCTCTTGAGCAACATTGGGATGCAAAGTGAATAGATATCTTGAGGTATTTAAAATCCACTCCTGGCCAAGGCCTGCACTTCACCAAGTCTACCGATAGATCAATCAAGGTCTCTACACCGATGCTTTGATTGGGCTGGATGTCACATTGACAGGAGGTCTACCACAGCTATTGCTCTCATATGGGGAACACAGGTTACTTGGAGGAGCAAGAAACAACCCATCATGTCAAGAAGCGATCTTGAAGTTTGAACTAAGGGCACTTGTACTTGGCATTTGTGAAGCTCTATGGCTAAAAAGGGTCTTGGCGAACTTCAAAGAATCAGTATCATCAACCTATCACACTCTGTTGTGATAATAATTCACCTTATGCATGGCGAAAGATCCAGATCCATCATGATAAAACCAAGCATGTGGACATTGTGATGCACTTTCTTCAAGGAGAAGATTGATGCCAAGATTATTCAACTCCAAGTATGTTCCTCACAGATCGATCGAATCTTGATATTCTTACTAAGGCTATTCCACCTCTTATGTTCAGCAGACTAAGTAGCAAACTTGGCTGCATCAACATATACAACCCAGTTTGAGGGGGGGTGTGGAAATATTACTCGGCAGACTTCGATCTGCTTTGAGGCTTCACAGTGCTGCTCAGCATTGCTTTGAGCCTCAGATTTCGTGCATAATATTTTGTACATCTTATTTAATTGTAAAATTAATTGTAAAAGACATATTAATTGTGAGTCATATAAACAATTAATATGTCAAACTCTAGTTTACTTTATGTCATAGACATAACTTTTACTTTTTACTTTTGCATGCTTGCCGCCCACATCTACATACTCAAGTGGCACCCCAAGCTAGCTAGCTAGTCTCTATCTCAATTGTATCTATTTATACATCTTTTTACTCAATGAATAAACTAAGTTGAAGTTTACTCTTGTGTTTATCACATTCTCAAACTCTCTTCAATTTATAAAGGAGAAGAGAATGATAAAGAAATGGAAGAAGTGATTTTTCACTTAAATTCCGGCGGTCCTTTTAAGAGACAACCATGGCACCGGTATTTGGAGCTAGATTTGAGTGGCCCGGTTCTAAGTCTTTGGTGGAAGAGACACCAAGGAATTTGGAGTTGAAACCTCTCCCTTCTAATCTTAAATATGCTTTTCTTGCAAATGATAAATTGCTTCCTGTTATTATTTCTTCGTCACTAGCCGACTTGTAGGAGGATCAGTTGTTAAGGATGCAGAGGAGACACAAGAAGGCATTTGGATGGACGGTAGCAAGAAGGCATTCGGATGTCACTTGATGGTATCCGATGGTATTGTTTTAGGCCACAGAATTTCAGAAGACGGTATCGAAGTTTACAGGGCAAAGATCGAAGTGATTGAGAAGTTACCACCACCGGTAAATTTGAAACTTTGTGCGGATTTCTTGGACATGCCGGATTTTATCGTTGTTTTATTGCGGATTTTTCAAAAATTGCTAAACCCTTAAGTCTTCTACTTGAGAAATAAGTACCTTTCAACTTTGACGGTAAGTGTATGGAAGCATTTGAGACTTTGAAGAAGCGATTAGTAAGTGCACCTGTCTTAGTAGCCCCGGATTGGACTTTACCATTCGAATTAATGTGTGATGCAAGTGATTTAGCAGTTGGAGCCGTATTAAGCCAACACCGTACGACAAAGTTCTAAAGGAAATTTACTATGCATCTCACACCTTGAATGCAGAACAAATCAATTATGCTACAACCGAGAAAGAGCTTTTTGCGGTTATCTTCGCCTTGGATAAGTTCCATTCCTACCTCATTGGTTCTAAAGTTATTGTCCACACCGATCATGCAGCATTACGACATCTATTGAACAAGAAGGACGCAAAACCATGGCTTCTAAGATGGATTTTTCTTCTTCAAGAATTCGATGTTGAAATCAAGGACAGGAAAGGTAGTGACAATGTAGTGGCGGATCATTTGAGTCGACTAGAGGTCATTGAAAAAGAAGGAAAGAGGAAGGCGATACGAGACTCATTCTCGGATGAACAACTCATGGTGATTGATGCACTCCCATCCATGCAGTTTATTGGAAGCAATCCTATGCAAAAGGAGAGCTCACCATGGTTTGGTAACATTGTTAAGTATTTCACACACGGTTATATTCCACCTCATTGGACACGGCAAAAGAAAAATAAATTTTTCCGTGATTTGAAATTCTATTATTGGGAGAAACCGGACCTTTTTCGGATGTGTTTGGATGGCATCATTAAGAGATGTGTTCCTAATAATGAAATTTCAAGTCTACTATCCTTTTGTCATGGACGTGAAGTTGGAGGCCACCACGGTGGATGGAAAACCGCTTATAAAGTTTTACAATGTGATTTTTATTGGCCAACATTATATAGAGATGTACATCATTATGCTAGATCTTGTGAATCATGCCAGAAATGGGGAAATGTATCTAAGAAACATGAAATGCCTCTCCACCCTATTTTGGAGTGTGAGTTGTTTGATGTTTGGGGCATTGATTTTATGGGCCCATTTCCCCCATCATTTGGTAATAAGTTTATTTTAGTGATGGTAGATTATGTATCTAAATGGGTTGAAGCTCAAGCTCTTCCCACTAATGATGCCGGAGTAGTGATGAAGTTTCTTAAAAAGAACATTTTTACCCGATTTGGCACTCCTCGGGCCATCATTAGTGATAGAGGATCCCATTTTTGTAATCAACCATTCACCAAGTTACTTGAAAAGTATGGTGTGAAGCACAAGATTGGTACACCGTATCACCCACACACTCGTGGTCAAGTGAAAGTATTTAACCAAGAAGTGAAAGGATCATTGAAAAAACTGTAGATACTAACCGCAAAAATTGGTCGGTGAAACTTGATGATGCACTATGGGCTTATAGAACGGCTTTTAAAACACCCATTGGTTGCTCTCCGTATAAATTAGTCTTTGGGAAATCTTGTCATCTTCCGGTTGAGTTAGAGCACCGAGCATTCTGGGCTATCAAGTTTCTTAACTTTGATCCCACGGCCGTTGGTGATCATCGATTGCTCCAACTCATGGAACTTGAGGAGTTTCGTTTAGATGCCTATGAAAACGCCCGTATCTACAAGGAACGTATGAAGTCCTTTCATGATAAAAAGATATTTCGTCGTGAGTTCCATGTAGGTGACATGGTGCTTTTGTACAATTCACGTTTGAAGGTGTTTCCAGGTAAATTGAAATCTAGGTGGATAGGGCCATTTAAAGTGATCAAAGTATATGCATCCGGAGCAGTGGAACTCACTGATGGGAAGTCCACGTTTTTATCCAATGGACACCAAGTGAAATTATTTGTTAAGAAGGAAGGAATCCCTCAAACTGAGGAGGTGTTGTTCCTCACCGACCCCTCATCTGATTGATATCAGGGCATAGTCTAGCTATAGACTATAAACTTAGCAACCCCGGGTACTATCTTGCTTTTTACCTCTTATGCATCAACGTTGGTAGGTTTATGTGCTTATGTGCTATTTGTTTAAGTGGTATTAGTTGGTAGTATTCCCCACGATTAATCTGTATAATTCCATTAATTCTATCGTATAATCTCGTCGAGCAAACAACATTAAATAAAAGCGCTACCGGGAGGCAACCCGTAAAATCCCTTATTTTGTGTCAAGAATGTTCGTTTATGTAGTTTCATGGTATAACTCAAGTGTAGTATAAATTTGGTTTTTGCTCTCCGTATGTGAATAGTTAAAGTGGTTTTAATGCATAAGTAGTCTCGGCGCGTGCCGTGACTAACCACGGTCTGCGCCGATTTCCTTATAATTTTAATATCTTTTACTAGTGGTGAATCGTACGCCGTGCAAGGCACGGCGTGCCCGTGAGGATGTAAACGAAGAAGATGAAAAAAATATGAAAACCATATAGTTTAAAAGATGAAGCATTCACATAAACCAAATAGTCACAGCCATGCATTTTTATTTATAATAAGCCATACAGTTCAAAAGATACGTAGGTTTAGCTACCATAACTTACAAAAGATAGTGGAATATGATGCTTGCAAGGTTTAATAGTTAAGTATATTACTACACCATTAAACTTTAGCTATGTTAAAAGCTAATGGTGATAATATACTAACTATGTTTCGCCACTACATCAAAGTTTGGCTTTTAAAAAACACATACAAAACAATCATGGCTGCGAATACAATACATAAACATACAGTAACCCTTATTCGGCCTTCGATTCATCCTCATCCTTATTCTTCATCTTTTTCACTGGACTTTCACCAGTATCCGTCTTATGTGGATCGAAACTGTTGAATTTTTTTCAAAGCAAAGAGTCTTTGGAATTGTTGTAGGTATTGAACCAAACATCAGTGTTCTCTTAGACTGTGGAGAATGGGTAAGTGGCTCAGTTTGTAACTCAGCAGAATCAGAAATTTCCTTAAGAACAGCTTTGGTTGTGGGGCTGAAAAACTAGCTGGTTTCTTTTGATGACTCTTATACCGTGTCCTTATCTTGTATTTGCATCTGAATAGCTTCAATGGTAGGAATCGAGTCTTCTTTGTAAAGCTGTAGAACTGTGTAATTCTTGTCAGACGCAAAGAAATTCACAAAGCAGCAAACTTTGATCCCATATAAAGCCGTTTCCATCTCCTTCAATAATGACTGCCCCTGGAAAAAAGATTGTGTGTAAATTATATTAGATTGTCAGAGTATAAGCATTTCTTTCAGGTAAGAAAAAAAAAGTGTTCACTCAGTGGCATGGCAAAAAGAAATTTTGGTGGGCTATTTGTCGCACAATCATTATTTTCACCTTCATTGTGAAAAATTATACAACAGTGTTTGGTGTAAACCTTATTTCATAACCCTTTAGCATATCAATCTCATTCTTTGTCTGTTTTGTTTAAGAGCATATATTGATGTTGAATTTATTTAAAACAGTAAGGATCAGAGTTTAAATTTGTTTATCTACAAGCTAACCTTTTTTTCTAAAAATACTCTAAAAGGACATATGGCATAAATCTTTCAACAGTGACGACAAATGATTTTCCATAACTTAGTTACTAAGACATTAATTGTGAGCAAAAGATGAGAGAAAAGAAGCAATCAGCCACATAATCTATGTCTATAGTAAGCTGTTTTTTTCCCCAGAAGTTTAAAATCGTTTTTAGTTTTAGTGGATTTTAAAATTGTCTTGTACAGTTAAAAATCATTCTGTCTTCATATAGGCCATAAAGTATAATCTAAACAAAATTCCAGAACCTAGGGTGCTGCTAGAAATAGAGGATACAATAAACTACACAATTTTGAACTCCGTTTATGCCAAGCTCATGAATTCTAACTAACAAACATGATATTTATTCTGCACAACTGAATGCTAAATCCTTGTATATTATAGCTTCATAATGATACGTATTATATGTTCATCATATACACATACTGTATACCATAGATTGAAGTAATAATCATGCAGCAAGCTCATGAATTCTAACTAACAAACATGATATTCACTGTCCAAAATTGAATGCCAAATCTACGGGTGCAGGTTCATATGAACAAAAAAATGGATATACTCTTCGTTTTTCTTCGTATGTCATCCACATCACTTATAAGCATACTACATAAATAGATTTCCAAGGGAGAGAATAAATGTTGTACCTTAACATCTGCTTCATAAAGCTCAGCAACTGTAAATTCAGTCAGTTTTTCGAAAATCGGAGAAAACACTATAGCAGCGAGTGTGCCGGAATCATCAGTTAAATAAACTTCCATACGACCACTGTAAAAATTGAAGTTCATAATGGATTGTTAATTAATAATCATGGTTATATCTTGAAGAGTTATAGAGTTCAAATATTTACCGTGGAACAACCATTGTTCTTTGACCGCAAGAAGTACACATAAAGCTCCAATTTACTTTTCCGATGCACGTATTTCTTACAGTTTCCGCATACACTTTGCCAAAGTTTTTCTTGTCCAGGCATTAGTTCTAATTTTCCTGCAACCCAGGCTGTTTTGAACTATCCACAAGAAAAACAAGTATTATGAATAACCAAATATATATATTATTATCAATATAAAATATGCTTATCAGCTATTCATAAAGAAACCAGAAAATTATTTTTATTATAGATTTCTATGTATATACTTGTTCAACTTTGCTGGTCACATCTTTGATCTTAGACAAATCTGAATTTTTTGGTCGTCTTAGCAGAATATCAGCATCATCATATGCTTTGTTCCTCAATAATCCATCAATCTCAGCACTGTTTTCTTTATACCTATTTATAAAATTATAATGCAAATCTATTTAAATCTATTTTAAAGGGGTAAAAGTATCAAAAAAAATTACAGCTAAGCTTCATAAATTGTCTATGTATGAAAATTTATATTCATACCATTCCATCATATGTTCAGCATCTAGCAATGGAGGATTCACCATGAAATAGACATTGTATTTTGGTGTGGTAAGTGATATACCTAAGTAACAATAATAAATATGAGAAAGTAAAAGCAATGCATTTTAAGTAATATTTTCATTACATATATGCAAATATGGAACATTCTTACCATGGTAAGTGGTCACCCTCAAAGTTAAACCCACTATCAATGTTGGTTCTGGAAGTTTTGCGGAGACTTGAAATTCTTCGTTATCCAAGAAATCTTCCCAAAGTCTTAAAACCATTGGGATTTTCCTATTAAAGAAATTTCAGAAAACAATATATATTGAGTATGTTTTTTTACTCTAGTGTGCAACCAATACAGTATGTAATAAAATTATTATACTCACTCTTCATCAATTAAGATATAATCTCTCGTTTTTGAGTTACATGAACCATAAATGACATTCGACTGGATGACTAATGCCTTGATAGCTGGTGTGATATTAGACATGATCGAAACAGAATGAATGTAGAGTTAGAATCATTAGTAGTATGGTTCAGAATGACAAGCAAAGAATACTCTAATGCGTAGGAAAAATAGATAAGAAATTTAGCAGTTTATAGTTATATAGATAGGCCAAGAGCATGCACTGAACAGAATCAATAAAATACTCTTAGAAGTATTTACTTTTTTTTGCACATACATATATATAACCTGAAACAACAATAAAGTGACTACATTAAGGTTATCGGATCTATTTTACTTTCGAGCATAAAAGCAGTTATTATTATTAATATTAATGGTAAAGCTGCAGGCATCAAAACTTACCAACATATTCATTATGTTCAGCAAATCGGTGCAATTCTGAGAATTTGTTAAAAGCATACGAGCACGGCAAAGTGTAAGGAATTTCATCATGAATTGGATCAATCAAGTTGTGTATGGACAAGATCCACTCGTATCCAAACTCCCCAAGCCTATACTTTGGTTCTGCCACTTTCAGTCTAGTATTAGCAATCTTATATCTCTCGAATGGAATCAGTAGCCTCTCCAAGGGTGCAATGTGTGTATTAAAAGTGACAGCTGCAATTTTGTGCCCTAAATAATGGGATAAGTAAAAGCACATTAAAATTCTTATTCAGCATATATTAGATTATTATAGAATAGAAAACATTCAATGTATTTTGAGTATTTACCTCCATGTCTGTGAGTACATACTTCTTGAACACTGTTCCTTTGTTTTGTGATTCTGAGGTTTTATGTTTTTCTACAACTTGCACTATGACAGTCCAATCATCAGTTGTAAATGAAACATCCATTGCATTGTACATTTTTCTATCCTCTGTCCTCTACATGAAGGAAATCACATAATTTACATATATTATTATATATCAAGTACAAATATTCATGCATCAGTTAACACTTCTTTGTATACCACATTACGTGTAATATTAATTTTTTCAGAATCAAAGAATGTAGGAACAATAAATACTTTTACAGCAGTTGATGTTTTTGCACGTGAAAGAGCCACATATAATTGACCATGAGAGAAAACAGGTTCTTTTAAATAGACACCAACAAAATCTAATGTTTGACCTAGTGCTTTATTTATTGTCATAGCGAAACAAAGTCTTATCGGAAACTGAATTCTTTTATAAGGGATTGGGGAGAATTCATCATTAGATGGCTGTAAAGGTATTTTATGCAAGAAAAATTTCTTTCCAGCATGATCTCCAATTGCAATTTCTGCATGTATCACATTTTTATCAAGATGTTTACATATTAGTCGTGTTCCATTACATAATCCTTCAGTTGGATCTAAATTCCTGAGTAGAATTATTGGTGCATTAGGTTTTAACTTTAACTTATGAGGTGGTAGACCATTGGGGGTTAAACTATTCAACATATCTTCATATAGTCCTTGATCCTGTGGATTGATTGCTTTATCATAACTTACATACTCTGTTTCTATTCCTGGAAATTTATCAATCATGATCTCATTAATTTCGTCTAAAAATTGATTTTTTGTAGTCAATATGGCTCTATTAATTGAAAGTTGAGGATTGCTCGAAAATGATTCATCTTCTATAAAAACAGATTTTATAAGATTGTCTAATCCATCTTCAACATTTTTTGGTGTACTGATTATATTCATAGTTAATTCAATGTTTTCAGCGTCTTCAATTTGAGTGAGTCCATCACCTATATCTAACAGGAATGCAGTGTAAGTAGGATCTAATCGTGCTCGCATATTTTGAATAAGTCTAAATTTTATTAAGTTTGGCCAAATGTAAGATCTAATTAATGATGCATTGATAGTTTCATTCTTTGTACCTCCACGAATAACTGGTAAAGTTTGGCGGAAGTCACCACCTAACACGACGACTTTGCCACCAAACAATTCCGAGCTATCCATTAAATCTCTTAATAAATTATCCAAAGATTCTATTGTTGTTTTTTTTGACATAGGTGCTTCATCCCAAATAATTAATCTTGCTTCTCTAATCATGGCTGCTAAAGAAGACTGTTTACTTATCCTACATGTGAAGCTATCTGTAATATCATTTGGTATTTTAAATCTTGAATGAGCCGTTCTACCTCCAGGCAACAAAGAAGCTACTATACCAGATGAAGCTGTAGCTAAAGCAATAAAACCCTTACATCTTACACCTGCTAATAAAGCCCTGTATAAGAAGGTTTTCCCGGTCCCCCCCGGTCCATCGACAAAGAAACATGCTGCCTTATTCTTATAAACTGATGCAAGAATAGAATCAAATGCTTTTTTTGTTCTTTATTAAGCAGTGTTTTGGAATTAATGTCTGCTTCACTTATTACAATATTTTGTTCGGCTCTTAATTCTTTAGTTAGATCTTCAAAATCACTGTTTTTCATATCCGGAGGTATTAAACCAAATAATCTTATATCTTTTCCCATAGACTGTAAGAACACATTTATCTGTTGAAGCACAAGTTTTCTAATTTCATATTTTGAAAGGCGTGTTTGTCTAGATATATCTTCTGATAAAAAAGGTTCAAACTGAAACCATAATTTAAAGGATCTGCAGGGCATGAATAAATCAATAAAGTAGCAAATAACCTTCTTAATTCATAAGGCATATGATATGACGATGCTTCTAATAAGCAATGTTCTTGACTATTATTTTCTTCTAACAAACCACGAGCTAATGCTGCATCATGATATGTGTCATACATTTGATTGTTAAAATATTTTAAATGAGCAAAGGATTTAGGACACCTAACATTACACAATAAAATCTTTAAAAAATATCTTTCACCTTCTATTGGATTCACTGATACTATTCTTCCAATCGAATCACCTTTCATTCTTACTTTCCAACGTTTTTTTTTTATCATTTTCCCATACAAAAAAAATCTGGGAAATCACCATATGTACAATTCCTTTTTTGAGCTTCAGAATCTAGTCTATTCATTTCAAAGTATTCAGTTAGCATAGTTTTACGATTGAACGGATTATTTGCAACATTCTTAAGTTTATGTTTTTTTATTGAAGTTAATTGGCTGAAAATTTTCAAGATGGACTTGTAGCTGAATAACATGAGGTTTCATATCTCCTAATGCAAATCTATAAATTCTCCATAATGCTTCTGGAGGAGAAATCCATCTTCCAGATTGATATTGTTTGATTTCATTAATTTCTTCATTGCTTGTTTGATCAGTTACATTAAACATAATTTTATCACTTCCTTTACATATATACTTGTAGATGTATTTTACAGCTTTTACAGTTGAACAAATCTCTACATTTATATGACAGTCAAATTTCGCAAGGAGGTATGGGTTATATGGTACAACACCCCTAGTCCTAACTCTTGAATTATCATTCCGCCTTCTATATATTGGATATGCATCTGTTGTTATAATAGTTTCATTAGAAAAACTTTTAGGATATGATTTCTTACAACGATAATTTTTATCCATACATACATTCTTAGGATTTAGATTTCCACAAGGCCCATGTAACATGTGTTTAACCACCAAATTGTACAAATGAGGTTGTTCACCTTTATTTGGAAGTTCAGCTGATACAAATCTATCAAATTCCTCAGGCCTATAAATTTTATAATGAGGTTTTAAAATCAATAGGAAATGAGCATGTGGTAATCCTCCTTTTTGAAATTCTATTACATATGTATAAGCAGCCACTTTTCCAAACAAATTTTTCTTGAACAACTCAATTTTAAGTTCTTCTAGTTTTGCTCTAAATACTCTATCCATTAAATCTGGTCTATTTTGAGCTAATTCTCCATTGCATAACATCTCTTTTATTTCTGTCCAATTAGGATTACATGTTATAGTTAGAAAAATATCTGGTTTACCAAACTTTCTGACTAAGGACATTGCATCTAAATATTTTTTCCTCATATGCCTAGGCCCACCGGTAAATGCTGCAGGCAAGATAGTACGTTGACCGATCTTGCTAGCATCATTTTCTCCATTTGCTACAGCATCAACTATACCTTGAAGAAATTCTTGCCTAATATTGTTTTGTTGAGACCTGAAGTAGTCTAATCTTTGTGTCTCTAATTTAACAAACATATCAACTACATATTGTTGTAGAAGGCGACCAAAACGAAGTATGCAAGACTTATCATTATCTCTAATCTGTAATTTATAACAATAATACTCTCTGATTGACACATAAGTTGGATCCTGTGATGTATCATTTAAAAGTGTTGTGTTTTTAGAATCAAGAAGTTGAAGAACAGTACTTGCATTTCGTGGATTAAGCATTATGTTATTCTCAATAATTTTTTTCCGTTTCCGTGGATCAATATTAATGTGTCTTTTACTTATGCCTTGGTGCCAACCAAGATCACCATAAGGAAACATAAGTGGATACTATAAAGGATCGTAACAAGCATAATAGTACTGGACAGAATGTGAAACCCCACTATGTGTGTATACTTTTATGCTTCTCTGTGCATTGTTATCACCCTCAACTAATATGCCAGCCACTTCAGAAACAGTGGGCTTATTATAGACTATTTGATAAATTTTTGGATTGCAAAACAATACAATTTGAAGTTCATCAATATTTGGAATATTCCTTAAGTCCTTAAAAAATCTTGCATATGGATTATGGGACTGTTAAGAAATCACTAGTTTAACGCAGCGGAATTTAAAATTTGATTTTCTTTTCTAGATCGTTCTTCGTTTAATGCAATAAACACGTTAAGTAGTTTGACGGTTATACCTCAGATGATCTATAAGATTGTCGCTTTGACCGCCAACGGAGAGTAGTTCAATGCGCAAGCCGTCCACGCGTCCGGCCTCTATCGCTAATCCACACGCACCCCTCGCCGGAATCCTCCTTGGATTGCTATCGGAAAAACTCCGGCTGCTAGACCGGACCTTCTTTTCCCTCACAAACTCACTATGGAAGGCTCTCTATTTTACACAAGAATTATGAACTCTTGCAATTGTGTTGTACAAAAGAGCTTGACACCCACTTCCTATATATAGTAGAAGGTGGCGCCCCTAATGGTGTGTAGGAGAAGAAAACCCTTTTCCAATAAAATAAGGAAATTCAACTAGATTGATTTATCTCTTTAATTATAATTTATTTTGCCAATATCATATATTGATTATAATTATCTTATTACCATAAATCTATTTTTCAAAATCAATTAATATCTTATATTAATATTATGGCAATCTTATTAATTAAAGTGCACAATCCAAGTGTATCTTATACACTTAAAAGTGGCGCCCCATATGCCAATAAATTGGCTTCCGGAATATTCTTTAATTAATCTTATTTATATATAATTAATATCTTGTATTTAATTTATTCATAATAAATAAATACCACCATATTAATTTACCACTATAACCTTTATAGTCTAGAGATAAACTTCCCTTATTTGGTTATCAAATATAACCGCATTTTAATCCGACTCGATGTTCATATGTGTGTGACCCGATAGGCTTCCGAATATGTTGGCCGTAGACACAAAGTGCAATTTACTAAAATGCCCTTCATACCTACGATCATGGGATAGCGTCTAGCAACACACCGTGACCCCCAATCATCAGAAGAGTCAAAAGCAATGACTACTACCTTTCATGTGAAGCAGTTACCGTGTAACTTACAATCCTATCGCTGTAACAATATCCATACGATCGTATCTCGAGTGTCAATACATTAGCGATCGTATCTTATAATCTGGATATCATGCTCTCTCGGAATAACACATTTACTCCCACTTTGCAAAGATTCTCCAGAGCTAGTCATTCCTTATAAGAAGGCCATTTCGGATATTCGATCCCAATCATAGGATACGCGATTCCCGGACGACCAATCATGTATACTCCGCATGCTTCAATATCATACCCAATCACTACCGCATGATCGCCCCGTGGTTAGGAGAAATCTCAATAGTGTCAAAGCATGACAATCCACACCGTGATGCCATGAAGACTCGGTCAAAAGATAATTACACAACCGCCACATAGTGTGACACTTAATGTAAGTGGGTCGGTCTAACGTCACGCATTCACACGCCCACGTCATACCCAAGTGTCCCTACACTTCGATAGACGAGATCTATCCCTATCTTCTAAAAGATAGAAGACATCCAATACGTGCTAGTCTGATTATACTATCAATGTCCCATTTGATAATATATAAGACTAGAGACATTTAAGTACCAACCTTGTTATAGTGATTAGAGATCTCATCAACCATAATCACTATCATGGTTTCTCTATCACAGATCGATACTAGGGACGTTACTATATATATACAACAAATAATATGAAGACAAACAATATATAATAACATAAATGCTTTTATTAATCATAATAAAGTTATTACATGAACTAAATAGGCCAGAATGACCCGAACCGGTCGGATCCGGTCCAACCCGATTGGGTTTAGGACACCTTTCCAACAATCTCCCACTTGGCCTAAAGCCAATCACCCATATGCCTAAGCCCGTGCAAGTGAACATGTTTCTCATGCTTAGCTTGAGACAATGCCTTGGTTAACGGATCAGCTATGTTATCATCCGTGTGGACTTTCTCTATCTTTACATCTCCTCTATCTACTATCTCTAATCAAGTGATAGCACCGTTGCACATGTTTGGACTTCTCGATGAGACCTTGGTTCCTTTGATCGAGATATCGCTCCATTATTATCACAAGATGCAGGCACTTTGGACCTTCAATGGAGGAACCACGCCAAGTTTAGTAATGAACTTCTTCATCCAAATCGCTTCCTTTGCCGCCTCCGAGGTCGCTATGTATTCGGCTTCCGTTGTAGAGTCCGCAGATGAGTCTCCTCGCTCGAACTCTTCCACTCACTTGCTCTGCCGTTAAGCGTGAAAACAAATCCAGATTGTGACTTAAAGTCATCCTTGTCGCTTTGGAAGGCTCGGCATCCGTGTAACCTCGTAATACTAAATCATCATTCCCGAAAACCAGGAACATATCCTAGTGCGTCTCAAGTACTTGAGGATATTCTTGACAAAGAATCCAGTGACCATCACCTGGATTGGATTGGTACCGACTAGTCATACTAATAGGGTACGAGACATCTGGTCTTGTGCATAACATGGCATACATGATAGACCCGATTGCCGAAGCATAAGGGACTTTACTCATTTGCGCCCTTTCTTCCTCTGTCTTAGGACTCATTCCTTCGACAGGTAGACCCCCATGTGACATGGGCAAGCAATCCTTTCTTGGGTCGCTCCATGCTGAATCTCTTCAGCATCTTGTCTATATAGGTGGATTATGACGCACCAAGCAACCTTTTAGATCTATCTCTATAGATCTTTATTCCCGAATATAGGTCGCATCACCCAAGTCCTTCATTCAAAAGTTCTTGGATAACCAAGCTTTGACTGATTGTAACATAGGCACATCATTCCCTATGAGCAATATGTCATCTACATAAAGCACTAAGAACACAATGGCACTCCCACTAACCTTCTTGTAAACACAGGGCTCATCTTCGTTCTTGATGAAATCAAACTGCTTTGATTATCTCATCAAAGCGAATATTCCAACTCCGAGAAGCTTGCTTTAATCCATAAATGGATCTTTGCGCTTTACATACCATCCCAAATATCATTGGTTGTGAAACCCTCAGTCGTGTCATATACACTTCCTCGAGACGAGTTCCCGTTAAGGAAAGCCGTTTTCACATCCATCTGCCAGATTTCGTAATCATGATATCTTTGCAATAGCGGCGAAATTCTAATGGATTTTAACATGGCAACAAAGTAGAAGGTTTCGTCATAGTCAACCCCTTGTCTTTGCTTATAACCTTTTGCCACTAACCTAGCCTTGTAGGTAGTCACGTTGCCGTCCATGTCGGTCTTTCTCTTAAAGACCCATGTACACCCTATGGGAACTATTCCCTCAGGTGGATCAACTAAGTTCCAAACTTGGTTGTCTTTCATGGATTCCATTTCGTAATTCATGGCTTCCATCCATTTCTCTTTGTCATGCCTTAACAAAGACTTCCTCATAAGTTCTAGGGTCCTCATCTTCCATGAGATACACGCCAAGATGTACCTTTCAGTTCACGGCGTTCCTCGAGTGGATCTTCGAGGTGCTAGTGTGTCCACGGTAGAGGCCGGTGTCACACCTGTGTGTGGCAAGTCCTCTACTTCCATCAACTGACTATTATCCGTAAGTGGTTCTCGAATTTCTTCAAGATCAATTTTACTCCCACTGACCCTATCCAGAATAAACTCTTTCTCTAGAAAGTGGCCAGTCCTGGCAACAAACACCTTTTGTTCCTGAGGATGGTAAAATTGATACCTTTTGGTTTCCCTAGGATATCCCACAAATAGACATTTGTCGGACACAGGCTCTAATTTGTCGTGCATCATCCGCTTCACGTAAGTCGGACAACCCCAAGGTTTTAGATGACCTAGGCTCGGTTTTCTCTTGGTCCATACCTCGTATGGCGTAGAGTCAACCGCCTTTGATGGAACTCGGTTCGATGTATAGGATGCGGTTTCTAGAGCATACCCCAAAATGATTTTGGGAGAATCGCATAGCTCATCATGGATCGCACCATGTCTAACAGTGCGCGTTCCTCCTCTCGATCGCCATTCATTTGTGGCGACCGGGAGGGGTCCATTCAGGTAGAATCCCATTCTCCTTCAAATAGTCTTGAAACTCTCCATCTAGGTATTCTCCACCTCGATCGGATCGAAGTGTTTTGATTTCTTTACCTAGTTGTTTCTCCACCTCATTTCTGAATTCCTTGAACTTTTCAAAGGCTTCAGACTTATACTTCATTAAGTATATATAACCATAGCGAGAATGGTCATCAGTGAAGGTGATAAAATAAGAGTATCCTCCTTTGGCTTGAATTGACATTGGGCCACAAACATCAGTATGTATGAGCTCAAGCAATTCATTGGATCTTATCCCTTTGCCACTAAAAGGTGACTTTGTCATCTTGCCAAGTAAACAAGCTTCGCACACGTCAAACGATTCATAATCGAATTGATCCAACATTCCATCTTTATGGAGTTTGGAGATGCGATTCTTATTTATATGGCCAAGTCTACAATGCCATAAGTAGGATTCATTCAAGTCATTTGTTTTAGCTTTCTTGTTATTTATATTAAGCACGCTCAACATTCATATCTAATATGTAGAGACCATTGCTAAGTATGCCAATTACCATAAAAGATTCCATCACGTGAAAAGAACAACATTTATTCTCAAACGTAAATGAAAAACCATCAACATCTAATGCGAGAAATGGAAATAATGCTCTTCGTAAGAGCGGGAACAAAATAACAGATTATTGAGTTCTAGTACTAGCCCACTAGGCAATGAAAGAAAATAAACTCCTACGGCCGGTAGCAGCAAACTTGCTTGCTCCATTTCCAACGCCGTAGGTCCACCTCTCCTTTCCTCGAGATCTCTAGTTCTTCTTAGTGCCTTCATATTCGTACAAATATGAGAACCACAACTAGTATCTAATACCCAGTGGTTAGACTTAGAAGAAGCAATATTGATCTCAATCGTAAATATACCTGAAGTCGAAGCATCAGAATGCTTCTTCTTGGTACTCAAGAAGCCTTTGCAGTTTCTCCTCCAATGTCCGGTCTCACCGCAATGGAAGCAAGCATCTTGGATTTGTCTTTCACTATCTTAGGCGTTAGCTTAGGTGCAGCCTTCGCCTTCTTGGACTTCTTCTGGGCTTTTGCCTTGCCCTTGCTCAAAGTGACCAAAGAACACTTGCTTTCCCTTCCCCACAGTGCCCTCGGCGAGTCTTCAACATGTTCAATAACTCCGCAAGGGATCAATCTATCTTGTTCATGTGATAGTTCATCACGAACTACGAGAATGAATCAGGTAGAGATTGCAGAATCAAGTCAATACTCAACTCTCGTTCCAACTTGTGGCTGAGCTTCCCAAGCCTCTCTATGTACCCGATCATTTTAAGCACGTGTGACCCCACAAAGCGATCCCGGATGCCATCTTACAACTAAACAGGGCCTTCGAGACCTCGTACCTCTCGGTCACGAGACGAGAAGCATAAAGTTCCTTCAGGTGGACCATGATAGAGTAGCGTCCATAGACTCATGTTTGTTTTCGTAGTTCGTGTCATCGAAGCAAGCATGATACATGTAGCATCGATCTTCATTAAACAGCTTCTTGTTGTACTTCTCGACAACATCTGCAGGCCGAACCCTCGGCGGGCTTTTCCGGTAGGGCCTCGCCCAAGACATAGCCAATCTTCTCGTGCCTCAAAACGATTTTGAGGTTTCTTTCCCAATCGAGAAAATTTGTCTCGTCAAGCTTGTTTTCGATGATAAAACGAAGGTTAAATTTGTTTGACATTTTCTACAACAATAAATAAAGATAGAATAAGTAAAAGCTCATGTATAAAGAACCCTAAATTTGCACTTAATAACTCTATAAGGTTTTTACTCCCACTAGCCAACTATTCCCTATTGGCTTTCAAGAAAATAATTCCTTTAGTGGGCAAGATCCCATTGAACTACCCCGACCCCCAACTTTGGCTGATGGGCCGAAAATAATTAAATAGGTGGACAACGATTTGTCGATCGTATCTTATACGATTCTTGTTGTTTGACCAGTCAACTCTTTGACAATATTTCATCTTATGAAAATAGCCAAACCCTTGCCTCTAAAATCGAAACGACCCCGCTTTGGCTGGTGGCCGAGAGAATTCTTAGTCGAGTCTTAACCCCAATATTCATGAGATCTCTTTCGATCATATCTCGATAACGACGATATACCCGAGGTAGGTCAACCCCCGCTTTGGCTGGTGAGTTGGGTCCGAACAAGGGCTCTTCACCATCGTTATAATATGGGGAGGCAATTCCGACTTGATTTTTTTTTTTTGACATGGGAATAATTTTAAATTAATTCACTTAATTAATTTGGTTTAATTATGGTCTCATCTACTATGTGCATATTACTACTATATCATACAAAGTAAAACATACACAACATTCCGCGCATAAAATAACCGGTATGATCATGAACTTTTCCTAGGTGCGGTTTCGAATACAAACCGACGAAAACCGCGGGTCACAAACTAAGGGTATCTGCAACCGCCAATAGGATATTTATTCTTTGTGCGCCAATGGGTTCTTTATCTCTCCTTGGTCTTCAACTTCTTGCTCCATTCTTGTTACATAATAAATAATTACACCCGCCGCACACGGGAGGAGCTGAGGAATGGGATAATTGCAAAAAGTAAACTAGGTCACGTTTCTTCATAACGGCCTGGACAATTTTTCAAAACCAACATAAAGAAAACATTCCCATCTATCCTATTGGTCAAGTCATGATCAATCGGGTCATATAATCACATTATATCTACACATCTAATACATACAATTTTATCTTATGAAAAAGATTAAATTCTAATTAACTACTCATGCGTCTTTATTTTATCACGTCAAGTAATTAAATAACTTTTAATTAATTATATGACATAATCGAAAATTAAAATTAACATTTAATTTTAAATCGATTTCGATTTTAATTAAATTTGAACTATTCAAAATATAAAATTAAAATTATAAAGTCTCCTATTTGTTTCCTTTCCAAAACTAAATTTTGCTTAGCCTTACCACTTTCCAAAATCAAAATTTTGGAAGTGGCTGCAAGCCTTTACAAATCAAATATTTGAAAGTGCGCTTTGCCTATTCCAAATCAAATATTTGGAAAGGCCAAATTATTTTAGTCTCAGCACAGTGCCACTTTCCAAAATCAAAATTTTGGAAGTGGCTGAAGCCTAAGCCTTTACAAATCAAATATTTGAAAAAGGCCAGGCTATTCCAAATCAAATATTTGGAAGGCCAAATAATTTTAGTTTAGCTTGGCCACTTTCCAAAATCAAAATTTTGGAAGTGGCTGCAAGCTAAGCGCTTTACAAA
The DNA here is from genome assembly GCA_026214975.1 of Gentiana macrophylla. Classification (NCBI taxonomy): domain Eukaryota; kingdom Viridiplantae; phylum Streptophyta; class Magnoliopsida; order Gentianales; family Gentianaceae; genus Gentiana; species Gentiana macrophylla. The sequence goes on from CM047810.1 coordinate 100,123,522, forward strand.
TCAAATATTTGAAAGGGCTGGCCTATTCCAAATCAAAATTTGGAAAGGCCAATATGCCAAATGGTTTCCCAATGGCTCAAACTATTTGAACCATTGGTTGGCCACGTGACACAACTAAACAAACGAGATATCTATGCACAATAAAATATCACAAAACGAAAAGGGTTGATCTCCCCCATTGGAAGAAGGGAGCCGACGGACGGCAGCCCGAAGGCCACCGCCGCCGCCGCCGAGGGATGGTGGCGCCGCAGTCGGCCGACCCCCATAAACCCTAATTTTTTTTTGTTTTTTTGTTTTAACGTTTCGTGATTTAAATCTTGCATCTATCGATTAAATACTACGCAATTAATTTATGCTTAGTGCTTAAGCTCGAAGTCTGTCTCTGATACCACAGTTAGGAAATCACTAGTTTATCGCAGCGGAATTTAAAATTTGATTTCCTTTTCTAGATCGTTCTTCGTTTAATGCAATAAACACGTTAAGTAGTTTGACGGTTATACCTCGGATGATCTATAAGATCGTCGCTTTGACCGCCAACGGAGAGTAGTTCAATCGCAAGCCGCCCACGCGTCCGGCCTCTATCGCTAATCCACACGAACCCTCGCCGAATCCTCCTTGACCGCTATCGGAAAAACTCCACCGCTAGACCGGACCTTTTCTTCCTCACAAACTCACTATGGAAGGCTCTCTATTTTACACAAGAATTATGAACTCTTGAAATTGTGTTGTACAAAAAGAGCTTGACACCCACTTCCTATATATAGTAGAAGGTGGCGCCCTAATGGTGTGTAGGAGAAGAAAACCTTTTCCAATAAAATAAGGAAAATCAACTAGATTGATTTATCTCTTTAATTATAATTTATTTTGCCAATATCATATATTGATTATAATTATCTTATTACCATAAATCTATTTTTCAAAATCAATTAATATCTTATATTAATATTATGGCAATTTTATTAATTAAAGTGCACAATCCAAGTGTATCTTATACACTTAAAAGAAGCGCCCCATATGCCAATAAATTGGCTTCCGGAATATTCTTTAATTAATCTAATTTATATATAATTAATATCTTGTACTTAATTTATTCATAATAAATAAATACCACCATATTAATTTACCACTATAACCTTTATAGTCTAGAGATAAACTTTCCTTATTTGGTTATCAACTATAACCGCATTTTAATCCGACTCGATGTTCATATGTGTGTGACCCGATAGGCTTCCGAATATGTTGGCTGTAGACACAAAGTGCAATTTACTAAGATGCCCATCATACCTAACGATCACGGGATAGCGTCTAGCAACACACCGTGACCCCCAATCATCAGAAGAGTCAAAAGCAATGACTACTACCTTTCATGTGAAGCAGTTACCGTGTAACTTACAATCCTATCGCTATAACAATATCCATACGATCGTATCTCGAGTGTCAATACATTAGCGATCGTATCTTATAATCTGGATATCATGCTCTCTCGGAATAACACATTTATTCCCACTTTGCAAAGATTCTCGAGAGCTAGACATTCCTTATAAGAAGGCCATTTCGGATATTCGATCCCAATCATAGGATACACGATTCCCATACGACCAATCATGTATACTCCGCATGCTTCAATATCATACCCAATCACTACCGCATGATCGTCCTGTGGTTAGGAGAAATCTCAATAGTGTCAAAGCATGACAATCCACACCGTGATGCCATGAAGACTCCGGTCAAAAGGATAATTACACAACCGCCACATAGTGTGACACTTAATGTAAGCGGGTCAGTTTAACGTACGCATTCTCTAATACACGTCCACGTACAGTCCAAGTGTCCCTACACTTCGATAGACAAGATCTATCCCTATCTTCTAAAAGATAGAAGACATCCAATACGTGCTAGTATGATTATACTATCAATGTCCCATTTGATAATATATAAGACTAGAGACATTTAAGTACCAACCTTGTTATAGTGATTAGAGATCTCATCAACCATAATCACTATCATGGTTTCTCTATCACAGATCGATACTAAGGACGTTACTATATATATACAACAAATAATATGAAGACAAACAATATATAATAACATAAGTGCTTTTATTAATCATAATAAAGCTATTACATGAACTAAATAGACTGTAAATGACCTGACCCGGTCGGATCCGATCCAACCCGATTGGGTTTAGGACACCTTTCCAATAGGGACAACGTTGTTAAGATCTTTTCGAAGGTTGCTTGAACTAATCTAGGACATTTTTCAAGACGGTTTGATAATTCATGATCTCGCATCATGGAAGTAAAACTCAGAAATTTTGACTTTTTCTCGAGTTTCTATTAGATCATTTATAAAATGATATACATCCTGGACTCTAAAGTATATAGACACCTTTGTTTCTTTTAGCTAATTCTTTATCATAAGTTGCACCAAATGATGTGAATGCAAGATGATTATTGTATGTTCGAATCAAGTTCTAAAATCCACAAAGATCATTTTCATGTGATGTTAGGAGCCTAACAAGTACTAAAGGTAGATCAGTGCTAGCCAAGATGATATCTCCACCTGAACAACAAAAAGTTGCTGTTTCATGTGGAAATATTTTAACAGCACAATATACACAGTCTTCAATTTTATCCAGAATGTCACTTTTATCTTGTATTATGCTTAATAAGTCTCTACACTTGTTTTGTTTCTTGCGTTGGTTAGTAATTCGTACTACAGCAGAAGGTGCATCTGAAATAACAGTATGACGAAGGTGGATTTTATGTTTAGCTTTTTTAATTTCCCAATTTTGAATTTTGATGTTTCTATTCTCTACTTTAGTATTTGAAGAGCTTGATTCAGAATTTATGTCATCTAAGACAAATGAGGTTGCATAACATGGTTGTAGTAATTGGTTGGATGCATTAAAGTTAATGGATGGAGAAGGTTGAGAGTCAAGCAGGTTTGCTTTCTGTTTTTTGGTAGGTTGTTCTCATAACTCCTGCACTTCATCATTCAGGCTTAAAGTGTTGTTGTTTTGTAACAGATCTTCTTTTAAATTACCATTAGGAACAGAGCTGTTTAAAGAACCTAAACAATTAGTTATTTTTAATCTTCTTCTAGCACATTTTTCTTTCCATTTTTTTTTTATTTTATGAGCCCTTTCACACTGATTAGTTAATTTACTATCCAGTAAACCATCACCTATAAAATTCTCTCCTGCAAGGGCACTTGAGGAAGGGGCATCAATATTAATTTTACTACTGCTGCAGTTTATCAATTTGAATGCTTCAACCTTATTTTCTTCTTTATTTGCAAAGTTTCTCTGTTTATATTTTTTTTTGTTTCCATCTGACAATAGCGATATGTCTTTTATCTTTCTTTGTTATACAACTATCCATTATCGAATCTGAGCCAGCTGTAGTTTTAGCATTTAAGGAGTCCATGTTCTTACTAAACACCTAAACCCTTTTTTACATAAACCAATAACAGTGAATAATCTAAAAGTAGAACATAGAATATTAACTTGTAATTGCAAAAGAAGTAGTGGGGGGAGAGAGTAGCAGAATGAAACTATAATATTTATGGCATACCTTTTGAAGCGCCATAGAAGCTGTCCAAGAGCATTGAATGAATGCAACAAATGATTTATCTTCCTTGCAGCCAAGGCTACGCAACACATATGAATGAAATATAGAAAAAAAATATTGGTCAGAAGAAAAGTAGGATGCAAACCAGAAAGAAGTAGAACTGAATAAGAAGATGAAAGATGTTTTAAATCACCCAACATTGTAACCTAAACCACAAATAACCTGAATCACAGTTTACTTGTCACATAGACTAATCAGGTAAATCATTTGTGTTTTTGCTATCTTTCCATCAGAATACATGAATAACTCTATCTTATCTCACCCTCAACTTAGAGACTGATATGGAAAAGTTATCTTAGCCTAATAAATAAACAACCTTCCTGATAAGCGGATTTTCTAGGTCCGGTCGATCAAGTAAAAACTCAAAACCTTAGCAAAATCTACTTTCTAACCGGCAAAGGACCGGGTCGATTGTAGGATAGTGCTTGAGGAGTCCGAGTCGAACCCACGAGAGATTGGTTTTTGAGTACCACGATTGACTTAGCACTCGATTCGAGTCAAATGATAGAGATATGAAGTTATACTATTGCATAAAAGAAAGATTACACTACTCGAAATTCTAAACAATTAAAAGAAGTATGGCGAACTACGATCCAGCGGATTACTTTACCATAAACAGTTACCCGGGAGTGTGCCTTACCTTACTTCACCGTCTAACGATAACTCATAGGACAAACCCGTATTGGAACTGGACTCGATGACTAGGCGTCAATCTAGTACACGTAGTAGTGTCAGACTACCTTTCAAGCCCAAAACTTCTACGGTCCCGAAACCCCGTTCCCACACGTCGCCGCAACATACATTTATAAGCTACGTGTGTGCAACAATGAACAAGGTTGTCAATCTCATTCAAAGCTATTAAAACAATCAAAACAAGTTTCGTGATGTGGATTATCGATTAGAACGTTAAATTACGCGCTACACTACCTCCCGGTTCATCTCTCTAATGGTGTTTCACCCGCATTCACGTGGTTCGACCATACGACAAATCTAGCTACTCATAATCGAATCTAAACAATACAAACGGAAGAAAAACATCACAACAATGGTAAAACAACAAGAAAACATACCCATTTCGATTACTTGAAGAACTACCAAATTCGAGCTCCAAAAGAACAAATCTTGTCACTTGAAATGTTACAGATCGAAGCTAAAAGTGAGAGGTTCAAAGAGAAGATCGAAAGAGGATTCTAGTGATATATAACACTAATTCTAACTCTAAGAAACGAAGAAAATCACCCCAAATCGCCTAAAGTGGCCTAAAACCTCCTCTCCTTTTTTCTGCCTGCGGCTGTGAGAAAATGAGCTGCTTTATATAGAAATTCCTCTGTCCGTACGGCTATGGATCTTGTCCGTACGGACTGTTCTTGATTTCCCAGGTGTCCGGACGGATACATAGACGTCCGTCCGGATGAAATGCTCTTGTCCGTCCGGATGCTGGGTCTGTCCGTCCGGACGAATTTTTCATCAAAGTTTCCCCAAAAACCAGAGAGTTAGCCGTCCGGACGCAACACCTTGTCCGTCCGGACAAACTTTTGCAGCCAAGATCTTCACTTTTTTCACCTTCACCCTCCGTGTTTCGCCTCGGGCACGTCTAAACTTCATACTTCTCGCCTTTCGGGCTCTCGAGACACCCGAGTCCTGCATCCATATGAAAACAACAAGAAAACGCATAAACCCACAAACTACGGGTGCTCGGGAAAAACGAGTATAAAATGCTAAAATAAGGTCGAGTTCTGGAAAACCGGCGCGATCACTCGCCGTGCAATAAAACCTCATTTAATACTCAAAATAGTGGTCTAAACTCACCCGAAACATGTCGAAATGTGATAATCGTAAATTTGAGCATGCAAATGTCTTGTAAAGTTGGTTCCTATCACTTCCTAACCATGCAATGCATTCCTTATATGAAAAGCTCATAACAAATCATGTATTTAGAGTGCTCTAGAATCAAACTAATAGGCAGTTTAAGTTCCTGGAGATCTGTCAAACCTACCCCAGTCTTTGTTTATAATGTATATCACATTATATCTTCTTCTTGTAAAAAGAGAAGTATATGTTACATAACAAGTATTGCGGAAAAGTGCAACAAATTGGCCAATACAGTATATATAAATCAATCTCATTTGAAGAATACTTATTTTTCTCATTTTTTTGTTTTTACAGATTTCTTGATCTTCTTATATTATAAGAGTATATGTATACAGTCAGTAACCAACCAAAGATACACATTAATGGCACCAGGAATATACATAATAACTCTATAATCTGTACTAAATCATAATAAATGTGAATCTGAGAACATGCATTTAATAGTAAGCAAAACACATGCACAATCCGATAAATGCAATGAAAGCAAGCTACTGAAAGAGGGAGATTATATCTGAAAAAGAGCCCAAAAAATCATTGAATACATAATTTATTGTGGCAAAAGGAAGAAGGGAAGCAACTTACAATTAAATAAGGAGCAGAAGCAGGTGTCTTTGTTCTCACTGTTGAACATAAAAGAAGAATAGAACTGTAAGAAAGAATGTACTGTGAATTTGCTTTATATAATCAGAGAAGTGTACATATAAAGGGAAAAAGGAAACTCTTTACCCGGATAAAACAACCTCAGAGTTCTTAATCTGCTGTGTAATAACATATGACCGAGAAAATCAAGCTTTATATCTTCAATCCAAAGAGATAAAGCGTGTGAGACGCCGCTACCTTTCAATTCCATGGAAGAACCGCGGACAATCTTGGAAAATTTGACATCTTTTCTAAATCCCTGTAAAATCCGGCGGTCTAAACACCAATTCTGACAAATTCGAAGCTTAAGCATTCAGATTCATGCTCTCTAAACCGAGAATTCGTAAAGCATGACATGCGATTGAAGGAAATTGAGATAAATGACACCTTACCTTAATCGCCGCCCTCTTTCTTCGACTTTTCTTCTGCAAAATGATGAAACCCTATTATCCCTTCCACTACCCATAACCCTTATCTACAAGCAGACAGCTGGCCTACTCCCTCTCCCCCCTTATCCTTAGATGTAACCGTATAGTACATAGTTAGGATATATAAAATATATTATATTATTATATTAGTAATTGTTAGAACAATTAGTAATTAGTGAGTGATAACTCCTTTGGTTATATAAACTATGTATATACATAATCTTCTTCAATATATTAAACGAGCAAGTATAATATTTTGTTTTATATATTATATGTGTATACATAATTTTCCATAATATTAGTAATAACTCCTTTTGTTATATCTACTATGTGTATACATAATTTTCTTTAATCTATTAACCGAATATAAGTATAATATTTTGTTGTTATATATATATAATGCGTATACAAAATTTTCCTTTATCCATTATAATCATTACATGTTAGTGATCTACCCCAAAAAATTATTAAATATACTAATCTATTATAATTATATGTATATATCATTAAGTTAAAAAGAAATGTCCTCCTACAACACCCGCGCACACTTAGGGGTTCATACCGATATATCCTTTGAAACGACCCAACACATGAACGATGTAGCACCAACGTTCCTAATATAAAACTTTCATAATGAATTTTTTTAGAAATTGCCGAACCGTAAAACAGGCTCGTACAACACACATGCATGCTAAAGACACTCTAAATACCGTGACACTTTTATAACATAAACATCAATACCATTGGTGTTGGCACTGACGTTCCCTTTAATAAAAATCATTATGATGAGAAGGTATATTTTTTTGTTGCCGGGATTAATACGGTGTCGGAACAAAATTGCTTGAGTAATATACATATCGATATTTTATTTTGTTTATATATTATATATATACCGGTAATTTTTTCAGTAGCATCGATAACCTAACGAATACACATATTAGTATTTTTATAACTCAACGAATATACATATTGGTATTTTTATTTGGGTTTATATATTATATATTTGTATCGTTTTTTTAGAGGTTAACTAATTTTTTTTTAACATGCGACATGTAACGAGAAACTATATTTTTACGGTGTCGGGATTAACGATGGAACCAAATAAATAAATTACCAATACAATACACATGTTGGTTTTTTATTTATTTTTAAAAAGCAGTGACACGCCAGCAGACGAGGCGCCACGCGTGTCATCCTGTGAGATACCACAACTTACATGAAAGGGGGCGACGCGGAGCCCTTTGAATACATCCTCCTCTCTTTTAATAAGAGTAAGATTTTAATTCGGCTTATGCCGGGTAGGTCTCGGCCTGCGCCCAGGGAACCAGTTTCGAAAACTGAATAGTTTTTTTCCCTCTCTCCTCCATTACACCTGATTCATCTCCCCAACTCCTTTCCTATTCAGTTTCTATTTTTTTCCTTTTCTTTCAACCCCAAACCACCTATTTTCTTCTCCTCCTCGACACAACCACCACCGTTTTCTCCTCTGTTATCCACTCTCAACATCAATGATTCAGCATCCTTACGACGAGGGAAATTCGGTGCATCAGCGACGAACACCATTAACTCCGGCGACTGGAGACTGTGATTTCCGGCCACTCAGCACCATAAATTCCGGCGACTGCAACTTCTTCAGCACGGTAGCAATTTCCCCTCGGTTTTTCGGTTTAATTCCGTCCTTTTAATTTATTTCATTTCGATGATAAGCCGGAGGATGGGATTTGATTGTTGTTTGTATGAATTGTTGTTGTTGCTGTGCATTGTTGGGCCACCACCATCTCCTTAGATGTCAGACCAACCTACTCGTAGTCGAAAAAATACATCTAGCAAAAAGCGTAAGACTATACTTGTCCCTACACCGCAATCTCGAGGCTTAACACAAGCCGAGCATGATGTTCTTTTTGAGAGAACCGCCCCTGCCGCAGCCCGTTCTAATTTTGCAAAGTATTGCAGTCAGTGTTCTTTACTCCTAGAACATGGTATCTCCTTTGGCCATGTCACCGGTAACCTTACTAAAATCATTAGTGATCGTTTTTGGGGTACATTGGCCGCCGAAAGTGTTCACCTCATTAATCAAACTATGGTCGCCGAGTTTTATTCGATGTTGTCTGTCACTACCCCTAGTGAGGAAGACGAGGTCCGTTCTGTTACAATTCACGCTACCGTAGTTCCTTTTTCTCCTCAGGTCATAAATAATTTTGACGGTATCCTTGCCATTCCTGCAAACACTGAGTACAACAATGTCTGGGGACTCGATGATCCCTCTAATGTCTGGGCTAGGGCTTTTTCATTTCAGCAGAAGGTCGACCCTACAGCTGTGTGGATTCAAGGTCGATTCCCTTTTAGTAACACGACAAGGGAAATTCGAGCCCTTAAGCATTTTCTGAGCCACAATGGGTCTCCCTCTCGACACATTTCTAGTTTTACTTTTGAGGAATCTTGTCTCGCCTCTGCTATTTTGGACGGTATTCCGGTCGATGTAGGCAGTCTCATCCATTTCAAAGCCACAGACTTTGCCGAACAGTGTAGGAAGGATGGTAATATGCCTTTCCCTAGTCTGATATCTGCCCTCTGCACTTTTCATCAGGTCACACCCCTGCCGAGTGATAAGTTGATGTCTCCGTCTACTGTCGTCATTGGACCAAACATTCCTAAGACACCAACTTGTCGATTACCATCTCCTTCTGTCACCCAGTCTCAGTACTCCAGTCCCCCACCTCAGTCTGCCCCAACTTCTAGTCAGTTTCCCTCGCATCCTGGACCTTCCAACCAAGATCCCGCTCTGACCACCCATTTTGACTTTCAGGACTATAAGTTAGCCTACCTGCGTGTTAGCCAGGCTACTATGAGAGCCAACATGACTCTGGGTTTTGAAAGGTCCTGTCAACGGGCTACTGATTTACGTATGGGTCTGAGAGGCCAACGTGCTTTTTTGGCTAACCTCAACCCCCTCTTTGCCCAGTATAATAACCCACAACCACACTATTCTAAGCAAGATTATACCCTACATGACTGGCTGCCTACTGTTCCCATCTTTACCCCTCACCAGTCCTATCCCTCTTCTTCATTCCCCGCGTCTAGTGGTGGTGTGTCTGGATCATTATTCGCAAGTGCAGATTCAGAGACTTTTTCAACGGCTGGGACATGTATACCTTTTTCTGTGGAGTCCCTCAGTACTGGCTTGGCTTCCTTGGGTTTGGAGAGTACCGTAGTGTTATCTACCATTAATGCTAGTTCGGGAATGTCTGCTGCTGATTTTACCTCTTCTGAGCCGATCGAGATGCTCAGTAATCCTCACGCGGCTGACTTTCAAGGAGCCGGTCTACTTAGTCAAGTGGGTTACGCTCCGACGAGCACTATGGGTTTGCCAAGCAGGGATTTCGAGGGTATTTCTCGTGATGATGACGAGGCTGAGGACGAAACTTGAGATTTTCTATTATCGTTGTGATTTCAAACTTTTTATAATTTGTTGGTTGACTACTTTGCTACTTTTTATTCCATTTGTGGCTGTTTTATCAACTATTTTGCTCGTGCTTGCTTCTATTTATAACTTTGTCAGTCACTTTACTATTTTGGGGTCAGAATGAATTCATTTTGAACTTCTATTTTCTTCTTTCTCTGTTGATTTGATATATCAATTAGACTATTTTGTGGGTTAGTCTTATATGAGGAGGATGTTTGAGGAGTGAGCCACGCAGGCTCACGGTGCAAATGGAGTGACCATAGAAGACTAACCCCTATTTTGTATAGCCTGCATGTTCTTTAGCTTTTGATCAGGTGTACATGGCGTGCGCCATGGCCATCACTGCCTGTGCCGTGTATATTTTATTTATTTCCCCATGTTTTAATCACGGTTTGTGCCGTGACTTATTTCAACGTGCACCGTGGCACCCAAATCCCTTTTTGACAGCCTTGTCCCATATGCAGAGCTTAGTGTCAGCCTTTCGTCACGGTTTGCGCCGTGACTTACCCTCGCCGTGCGCCGAGTATCACTATTGCTCAGCAGAGTTGTTTTGCAACTTGTGCCACATTTCTTTCAATCCATATATATATATATATATATATATATATATATATATATATTTCCTCCCGTCTATCTTCTTTCTTCACCCCAGATTTCAATTCCCTTCACTTTTCCTTATCACCTCTTTTTTATCATGTCTTCTTCCAATGAACTCACTCCACCTCCTTCACCATCCCTCACTCCACCAGATTACCCTGTGAGTTGAATCTTCACCGAATATACACATCCTCGTTCTCCACCGTCAATCTTTACCTATGGGTCGGAGATAGCAATCAACCGCTATGTCCATTGTTTCACCGTGCTCCCATTCGAGTTAAGAAAGGACTCAATAATAGCAAACTCAATATAAGAAAAGGACTCAATAATAGCAAACTAGACTCAATAATAGCAAACCGGAGTCACTTGGGGTGGTGGTCGCATTTTGTCGTGGATCCGCATGGTCGCATCAACGTCTCGATGGTGCGGGAATTTTATTCGATTCTCTATGCATCGGCTCGGTGGCGGCACTCGTCTGAGCTTTCTATGCGTGGTGTCCACGTCCCTTTCTATCTTAGCATCATCAACTCCGTTTACCATCTTTCTAAGGACTATGCACAACCCATGTCTCCTTACGAGAAGTTGTGGGAACTTGATAACCCTCAGAACTTTGCATTTCGTGTCTACGAAGCCATCGGCACTTTTTCCCTCTGAAGAGAGTTTGGGAAAGTAAATAATACTTGAGTAAACTTCAACTTAGTTTATTCATCATAAAAGAGTGAGTATAAATAGGTACAAGTAAGTGAGAAAGGTCCTAGTAGAGTATAAGCTAGGAGAGAGCAATTAATTACTAGAGTCGGCTAGTATTAATTGTTAGGGTTGTCTATTACCTAATAAGACAAAATAGAGTTACTTTATGACTTTATGACATATTAATTGTTTATTCAATACAATTAATATGTCTTACAATTAATATGTTACACTAATGTAACGTAATATTTCCACACCCCTCAAATCTGGGTTGTATATGTTTATACAAATAAGTTTGCTACTCATCTCTTTGAACATAAGTGGCGGAATGGCCTTGGTGAGAATATCGATTCGATCTGCTGAGGAAACATACTTTGGAGTTGAATAATCTTGGCATCAATCTTCTCCTTCAGAAGTGTCTCACAATGTCCACATGTTTGGTTTTATCATGATGGATCGGATCCTCTCGCCATGCATAAGGTGAATTATTGTCACAACAAAAGTGTGATAGGTTCTTTGAAGTTCGATAAGGACTCTTTTTATCCATGAGCTTCACAAATACCCAAAACTAATGCCCCGAGTTCGACTTCAACACTTACAGAGACAAGTAGGTTGTTTCTTGCTCCTCCAGGTGACAAGATTTCCCATACATAAAACAATGCTTTGTAGTGGACCTTCTGTCTATGTGGCGACCCACCCAATCAAAGATCGGTGTAAACCTTGATAGATCTCTCGGCCAGACTTGGTGAAATGCAGGCCTTGGCCAGAGTGGATTTCAAGTACCTTAGTATCCTGTTCACAACATCCCAATGGTGCTCGGTGAGGCAATGCATGAATTGGCTTACCAGGTCGACTCATATGCAATATCGGTCTTGTATGGGATAGATAAATGAGTTTCCTACAAGTCTCTCGATATTGATCCTTCCTCGACAAAGAATGTCACCATGCAAAGAGTATTCTTGCTGGGTCTACTCAGGGATACAACGAGTTTGCGACCAAAGATACCGATTTCCTTCAAAGAGTCCAACACATATTTCCTTTGAGAGATAGAGATACCCTGGTTGTTTCTTGCAATTTCCATACCAAGGAAGTATTTAAGATAGCCCAAATCCTTGACTTGAAACACCTTTGCCGGTAGGGTCTTCAAATTTTGGATCTCGGTAGAGTCATCACCAAGTATGGATGATATCATCCACATATACAATAAGAATGGACCTTCTCTCGGTTGGTTGTCTTGATAAACATAGTGTGATCTCGAGTTGCATTGATGATATCCAGCAGCCTTTGACCACGCAGTGGTGAGTTTCCCAAACCAGGCTCTTGGGATTGCTTCTTCAGCCATATAGAGATTTCTTGAGTTTGCATACCTTGCCTGAGTGTGAGGATTGACAAAACCAGGAGGTACATTCATGTAGACTTCCTCGGTGAGGTCACCATTGAGAAAAGCATTTTGAAATCCAATTGATGTAGAGGCCACCAAGTTGGACAAATTAGAAATCGAGACCACGAGCGGTGTTCGGTTTGCCCTTTGGTGCAAACGTTTCTTTATAGTCAATGCCATAAGTTTGAGTGAAACCCTTGCAACCAACCTGGCTTTGTACTTGTCAATTGTACCATCGGCATTGTATTTGATAGTGAATAACCATCTGCGGTATTGCCTTCTTGCCTTTTGGAAGAGTTGTGAGATCCCAAGTATGATTATCCAGAGGGCGAGTCATCTCTGTTTTAACAAAGCAGACCTTCCACTTATCATTTTGAAGAGCCTCACGAATATTTTTAGGAATAGAGTGAGAATCCAAGTCTGTGTAAACATGGCAAAGACAGGAGACAACCGATCATAAGATAAATAAGTATGAATAGAGTGATCGATCTGCAAGATCTCTTTCCCTTCCCGAGAGCAATAGGCCTATCATCAATGTCGCCAGTCTTTGAGAGTCCGTGAGATTGCTTGAGTGTCGATGAGCTCTGGGTCGGCCAGGCTCTGGGTCGATGAGTCTCGTGTTCGATGAGGGTCTGCGAGAGTCGAGTAGAGTCTTTGGTTCGATCTCTTTGAGAGTCGAGGAGTTCTTTGAGGTTAAGAGTTTGCTTGGGGAAAGGGTTTAGGTCAATTTCAATCGAGTTTCCATCGATTGATTGCCTCGAGTGGACTTGCTTTGTAGTAGGAGTCCTTTCAAAAATTTGACATCCATAGAATTGTAAAATCTCTTTTCGGAAGAGAGTAACACTTGTAGCCTTTCTGTCCTTTGCATATCCTAGGAAAATGCACTTGTGAGCTTTGGGATCAAGTTTGCTTCATGTTGGGCATGGATATAGACAAACACAACAACCAAAGATTTTTGGAGGTAATCGGGAAATAAGATGGGGCGAGGAGTGTGTGGCGCGATAGGGTTTTGATAGGAGTTTTGAAGCCTAACACCTATTTGGGAAGTCTGTTGATTAAGTATGTGGAAGTCAATATAGCTTCACCCCACATATATTTTGGAACATTTGTGGTAAACATGATAGACCTAGCCATTTCTAGCGGATGCTGTTTTTTCTCTCTCAAGAACCCCATTTTGTTTGAGGAGTCTCAACACAACTCTTGATATGGACAATTCCTTTATTCATCAAGAAATTAATGAGATTAGACTCATAATATTCAAGAGCATTGTCACTCTTCAAAATTTTGATCTTAGTGTCAAACGAGTGGAGACCATGTTGTAAAAATCTTGAAAGATGGATCCAACTTGATTTATCCTTCATGAAAAATAACCAAGTGGTTCTCGTGTGGTCATTTATGAAGGTAACAAACCACCTCTTCCCTGTTATGCTTTTTACTCTTGAGGTCCCCATACATCACTGTGTGAATTAAGGTGAATGGTGTGGATGGTAAGTGAGGTAATTTTGCATACACAGATTTGGTGAGTTTGGAAAATTGACAAATATCACATTGAAGATCATTCAAATTACAACCTTTAAACAATTCAGGATCTATAGACTTTAAATAACTAAAACTGGGATGTCCTAGTCTATAATGCCATAACATGATATTGTCAAGGTTTTGAGTGCAGTTCTGTGAGGCGATTCGGTCTTGATCTTACTGTTGGCAAAGCAGGTCGACCACATACAGTCCTGAGCACGGTTTAGCAGTCCCAATCACTGCCTTTGAGGAATGATCCTGGAAAGTGCACTGATTCTCATTAAAAACAACGATCCAGATTCAAATCTTTAGTAAGTTTAATTGTGAGATATGAGATTGCAATCTAATTTTGGAACAAATAGGACATCCTGTAGGCATATCTTATTAGTAAGTTGCACCTTACCAAAACCTTTTGCACTAGAGATAGATCCATCAATGAGCCTTAACATTGTGAATTTGGGGACATGGCTTAAGTTGAGTAATGAGATTTTTATTACCGGTCATATGGGATGAGGCCCCGGAATCAACAATCCAGGTTTTATTACTAATAGATGAGTAGAATTTACCAGACTTGGCATGAGAGGCTATGTCAAGTAGAGTGACTACCTCCCTTTTGTTGAGTTAGGAAGGCTTTGAATGCAACAAGTTTGTGCGATCAACTGTTTGTCATCTTCTTCCTCACTTATGTGTCTACCCCGACTTTCCTTGGCGTGTCTTGAGGTTTTGGAGGAGTTAGGCTTGCCATGTAGTTTCCAAAGAAGTGTTCTTGGTGTGATTTGTGCGCTTGCGGTGGTCACGAAACAGCTTTCCAGCTTTATCGGCGGGCTTCTGTAAGCCTCAAGTAGCCTCAATGGGGTTCCCGACGATCGGCGGTGGCACTCTCGAGTAGGGTTGTCGGCAGGGAGTTCATAGCATCACTTTCCTCCTCGCTTTCCTTATGTTTGACCTCAAAGAAACATGGATTTGAGATTTGGGAGAGGTTTAGTAGCGAAATTCTACCTCTAACATCATCAAGAGTAGGATTCATCCAGGTGAGGAACTTGAATACTCTCTTCTTTTCTATGATGTCTTTATACAGAGGCGACATCCTTGACATCATTCCAGAGTGAGTTTCCAACATATCTAGGTGTTGCCATGCCTTAGATAGTTGGTTGAAATATTGAGTCACTGACATATCTCCTTGTCTGCGATTTGAATTTGAGCTTCAAGCTCATGCAGACCTCGATGTATTGTCTTTCTTGGAGTAAAGATCCTGGCATTATCCTGATCTCCTTTGCAAGATCATACATCATAAAGTTCTCACTAATTTCTTTTGTCATTGATCTTGTGAGAATGGTCATGACTTGATTATTAGTAGTATCCCATGCTTCAAATCCTGGGTCATCTTCAACAGGCGCGGAGTTTAAAGCCGGACGTATCCCATCTTACCTTGTCCGTGAGATGTACATTTTCATAGACCTTGGCCACAACAAGTAGTTGTTGCCATCAAGTCTATGATTAGTGTAAGATGAAGAGTCGGTGATCCCATCTGCGAGGCACTGGGACTCAACTGAGGGTGAGAAGCTTCAGATAATGAAGACATTCTTGATTCAAAGAGGTACTGAGAGTTTGCAAATGATTCGTGAGTTTAACTCTCTCGATACCATGAAGAGAGTTTGAGAAAGTAAATAATACTTGAGTAAACTTCAACTTAGTTTATTCATCATAAAAGAGTGAGTATAAATAGGTACAAGTAAGTGAGAAAGGTCCTAGTAGAGTATAAGCTAGGAGAGCAATTAATTACTAGAAGTCGGCTAGTATTAATTGCTAGGGTTATCTATTACCTAATAAGACAAAATAGAGTTACTTTATGACTTTATGACATATTAATTGTTTATTCAATACAATTAATATGTCTTACAATTAATATGTTACACTAATATAACGTAATATTTCCACACCCTCTAATCACGGCCTTGCTGATACCCTGACTGTTGCTGACCTAGACGCTGATGCACGTGCATGGAAGCACTTTATTAATTCTTGAGTCATGCCATCCCAGCTTTTCTCCCAAATTTCTGACGAGGAGCTTATCCTCCTTCATGCTATTTGGGTTGGGGCGCTTGTCAACTGGGGTACTCTTATCCATCGATCCACCATTCAGTTTGCCACAGCCCCGCATCACCCGTGCCAGCCGCTCCCTTTCACATGGTTGATTTTTCACACCTGTACACTCGTGTCGTTGGACTGCCGACTCAGCTTGGTGATGAGATTCTCCCGTGCCGTGTGACCCACTCAGGTATCCTGCCTGTTGACCCGCCCGGAGGTTCCTCCACCCCGCCCGTCTCGAGTTCTTCTTCTGATGATGATGTGCTGCCTGGGTTTTGAGTTGCTTGTGTGGGCTGTCGGCTTTTGAGTTTTCAGTTGGTTGTGTTGGTGGTCAGTTTCTTCGTTTTCAGTCCTACCTGCTATCAGTTTGAATGAAGTTTGTTCCATCTGCTACTTTTTCTTCTTTTCTTCAGTTTTTATTATGTTTCGTTGTAATAATCTGGTGCTCTGCACCTTTTCATCTTGTTGTTTCATTTTCCTTTGTCCTTGTATAATATAGTATTCTTGTTTAATAAAATTTCCTTTCTAGTATTTTTCTGTTTGTCTCTGTTTCTCCTTGCATGCATGCATTCTTGCTATTCCCACTTCATGCACACGTCCGGCGTGCGCCACTGCATAATTCGACGTGCGCCGTACTCTTTTTATTTTATTTTGCTCTTTTCTTTATCTTGTAGTCTATGTGCACACACTGTCATGATTCGATTTATCACACTTTGCTATATTTGATTATGCGTTCTTCCCTCCTACTAATTCTATCCTCACTAGCCATTGAAGACAATGCTAGATCGTAAGTGGGGAGTGGAAATGTAGTTGGGACAACACAGAATTAATTCACTATATACTTAAGAAACACTTAACTTTAGTCAAAACTCGAACACTCAAGTTGATAAAATCAATTTTGGTACATGTTAAGATATGTAATTAAAAGAATAGATGTTTCAACAAAGTAAGTAACTTTAATAAATTATAAATGCATTTTGATGTTTCAATAAATGCATTAATTCACTATATACTTAAGAAACACTTAACTTTAGTCAAAACTCGAACACTCAAGTTGATAAAATCAATTTTGGTACATGTTAAGATATGTAATTAAAAGAATAGATGTTTCAACAAAGTAAGTAACTTTAATAAATTATAAATGCATTTTGATGTGATGCCGTGATTTCATTTTTATAAGTATAAATTATAAATGCATTTTGATTTCATTTTGTGAACCCTTAGAGTAAGTATATTTCATTTTTTTTTGTTAACAGGTATACTTTTAAGTAATCATGCAAGCATGCCTCCTTAGCAACTAGAACTTAGGCTTGATATCCTTTCGAGGTGAAATATAAAGGTATTCAGAGTCGGAGTTAGGGATGACGGTCATGACATTTTATTTGATTCAGTTAGAGCCAAATGGCCTGCCCGAACATAAATTTCCACATGTCCCCATCTCGGCCTTGTAGAGTGGCGAGACCTTACTCGAAACAGCTATTCGTGATTAACCACATTATAATCTGACCCTTAACCTAATTTTGGTCTACATTCCCTTCGCACCCCGCAAGTATAGTAAGTCTCGGTGGATCGTGTGGTGATGAATTTGGAGTTGAGTGTTGGATGACAGTGTTGGCACAGTTGAGACGGTATTTTATTGAGTTCGGAGCCATAGTTGTATATGATTTTTAATTCAAAAAAAAATTATTTCAAATAAATAACGGTTTGAGTTCAAAGAAATTGGAAGGATAGCTCATCAAGATCGTAATGAGGGTCGGGAGGTGAATCAAATTGTTTTTGGTGCTTTTTATCTCGTGTTGGTTACAAGGGAGACGTCTTTAGTGACTATATGAAAGTAGAAGTAAAGGTTCAATTCAGTGGACTCGAAGGTGTAGATACTTACTATCTTGCCCGTATTCTTTTGATATATCCTTATTATCCCTTTGGTTAGCCAATTCCCGAGCTTAACGTTACAAGCTGGAAATTCCTGTCCGATCTATCTCCTTGACTTTGAATGCCTCGATTAGTGGAGATTGGTATCATTCTTAAACCTATGGTTGCATATTACGAGTTTTGCATGCATGATTTCATACTTTGAGTACTTGATAACAAATCTGAGGAATATTCACACACGCACACCGCTATTGTCTTGGATCACGGTAAACATACATTTATAATTCTGATTAGTTACATTACCTTAATGAACATTTAATTCTCGACATAGCATTATCTTGATTGTAACTCTCGTTATTTTATCGCGTGTTTGCTCGAGGGTGAGCCAAAGCTAAGTGGGGAGTGGTTGATGTATGTCAACCGGATGATATATTTCCACAACGTTTTACCCTATTCCCCTAGTATATAGTGATATTTTGCATCGATTATAGTGAGTTCTGTTATAAATCGAATCACTTTTATTTTGTGTAGTCACAACCAATATCCAACGTTTTATAAATTTTTAGAGCTTATCAATTATAATTCATTATCAGAATTACTCGTGCTATGTTCGTTTTGATGTGTTGTAGTGATTACGGGAGTGTGGAATAAAATTATCAAAATCAGATCAAGTTATTAAAGCAGAAGAGGAAATTAGGGAAGAATCGGGCTCAGTTTCATTCAATTTGCAATGCAAGTGATGTCTCGGCGCAGGCCGGGACATATTACGGCGCATACCGAGACATCAAATTGTATAATTGCAGGCACATTAGTTGTGGTGTCACTTCTCAACCACTCTGTTACGCTCGGCGCGCACCGAGATCACTACGGCGCGCGCCGTATATTAAAAAGAGCAAATTTATATGGTTTTAAGCTATTTTTTGAAGAAAAAGAAAAGGAGATCATCAGAGAGCAAAAGACATCAGTTTTTCTTCATACTTGCAGGTACCTCAACCTCAAGGGCTCCCCTAGCCAAATTTCCATCCTTTAACATTTAAATCCATTGTAACATTTTGTAGAATGATCATTTGATGTTTGAAGCTTTTGGTGGATGTAGAAAGCAACCATTTTGCATTCTATTTTCATTGATACTTTGAAGGTTGGATGAACCCTCCATTTTCGAGTTCATCACTTGATTTTGGTACATTCTCAATCTTTACCTTGAACTAATTGTTCTTATCATTATGAATACTAGCTTTAACTTGTTAGTAGTTGTAATTATGAGTGGTTAGTTCTTTATACTAGCTAAGATGATATAGTAATGATAGTTAATCCCTTTGATTGCTTGAATTGATTGTTTATGTTGCTAGCTTCTATTGTGTTGAAAATATTCTTACTTGCAATGATTGTTAATGTGTATGTTGGAGTATTTGACCTATATATGCACCTACACAACTAATGGACACCGAATGGAGACGTTAGTTGTGAGAAAATGGCAAGAAGAACGGAATGTAGAATTGACCCTAGTGGAATTCGGTTCCTTGTTCGGGGAGTCTTGCATTCAAGTCATTATCTAGTCAATTCATTCGGTTTAAGGTGCTTAAACCAAGGAGGAGACAAGTGTGGTTTCATTCACTCGTACGGGGGGAAATCACTCGTTTAGGAATGCACCATTCACACAATAGAACACCAATGGAAGGCGGTAGGTTGATCATTTCCAAATAATCTAAGAGAGATGACTTGAACTACAGATCATCTTAGTTAGTTTCTTTTATCATTTGAACAACCTTTGTAGTTAATTATTAGTTTATTGACAAACTTGCGATTTGGATCAAGATAATAATAACTAATTAGTGTTTAACCTCACATTTCCTTGGGATACGACCTTGACCACCGTACTAGACTACAATTGACCCGGTACACTACCGGTGAGATTGGAACCCTAGGAAAGTTTGCATCAAAACCCATATGTTTTTAACAAGATTATGAGCTTGAGACATAAGAACTAAATCCCATGTATGATTTTTAAGAAGTGAATTGTATTCAGCCTCCATAGCCACCTTCCATTCAGGGATACTGAGAGCTTATGATACTTTGGTAGGTTCAGATAGGGTGCAGAACACTATGAGGTAGCTAAATATGAGTAATTTTTAGGTTTAAAATTGCCACTTTTGGTCATTGTTTTCATAGGATAGTGATTTAAAACTTGTAACTGAGAGGATGTAGATGGGGGAATAGGAGAATCAGTAGAAGCGGCAAATGACTAGAAAAAGGCAGACTGAAAGACTCTGAGTCTTGGACCTTAGAAGAAGATACAAGGCTGGCAGGAGAGTAAGAGGTAGGAGAGTGTGGAGGCAGAGATATTGAATCTGATGCAACATATATAGAAACTGGTGTGGTAGGAGTAGACTAATCTACACTTGATGGATTGGACACAACATAAGAGATAGATCTTATAGGCAGAAGAATAGTAGGGTGCAGGACACGAGTAGGTAGATTGGAGGTGGAGTATTCAAACTGATTAAATGACTACTTCTAATAATGAAAAGTAAATTCATCAAAGCTGTCATCTCTGGACACATATACTTTCCCATTGGAATCTAAGCACATGAAGCCTTTGTGGATAGGGCTGATGCCTAAGTGGACACATCTCTGGGTGTGGAATTGGAACTTCCTAGTTTGAAAGGTCCTAAGATTTGCATAGCAAGCACAACCAAGGACTATAGGTTGTGTAAAACCATGAGACATACCAAATAGACATTCAAAAGGAGATTTATGACTCAAGACATGGGTAGGATGATAGTTGATCAGTCTAACAAAATGTAGTGGCATGTGTACATGTTCCAGGAAAGTCAATCCCATTTTAATAATGGATCTATGTTTTCTTTCAGCTTTCCTATTTTCGTCATGCTCATGAGGACATGGGTGGCTATACATGATGCCATAGTCTTTAAGACTTGATCAAATGACCAAAATTTACCCCTAGTCTGCTTGTAAGAATTTGATTTTTGTAAAACCGTGCTTCAACAAGTTTTTAAAGTGAGTAAAGGTGGATAAGGCACCAGGCTTTAGTTTTAAAAATCCGAGTATTTCTAGTTAAGTCATCCATAAAATGCATATAATAGTGATAACCATACGAGGATTGCATCAAGGCAGGGCCCCCAAATATCATATTGTATTAGATCAAAAGAGGAGGTAGATTGAGTATTAGAGACAAGACATGGAAGGGCATGTTGTTTTCCAAAATGACAAGCTTCACAAAAGACAAGTTTCCATTATTTTTCACGTAAATATTACAAGATTTTAAGACTTGATTCAAAACCCTCTCGAGGGATGGCTAACCATATATGTCAAACATTGGCAATGATTAGTAGATAAACAAACAACAAAGGACTTATGACCTAAATTATTTGAGCTAAATCTGGGATAAACTTCAGACAACTAATCAGAAGGAAAGTGAGAATTAGACTGAGAATTGGATGATCTCCTGGCACTTTGGAGTGAAGGGAACTCAAATCAGATGGAACATGAAGTTGATACAAACCATTTTTAAGGACTCCTTCTGTAGAACCCTTCGTGTA
The DNA here is from genome assembly GCA_026214975.1 of Gentiana macrophylla. Classification (NCBI taxonomy): domain Eukaryota; kingdom Viridiplantae; phylum Streptophyta; class Magnoliopsida; order Gentianales; family Gentianaceae; genus Gentiana; species Gentiana macrophylla. Next base: position 100,145,262 of record CM047810.1, read on the forward strand.
GCCAGATCCTTCACAAAACAAGAATCATCGTGAAATTCAAGGTATACAAGATTATCAGTGGTTAACCTGGATACACATGACATATTCTTAGTAATAGCAGGAACATAAAGGATATTATTGAGAGACAAATTAGAGTTGAAATTGACAGGAAGGACATATTGACCAACATGATCTATTTTTAGAGGCTCACTATTGCCTACTTGTAAGCTATCAGACCCCACATATCCTGAATTGAGATGGAGACTGCTAAGATCTAAAGTAATGTGACTGTTGACACCATGATCAACATTTTAACTAGTATTCAAAAGAGTGTCAACTGATGCTATATAAGCTGCATTGGGACTAGGGCTGGATCCTTGAAAAAAAGCATTGTTGCTGTTGTTTACTAACTAACCAGTATAAGCATAATCATATTTATATTAGCGAATAGATGTAGTGTGCCCATCTTTCCACACAGCTGACAAACATGTCTAAAACCTCATTAGGAAGACCCTGACCTACCACCTACTCTGTTTCTACCTCTGGACCCTCTAAAGCCTCTGCCTCTACCTGAATCTTGATTCCCGTAGGATATGTTAGGCTTGGAATTAGGTCTAGGACCTTCGTTCTTTTGAGCAGAAAAGTTGGTAGATAGTGCTGGAACATCTAAGGTTGCAAAAGGATTGAAATGAGCAAATAACCTCTAATGAGTCACCTGTTGGGACTAAACTTTTTGCCATGTCAATGAGCCTATTTTAGAGGTAATGTTAACAATCACTAACTCATGATCATTTCCTAATCCTCCAAGAGTAGTTAAAATGAGTTCATCATCTGAAATAGGGTATGCAGCTGATGTGAGTCCATCAAAATATGACTCCCTCAAGGTAAGATAGTCTACCATAGATCTAGTACCTTTATATGTTCTAGTCAAGACCCCCTTATACTCAAGCATGCTTGCCTCTGATATGTTATTGAAAAGGGTTTCAAGAGTTTTCTAGAGTTCATATGCAGTAGAACACCCAATATGTTCAATCAAGGCTTGCTTAGTCATGGAAGCCATCATTCAGTCCATAAAAAAGTTGATCATTGCCATCCAATCATCATAGGCAGGATTATACGAAGAATCATACAAAGAACTTGAAGTAAACCGAGAAGGACATGGACTGGTATCCAGCAAATGACCCTCCAGTTGATGTCTGCGAAGAATGGGTAAGATGGTAAACTTCAAGAGCAAATAGTTATCACGGCCAAGCTTCACAGTGCAGGTCTTTGCTAAATGACCCTAATACGGAATGGAGTTTAGAGGTCTCGGAGAATGAGAGTAAATTGACATGAAACAAGGTAATGTATGTAAATTGGTGTGATTAAGGTGATGAAGTAATGCATCCAGAGCAATATAAAGAAGATTTAGTACCGGGGAAGACTGCATGCCGGAGGTTATGGCAGATTGTGGTGGTGGTGGTAAGCCAAAAGAGGAACTGGAACCGGTGCTATGAGAGTAAGGATCTAGGACTAATGAAAATGGAATTTAGGTAATAAAAGATCCAATTGATATTGAGGTAGATGATGCAGCTGCATAACTCGCCGGAGTTGAGCTCATGGCGGCAGCGGCGACATCTGCCATGAACCGCTCTGATACCTATTTGAAAGAAAGGTTATTTGTATTTCAGTGAATGATCTTGATACAATAAAGATTACATTGAGCATACCACGTGAGAGATTGAGAAAGTTTTTTGGTGTGGGTAACATTGATGATTGGCTGCGTTTGAACCTTTTACGGCAGGAGGAGTCACCTCTTGGCTCGAAGGCTTGAAAGTACACTTGGAGGGAGGCGCTTTATGGAGTGTAGATGTGGAGAAATAAGATTATTTAGGGAAGCGGTGAGGAAAGTCCCCCGGTCTCCATTTTTCTATCCAAGGTGGTGGAACGTGCTAATAACCTGAGACTTGCTTGGCGGGACTTCAAATAATCATTTGTGTTTTGATTTTTGTAATTCTTTTTTCAGACAATTTTTGTAAGGCATTCGCCCCTTCTTTTTTCCTAAATAATAAAACACCCATTTTCTAAAAAAATGATCATTGATACAAGAAAGATTATGTTCCAGTACTTTTAAAAACAGTGATGGAACACTGTATATCAAACAAGAAAAAAAAATAAAACGATTCTAAAAGAAAGAACAAATGAATTTGATTAAGAACTCATTGGAGAATTACAAAACAGAATTTTGGCGGGAAGAACTTCTTAAAGGAGAAATGGATGGAATTACATTGAATCTCTGTAAAATAAGACTTCTTATCTGTTTTCAAAGTATTTAAGATCATTATATAGGATCTACAACTACTGTAACTCCTAATAACATAATAACCGCTCTTCTAATTGAAGTGTTCGGCCTAATGCTCAAGTGAGCAATCAAGTCTCACACCTGCACTTCTAGTATCTTCAACACCCCCTGAAGCTGGAATGGTTGAGCCAAGACAGCTTGTTATCAAGCCTCACACCCGCACTTGTAGGTCCTGAACTCATATATGTTCTTGATGGGAAATATGGGTAGCATTCTTGTAAATGTCACTTTGTCAACTGGTTTAGTAAGTATGTCTGCCAAGTTGTCTTCTGTTCTTACTAGCATAGGTTTTAACACTTTAGCTTGGTATTTCTCTCTCACAAAATGGCAGTCAGTTTCTATATGTTTTGTTTTTTCATGGAACACTGGTTTTCTATTATACATGGCACTCTTGTTATCACAAAACAGTGGAACAACCTGTGGGTGAGGAATATGGAAGTCACACAGAAGATACTGGAGCCATTGGATCTCACATGCTGTGACTGCCATGGCCCTATATTCAGCTTCTAAAGAGCTTCTACTAACAACTTCTTGTTTCTTACATTTCCATGAAATTAGAGCATCTTCTAGGAATAATGTTAGCCTGTCACAGATCTTCTTGTAATGTTACATCTTCCCCAATCAGAATCAGAAATTGAAGTAAGAACTGGTGAACCCGTACCAGGAAACAAAAAGCCCTGACGAGGGGCTTTCTTCAAATATCCAAGTAGTTTATGAGCTGGTGCAAGATGCTTTTCTATAGGATGATCCAAGAATTGGCTTAGTTCTTGTATGGCATAAGCTATAACAGGTCTAGTATTCCTCAAATAAATGAGCTTCCCAACTAAACTTCTATAATAAGTGTTGTTGGCAAGAGGTGGAGAATCTTCTTTCGTCAAAGTAATTGTAGGATCCATGGGGACAGAAGAAGGTTTAGATCCTAGGTATCCAAACTTTGTAAGTAATTGACGATGACAAATTATGTCACCTTAATGATTTGATCCCTGAAACCCTGTATCGTCAGTAATCTTGGCAATACTTTCTTTGATTCATGACATTGCCATTCCATGACCTAGCAACTTCCAAACCTAGGAAATACTTAAGATCTCCCAGATCTTTGACTATAAAGGCTTGATGTAGCAATGTCTTTAAGTTCTGTATGGCTTGCATATTGAGAATACTTAAGTTCTCCAAGATCTTTGACTATAAAGGCTTGATGTAGCAGTGTCTTTAAGTTCTGTATGGCTTGCATATTGAGGCTACCTGCTATTATATCATCCACATAGACCAATAAAGCCACAAAATCATGACATGCACCCTTAGTGAATAGACAGTGGTCATTCTTAGACTGGAAATATCCTGCATGGATCAATGTTTGAGTGAGTTTAGCATTCCACTGTCTACTAGCCTGCCTTAATCCATATAAGAACTTGTTTAATTTGCATACTAAGTTAGTATTTCATAAAGTTAATCTAGGTGGTGCCTTCATATATTCCTCCTCATCCAAATCACCATGTAAAAAATTGTATTCACATCAAGTTGATGTATGTGCCAATTGTTCATTGCAGCCAAAATCATAAACAGTCTGATAGTGGACATCTTTAAAACAGGTGAAAAGGTCTTAATGAAATCTATACCTTCAGTCGGAGTGCAACCTTTAGCTACTAACCTAGCTTTGTATCATTCAATTGTACCATCTGATTTCTTTTTATCTTGAACACCCACTTGCAACCTATAGGGACTTTCTCTTTTAGTAATGACACTATAGTCTAGGTTTTTGTATTATGTAGAGAATCTAGCTCATTTTGCATTGCTTGTTGCCATTCTGGGATTTGGGCTGCCTCCTTATATGTGGTAGGTTCCTTGTCCTGATCTACTGAAGTAGTAAAAGCCTTGTATTTATCTGAAATGTTGTTGTAAGACACCTCATTTTGTATCAAGCGAGGAGTGGTGTGAGAAAAAGACAAATTGTGTTGATAATCCTTCAGATAAGTGGGGGCAGTTCTAACTCTAGAAGACCTTCTAACTGGTTCTGCATTTTGGTTATCTGGTTCTTTATTGATCGATTCACGTGTGTTATCGACGGCATGTCGGTATGCTCAAGGTTATTTGGATCTGTGGGACTAAAAACACATCCCCCATCAGTCAAATCCTCATATGATCTTGGGCATGAAGCATGCACAACTAAGGTTGGATCTATTGTTGGTTGCTGATGGAAAGGGAAGTCAAATTCATGAAAGACCACATCTCTAGAAATGATGATTTGTCTTGTAGCTATATCCAGACTATAAGAGGAGGGCTTCATCTCCAAAACTTAGGTTGTGATGTGAGGGAAATCCATCTCTTAATATGGTGGGTGACACAATTACAAGTTTTCTATGTGGGATACTTTAACACGCCCCGTCATGTGTGGGCCTATAAAAACCCTGGGTCATATGACACACGAGGCCCAACAAAGAGGCCCAACACTTGCACAATAAAAGGGTGGCTATGATAACATGTTAAAAACAGTGATGGAACACTGTATATCAAACAAGAAACAAAATGAAACGATTCTAGAAGAAAGAACATATGAATTTGATTAAGAACTCATTGGAGAATTACAAAGCAGAATTTTGGCGAGAAGAATTTATTAAAGGAGAAGTGGATGGAATTACATTGAATTTCTGTAAAATAAGACTTCTTATCTGTTTTCTAAGTATCTAAGCTCATTATATAGGATCTACAACTACTGTAACTACCTAATAACAGAATAACTACTCTTCTAATTGAAGTGTTCGACCTAATGCTCAAGTGAGCAATCAAGTCTCACGCCTGCACTTCTAGTATCTTCAACAAGTACACAGTGGCGGACGTAGGATCTTGGGTAAGGGAGGACAATAAATTTTTTAAAGATGCAAATAAAAAAATAAAGGGGGTAAACAAGATGCATGCTACATATATTAATAGATTTTTTTTAGAGACAATTGCCCCTCATTAGTTGTATGTAGGTCCGCCACTGCCAATACATATAGATTAGAGATCTAACAAAATGGTTCTAGTTAATATCAGGTGTACATCACATGTGTACCCTTTAACACTCTAGACCACTACTCTATATAAAACTTACAACTTAGTCCTTATCCTTTAACATGCTTAACTATCAGTCTATCACCATCTATCCTCGAGATCATTCCTTTTTTTAAATTTTTATTGTTGCTTTCGCAATGTATTTCCAGAGACAGTTGTCTGAGACTAATCATTTGAGTCTTATTATTAATCTTGCGGGCATTAAGAGGGTGTGACCTCTCCCAACAATAATTGATGCATACACAAAGGCCGAACTCAAATCTCTTTAACTTTAACCGATCACAACTCCTTCTATTATGACCGACCTATGTCCTAGATCATGCTTTTAAACTACCAACATGATTCACTACTTTTGTCCATACAATATGTATGTATGCCACTTTAATTACATATACTACTCGCCATTATGTATTTAATCAGATGGATTACGATCGTTTCACCCTCCTCTCCACACAAGTATTTCCCCATATCCATATGTATTATAAGAGGGAGGGGAGTTTTTGTGTATTATATCCATCTGCACACAATTGACCAGAATAAATCAGATCTTTATAGCTGTTTGAATTCAATTTAAAAATAAAAGGTGTACAATTTGAATTCAATTTAAAAATAAAAGATGTCTGATTTGTGGCGTATATGACTTCGTATATGACGGACATACCCAATAACTGCCCGATGCCCATAAACGGCACCGATAAGCACATGGTTTAACATCCGGTACATCATTTCTTTCAACTTTTGATAAATTTTTCCCCCTGTCTTTTTGTTAATAAAATACGTTTATGTGGGGAAAAAATACAAAAAAACATGCAGAGTAGTCGGCTGAACATACATGGCATTATCCCGCAATATATGCGGCAACACCACATGAAATTTGCTGTCAACCTAGCTATCAATATCATTATTATTATTATTGTTATTAATTTATTATGGATATGTGGTAGTGGTACTCTGCAACATGTTATAACCAGCAACACTTATCACATCTCTAATCAACATGTCACATCTTTGGATTTTAGGGCCCATTTGTTAGGAATTGTGATCCTCTGCTCATGTATGATAAGAGCAACCCTATTAAGTGTAGTTTGACTATATTTTTAGTTTATTTTTGTTAGGATAGATTAAATATTTCCATAAATATAAAATAATAATAGAAAAACAGACAATCTTTTTTTCAAGACTATCTATTCTATTGTCCCTTTTGAGAGAGGCAACTAGACAACTGTCTCTCAAAAAAACAAAGCGTCAAGCCTCCCTTTTTTTTAGGAAAAAAAAGTCTGAAACCTAAAAAAAAATATTTAATATTATTTTAATCAATAAATTTAAAATATTTATCATCATTACAACATCTAATCACACACAATTAATTTTTACAATCATTCTCTATTATCACCATTACAACATCACATCACATACAAATTATCCCCACAACCCTTCTATATTTATCCTCCACTTATCTTTCTCCACATCAGCCAAACAACAATAATCAAAAGAACTTCTTCCGATTACTGTAGCTGCGGGTTCTTTCTAATAACTTCATCTACAATGTCATTTATTCTAAAAAGACTCAAAATTATATGATGTGACAATTTTATCCCATTCATTATCACATTACCCCCACAATAGTGGAATAAGAAAACCTACTTGATTAGAATAAAAAATACAAATTTATTACCAATATAAAAATAAAATAAAAAAACCATTTTATTTGCTTTATGTATTCCGTCAAGTGGGCTCATTAAATATTATTTTATTATTATTTGACAGATATGTTGTGAATGTGGACGTGAGAAAATCCACGTTCTCATCCCCGTTCAATTGATTGACAACATCAATATATGAGCTATTGTAAATGAAGTTAAAAATAACATTGCCTATTTATCTCCAAAAGCATGTTCTCATTGGCTTTTTTACGTTTATTGTATGTGCTCTAAAAATTCTCCCTGTTGTATCTGCTGTGAACCATTTGCCTTTGATAAGAAAAATTTATTTAGTTTTGGCTTGAAATTACTGTTGTACCCCTCCCCACACACACAACAACCTCTGCTGTATAAACCCTACAACAGAGGATCTCATCTCGTTTGTTAGGCATTAATATAAGGTAATAATGCAACCACATTTCATTTTTTCATTCTACAAGTTTTATTTTGTATGATTGTAATAGAATGAAGGGAGCAAGATTTTAATTATAATGTAATGAAAATCATTTTATTTTTCTTTTATTTTAAAGTAAATGGAATGAATGTAACAAAAATAGAAACCCCACCTACCCACCATCACCCTTGCCTTGCCTATCTAACCTACATGCCTATTCTCTCCATCCAACCCACATCTTAAGATGAGTGAAATAGGGTTGAGGTGAGTGTGGTCGGTGAGTGCGCAAATGGATTGTAACGCACTTTCACTGTGGGTCTCGTAACGTTAAAAAGTAATAAATGATTCGGTCAATTTGCTTGACCGTCGTCCTCACTTGGTTTAAAATGACTAACCCGAATTAACAAGACATTTATGTCTCACGCTTATATGAGGGTGAGTATTTTGTTACTTTACCGATGTGAGATTTTACATCCTCGCCTCTCTTTATAAAGGACTGGCGTCCTCGCCAGGACTTGGCCAGGACTTGTCTCAGTCTAGTCCTTACCATAGGATTCTAAAAGTAGCTCCCACCGTCTCTCACGGTGTGACACTTAGGTCTGTATGATATTCGGCTCTGAATACCAACCTGTAACGCCTTCAGACCTGGGCCTGGTAGTTCTAAATGTGTAATAAATGATTCGGTCAACTACTTAGACCGTCATCATCGCTTGGTCTGAAAGAGTTAAACCGAGTTGACAAGACCTTTATGTCCCACACTTATATGGGGGTGATCATTTTATTACTTTACAGAAGTGAATTTTACCTAGATAAGGTAGGTGGGTGAGGGTTAGGATGGGTTGAGAGGTATCGTGGTGGGTAGTTGCAAAGGCAGACGCATGATATTAGTTCATCGGGATTAGGCCATAATTTGTTGTAGGAGTAGTTTTTTTAAGCAATGTCCACAAAAGTTTTTTTATAAGTAAAGCTTACGTAATTCACCATTTAGTCGTGTTCGCGTGCCGTTTAAGTACACGCCACCGCCTGAGATGGTGGTTCTTTGGGAGGTAGGTAACGGTGATGGGAATACGATGAGTGGTGAAGGGTTAAGAATGAGGACATGTTAAGGTACACTAATACAAAAGAAGACATAGATTATAGAAAGATAATGATCACAGTTTTAAAAGAACTGAGACAAGGAAAATGTATATATCACACTTAAATTTTTTTTCACAGTTATTAGGTGTGAAAAAAAAATAATGATCACATTTTTTCGGTGTGATTGAAATTATAATAGATCTCGGTTTTTAAGTGTGATAACAACTACTGAAATAGATCACAATATTTAAATGTGTTGAAATTATAAAAGATCTCGGTTTTTAAGTGTGATAACAATTATAATAGATCTCGTTTTTTAAGTGTGATAACAACTAAAATAGATCACAGCTTTTAAATGTGTTGAATTATAATAGATCTCGGTTTTTAAGTGTAATAACAACTAAAATAGATCACGATTTTTATTATCACGGATTTTAGGAAAACTAAGACAAAACATCAATCAATCACAGTTTTTAACTGTGATTAAAATAATATGATATTTTATAATAAAATTTCAGTTTAGTGTGGTCGAAAACGATAAGAAATTATGCATCGGCCCAGCGGTAATTAGTGTGGTTTCTTAATTCGGAGTATCCGGTTTCGAGTCCCACTATGAACAAAAAATGTGTGTCCGTATATTTCATTTTCCAAAAAAAAGAATGATCACACTTTTATAGGTGTGATTAAAATTATAATAGATCTCGGTTTTTAAGTGTGATAACAACTACTAAAATAGATCACAGTTTTTAAATGTGTTGAAATTATAATAGACATCGGTTTTTAAGTATGATAACAACTATAATAAATCACGGGTTTTAAGTGTGATAACAAGTAAAATAGATCACAGTTTTTAAATGTGTTGAAATTATAGTAGATCTCGGTTTTTAAGTGTGATAACAACTAAAATAGATCATAATTTTTATTATCACGGTTTTTAGGAAAACCGAGGCAAAAACATCAATCAATCACATTTTTTAACTGTGATTAAAATAATATGATATTTTATAATGAGATCTTAGTTTAGTGTGGTCGAAAATTAGAAGAAAGAAGTCATTGGCCTAGTGATAATTAGTGTGGCTTGTTAATCTGGAGTATCCGGGTTCGAGTCCCACCGGGAACGAAAAATATGTGTGCTTATATATTGTTTTTGAAAAAAACACTTTTATAGGTGTGATTTAAATTATAATAGATCACAGTTTTTAAACGTGTTGAAATTGTAATAGATCTCGGTTTTTAAGTGTGATAACAACTATAATAGATCACGGTTTTTAAGTGTGATAACAACTATAATAGATCACAGTTTTTAAATGTGATGAAATTATAATAGATCACGGTTTTTAAGAGTGATAACAACTATAATAGATCAAGGTTTATAAGTGTGATAACTATTATAATAGATCAGTTTTTAACTGTGATTGTATTAAAGTAATTTATGTCACACCTCAATATGCCACACTTTGAAAGCCGTGACTAATGTGAAAATATCACACTTAAAAACCATGATCTTTATGCTTTTTTATAGTAGTTGTAGAGGTTTAGGTTTTTTGTGCAGGTGCGTGTGAGGTGAGAGAGGAGATAGGGAGAAGTAGAGGTATGGTGAGGCCGAAGTGGAGTGGGGGTGGGTGGTGTAAGGGTAGGGTTAGAGTTCAGCTAGGTGGGGATATGGGTAGGGGTGTACATGGATACGGATTATCCAAAAACCGAACCGAACCGAGGTCATCTGGTTCAATTCGGTTCGGTTAATAAATGTTTTGGGTTCAATTTGGTTAGTATTATAAATAAATCGAAAACATTTGGTTCGGTTACAGTTAACTCTACAAATTATCTATAACCAAACCAAAAATCAAAATGAATGAAAGTCCGAACCATTAACCGAATTGAATAGAAAATTGTAATGGAAACGTTTATAATCAACTTGTATAACTAACATTCATAAACAACATATTATAACCTTTCATGGAAAATTGAATATAACTGAATTGTTGTCCGGACAATTTATGATCGAAATAAAAAATCGAATAAAAACCAAATTGTTTATAACTGAATATAATTGTTAAATTTTATTTCAATATTTGGTTGACCGAACTGAACCAAACATGTATAGTTTGGTTCGGTTCAATTCAGTTACCTAAAAGAATCGGTTCGATTTCGGTTTTGAATTCAATTAATCGAAATTTTTTGGTTCGTTTTTGAATGGCCATTAACCGTACCGAACAGAACCATGTACACCCGTAGATATGGGTAGGGGTAAGGCAATGTAAAAGGTATGGTGTATTTAAGATGAGAGGTATAATGGGATAAAGGTATTTGTAGGATGTTGGGAAAAAATAATAGAGAGTAAATGAATCAATGACACAGAATTTCCAAAATGAGAGGTATGTTGGGGTAGAGGTAGCCGTAGGATGTTGGGAAAACTAATAGACAGTAAATGTATCAATGACACAGAATTTTCAAGGCACGTAATATGTGTTGTCTTTTAAGAGATGTTTTGCCCCTATGATGTCATTTGGGGATCAAACGAAAATCTCTACAGTATACAATGTAGGTGTTTGATTCAGAAGGTGAGACGTCAGTATCAAACCAAAAATACTCAAGAAAGATGATGCTTATTTCGAATGTGATTTTCATGTATGCATTGAGTCATATTTATATGACAAGGCACCTTATCCGAAATGAGGTATTTCTACACGAAAGGGTACTGGTCATCTCTGTTTGGCCAAAAGCTATAACTCTTTGGCTTCGTGATCCAAATTGCATCACTTCACAAATGCATGTTGATAACGCTCTAAATGCACCATTAAATTAACCTTTATTTACCCCAAATTGTGCTCGAGAGGAGATAGATAGGCTCGTTATCATATGGAATATGTGTTAAATGTTTGTGTGCATGTTCCTAGGTTCACGATTCTCAGATCTGTGTTATTATCCTGTAGATTTGGTAATTGCTTTTGCCTTGTTTATACACTTTTCGTGATGTACCAAAATCTGGAGCAACTAAGGACGGATCTAGACTGAAAGGAAGACATTGTGCCAAGTGAATGAAGTCCAGGAAGAAATCGCTAAAAGGGATGAAGAGTCGAGCCGTTAACCGAAGCCTAGGCCCGATTACCAAGGCCTTGAAGGACAAGAAACTGAAGTCTGCCGCATCTACTAGGTCGGTTAGGGTTTTATTGAGTCATAAGTCAGCTAATGTATCTATATAAGGCCGCAGAACTCGAACTACAAGGTGTCTCCATTAGTTTTCATATACTTTGATAGATTTTATACAATTTGATGAAATAAAGTTCATTTAAGCTTTAGGTGATTTATTTCTGGTTTCCTCACTTTCACGCCATCTCTATCTTGAGTAGATCAAGCTAGATCCCCATAATCGAAGGTATGAAGCTTTGAACTTTCCTTTATGTCTTTATTATGGTAGATCTACATGTATTTGTTAGGAAATCTACGCGGGAACGCAGCGGAATTTAAAATTTTATTTCCTATCGACCCAAGATCGACTTCGTTTAAGCAATAAACAAATAGATAGTAGACGGTGGTTACCTTGGTTGATCTAAAAGATCGACGCTTTGACCGTCTAAGGAGAGTAGTTCTGCATAGAGCCGCCCAAGTGTTCGGCCTCTACCGCTAGTCCACACGAACAGCCCGCCGGAATCCCATCATGGATTGCTATTGGAAAACTCCGGTTGCTAGACCGGCCTTTTTCCCTCTCTCCAACTCTCTAAAGGATGCTTCTTTTACACAAGAAACTATTAGCTCTTGGAATTATGATGTACAAAAGAGCTTGACACCCACCTCCTATTTATAATGGATGTGGCGCCTCTTAGAAGAGTAGAGGAGAAGAAAACATTTTTCCAATAAAATAAGGAAAATATATTTGATTGATTTATCTCATTTATTATAATATCTCATATCAAATAAATCTAGGATATTGTCAATATCTTATATTGAATATTCCCAAGATATTGTCAATATCTAATATTGACTATCTTTATTTTATTACCATAAATCAATTTACACATGTGTATATATCACATATATATTACACAAATAAATCTAATAATATCATATATATATATATACACGCATGCATGCATGCAAATCCAATATGCACACACGTATGTATAGATCATATATCTATATTATTTTATTTTTATTAATATCTAATATTAATAATAGGTAATATCATTAATTAAATTACACAATCCAAGTGTATCTTATACACAATAATATGTGCGCCCCTTTAGCCATTAATTGGCTTCCGGAATATTCTTTAATTAATATAATTAATATCTTGTATTTTATTTATTCATAATAAATAAATACCACCATATTAATTTACCACTATAACCTTTATAGTCGTGAGATAAATTCTTTCCTTATTTGGTTATCATCTATAACCACATTTTAATCCGGCTAGATGTTCTTATGTGTGTGACCCGATAGGCTTCCGAATATGTTGGCCGTAGACACAAAGTGCAAATTACTTAAAATGCCCTTCATGCCTAACGATCACGGGATAGCGTCTAGCAACACACCGTGACTCCCCATCATCGGAAGAGTCAAATGCAATGACTACTACCTTTCATGTGAAACAGCCACCGTGTAACTTACAATCCTATCATTTGTAATAATATCCATACGGTCGTTAGTCGAGTGTCAAAACATCAACGACCGTATCTTATAATCTGGATATCATGCTCTCTCGAAGTAACTCGTTTACTCCCACTTTGCAAAGATTCACGAGAGTAAGACATTCCTTATAAGAAGGCCATTTCGGATATTCGATCCCAATCATAGGATACGCGATTCCCGGACGACCAATCATGTATACTCCGCGATGCTTCATGATCACACCCAATCACTACCGCATGATCGCCCCATGGCTGTGGGAAACCTCAATAGTGTCAAAGCATGACAATCCACACCGTGATGCCATGAAGACTCGGTCTTAAGGATAATTACACAACCGTCACATAGTGTGACACTTATCCGTGTAAGTGGGTCGATCCTAACGTCGCATTCTCTAATACACGCCCACGTGCATACCCAAGTGTCTCTACACTTCGATAGACGAGATCTATCCTCGCCTAAAAGACGGAAGACATCTAATACGTGCTAGTCTGCTTATACTATCAATGCCTGCTTGATAGTACGTCGACTACCCAGAGACATTTAAGTATCAAACTTATTAAAGTGATTAGAGATCTCATCAACCATAATCGCCTATCATGGTTTCTCTATCACAGTTTAATACTAAGGACGTTATCATATAGCAATTCACAATTGGTTCTTTAGAAGAACAGATATATGACAACAGAAAAGCCATTTAATATATGTACAAACATAAAGAAATAGTAGAAATGATCCGACCCGGTCGGATCCGGTCCAACCCGATTGGGTTTAGGACACTATTCCAACAATCTCCCACTTGGCCTAAAACCAATCACTCGCACACACGAGACCAAGTTGAAACACAAGAATCTCATGCAATACTCGCAACCAGCCCTAGCCATAAACGGATCACTATCCGCGGGGACTCAGACTATCTCCATATCACGTTCCAAATGACCAAGTCAAAGGAACCGCCTTAACACACACACGAATCTCTGACGAGACCCTGGTCCTTGCTTCAAGCAATAAATCCACTTACTATATCAGCTATATAGAAAAGGTGGAAGAACCGTACAAGGTTCAAGAATGAACCTTCTAGATCCATGTATCGCTTGCTCATTGTGCCTCTAAGGCACTACTGTGTTTTGGCTAAGTTGTAGAGTTTACTGATGACCCATAGGCTAGAACATTTCCACTCAACGTATCACTTGATCAAAGTGATTTGCAAACCCAGCATCGTAGCTCCCACTCGCCTTCATAAGACTCAGGATATACGTCTGTATATCTACGTTTATTTAATTCCAAGTTTCAATAAACTAGGAAACTTTCCTTAACTTGTTCAAGGATATTCTCGACATTTACCAGATTTACTTTCATACTTGCTCATGACTATTCATGGACTATGAACATCCGGCATTACCTATAAGATGGTTCCTATCGCGATGGCGAAGAAACCTTCCATAAACATCATCTTTCACCTCATCTTTAGGACCAACGTCCTAACATTGATAGATCTTGCGATCTATGCCAAACTTCTTTTAGCATCACATCTATATAGGTAAACTATAATCTAACAGTAGTTAAATCTATCACTATAGATTCTTATTTCTAAAAATAAGAACTGCTAATCCAAGTGCTTTCGTAAAGATCTTGAATTACCAAACATTAATTGACTGTGACATGGGGAGATGATTCATGAGAGAGATATCCAATACCTTACTCAAAAATAGTAATGCACTCCCACTATCCATCTTGCACATTGGGCATATCCTTCTTTGACTAAATCAAACTCCTTTGATTATCAAACAAAGAAATCGTCTCAGAGAAACTTGTTTGAGTCCATAAATGGATCTCGTGGACTTACGTGTCATGTTATTGTCTATGAACATCGAGCTTTACGCCCAACGCCTTCAACACTATCATATAGTCATGATAATGAAGTTACAACAAGCATAGTCTGAATAGAACCGGGGCACACCGGACAAAGATAAAGATAACTACAAGGTTTACACCTCATACTCTTCAGTCGTCACTATAGCCTTATGGTAATCATATTACTATCCATGTCAGCCTTTCAGGGACACTCCCCTTAGGTAAGACAGACTAGGTTCACAACCTGGTTGTCACTGATGGAATCTAATTCAGATATTATGGCTCCTAGCCATATCTCTCAATATTGCCTCTCAAACATTCTTTCATAAGTCGTGAGATATTCATTCTTCAAGATGAACATACCAGCAGCCTTTTCAGGCTTAAGGTCATCCACAGACTTACAGAACTTTTGTGTGCACTGAGCAGTGATCTACACCTCATCGCTATGTGGCGTCTGCTCACGTTCCTATGGTTGAGTATATCTTTGTGGATCTCAAACTGTTTTGAGATCTGATTCACTCCCACTGTTTCTTTTGGAAGAAACACTTCCTTTAGAAGACAGCATGTTTGGAGACAAACATTTTGCTCCGCGGACAAGTAAATAATATCTAGCGTACTTGCTGAGATATTCCACAAAGTTGCATATGTCGTACTAGGCTCCAAGCCTTTCTGACTTTGCTTATGACAACTTCAAATCATCGGTTAAGATAGATTCGACATTATCATCTTCCATATCTAATATGGAATTTATTCAACCTTTATTCTTTGGAACTCGGTTAAGTATAAGGGCACTATCCCGAAACGGGTAAGGGATACATCGCATGGCTTGCGTCACACCTTTATCATATAAAGTGTTATTTCCATTTTGGGAACACAATCTAGTTTGCGTATCCCAAAGATGGTATCCTTCAAGGGAGAATCTTATTCCTTTTCAGACGGCTTCTGAAACACTCTTCAGGTATTAATTACTTCAATCCAATTGAAGATTAATTCCTAAGTAGCTCATCAATCTCATATTCGTACTAGCTCGAACTTTTCGGCTTTCCAATTATGCACTTCATCGAGTACACTTGACTATTTCTAAAAATAGTTATAGAGATTAACAAATAATTATTTGTAGCATTAATTGTCATAAGCCAACAAACATCGGTATGTTTAGGCTTTAGACAATTTTTCTAGATCTTACAACCTTTTCGAAAAGTGGTATTTTAGTCCTCTTTGGATAAGATCATTATAACCCACATGATTCATAATCATATGGTTCAACATCATCGAAATGACGTTTAATTACACGCTTCCCTTCCGGAGAGACTATGTCTAGAGTAACCACAAATCAAGGATAATAACCATACAAATATTTAGTTGAGATCTTATCACATATATCAACTATATAGTGACATCAATCTAGTATGTTGGATTCAAAGGACCTTCCAACTTTATCGAATAACATTTATTCTTTACAATTGAGTATGTCTACTAAATCCTAACAACTAACTCAAAAGTATGTTCTTCATAAGAACCGAACATAATAACATTTATTTAGTTCTCTTATCAGTTTACTAGATCCAGAATATGGTAAGTGTTACAACGTTTGCTTCACCTTCCATATCTGTATTTAATCTTTCTAATTTAATCACACTCGTAAGGTATCATATATCTTAGAGTTGACTTTGAATTTAGATAGATTTATCTCAACTCACTTGCCTAGAATAGAAACTTCAACAAGTTCTCTATTTAAGCACATGCCCTAACTTTCCTTTTTAATCCTTTAAGCACTTGAGAAATGTTTCTTATTGTAGTCTTCATAAGACTTAAGAAAAGATCACAAGAGCTATGTCTTTGATTTCCTTTCATAAAGAAAATCTAAAGTTTATTAAATAGTTTATTTAACCTTTTAAATCGTATTTAAAACATTAACTATTTAATTAACCTTTAAGCAATGATTAAAGAAATAAGTCGATACTTAAATCTTACAATTTTGAAAACAACCTTTCCAAAATTCGATGTGGTCATTCTTATCCAACGTTTGAATTAATTGTCATCGTATGACTGAATGATCATCTTGGATCGTATCCAATATATGACTAATTCGTTGAAACTTATTTCAAATGATTTAATCATATCATGAGCTTCCGCTTTCATTAATAATTAAAGTCTCGGAGCACTGCATCAATTATGTAATCTCCTTGTCTCTAACTACTATAACGGGATTGCTCATGCCATCGCTTATTTTAAAAGGATTAAAATTACTCAACCATATTTGAGAACGTTTCTCAAAATTAACAGTCATAATTTGGTTTTACTAATCGAGAATAAAACATAAATATAAAGTTTGCTAAAACTACAACATAAAAATGAAAATAAAATAGTGTTGTTGTTTATACACGCAAAATCAAAAATGGTCTTTTGGTTTATGATTTTGCTCCCACTAGTCAACTACTTCCAATTGACTTTCAAGAATTTTTCAAAATTCTTTAGTGGCTGAGATCCCATCTAGTTACCTCGATTCCCGGCGGTGGTCGATCAACCAAGATAATTTCGATAGGTAGGTAACTCTTTTACCATTCACATCTCTATGTGATTCTCGGTGGTTGACTAGTCAACTCTTTGGCGATACACATCACTATGTGTTAGTCAACCCTTGTCTCTAAAGTCGACGGCCTGACGGTGGCCAATCACCGAAAGACTCTAGTCAAGTCATAACCCAATATTCACGAGATCTCATACGATCATATCTCAATAACGACGATATACCCGTGGTAGGTCAACTCCGGCGGTGGTCGATCAGTTGGATCCGAACACAGGCTCTTCACCGTCGTTATAATATTGGGAGACAATATTTCGACTTGATTTTTGTTGTAGAAGTATTTTTAAGTAAATTAATTCACTTAATTAATTTTAACTTCGTCTCATCATAAATATGTCTATCTCTATAAACATACATCCTACACATTTATCTAGATCGTGCCTAGTCATGCATCTATCGTATCATATAAAATAAATACAAGCACAAAATAAATAAATGCGTAAAATAACCGGTATGATCATGGACTTTTCCTAGGTGCGGTTTCGAATACAAGCCGATTTAAAACCGCGGGTCACAATCTAAGGGTAGCCGCAACCGCCAATAGGATCTTTAATGCTCCATTCTCCAACGGGATCTTCATTTTCGCCTTTCTTTGGTCTCCATCTTCTACGCTCCATTCTTGTTACATTTAATTCTATCTTATAAAATAAATACACCCGCCGCATTACACGGGAGAGCCAACGGAATGGGATAATTGCGAGAAAATAAACTAGGTCACGTTCTTCATAACGGCCTAGGACAATTTTAAACCAACAGAAAAATTAAATCATTCACATCTATCCTATCGGTCGAGTCCATGATCAATCGGGTCCATATAATCATATTATATCTACTATATCTAATCCATACAATAAAATCTTATGAAAAAGATAAAATTAAAATTTAACTACTTGCGTCTTAATTAATCAATTAACATTTAATCTATTAAATAATTTTATCCAATCAATTAACTAATTAACATTTAATTAATTAAATGATTTTAATCGAAATAAAATTAACGATTAATTTTAAACCGATTTTAATTTTAATTTTAATTAATTAGAACTATTCCAAAATAAATCAAAATTAAAATTATTTCTCTTTTGTTTCTTTCCTTTTGATTCGTAATCAAAGGGATGCTTTAGTTTCTAAACCAAATTTGGCTTAGGCACAGTCACTTTCCAAAATCAAAATTTTGGAAGTAGCTGCAAAGCTGCGCCTTTACAAATCAAATATTTGGAAGGGGCTTGCAGCCTATTCCAAATCAAATATTTGGAAAGGCCAAATAATTTTAGTTTAGGCTCAGCCACTTTCCAAAATCAAAATTTTGGAAGTGGCTTGCAACAAGCCTACGCTTTCCCAAATCAAATATTTGGAAAGGGCTTAGCTATTCCAAACAAAGTTTGGAAAGACCATTATTATTTTAATCGCCATGTGGCATCCCAATGGCCAAACTATTTGAACCATTTGGTTAGCCACGACACAACTAAACAAAGGAGATTTTAATCACAACTATGAACCATATTGAATCACAAAATACACAAAACAAAAATTTGGAGATCCGCCAGCATTGACCGGTCAACCGATCGCCGCGGCGAGTTGCCTATTTGCCCGCCGCCGCCGCCGGTGGTGGTGCCGCCGCCAGTCGGCCGAGCACCACCCGATCTCCTCCTTTTTTTTTTTTCTTTTCATGTATCAATTTTGCAAATCAAAAATCTTTCATCTTTTAATTACGTGATTTAAACGATAAAATTAACTACGCAAAATAACATGCTTATTGCTTAAGTTCGAAGCTCGCTCTGATACCACTGTTAGGAAATCTACGCGGGAACGCAGCGGAATTTAAAATTTTATTTCCTATCGACCCAAGATCGACTTCGTTTAAGCAATAAACAAATAGATAGTAGACGGTGGTTACCTTGGTTGATCTAAAAGATCGACGCTTTGACCGTCTAAGGAGAGTAGTTCTGCATAGAGCCGCCCAAGTGTTCGGCCTCTACCGCTAGTCCACACGAACACGTACGGAATCCCATCATGGATTGCTATTGGAAAACTCCGGTTGCTAGACCGGCCTTTTTCCCTCTCTCCAACTCTCTAAAGGATGCTTTCTATTTTACACAAGAACTATTAGCTCTTGGAATTATGATGTAAAAGAGCTTGACACCCACCTCCTATTTATAATGGATGTGGCGCCTCTTAGAAAGAGTAGAGAGAAGAAAACCTTTTCCAATAAAATAAGGAAAATATATTTGATTGATTTATCTCATTTATTATAATATCTCATATCAAATAAATCTAGGATATTGTCAATATCTTATATTGAATATTCCTAAGATATTGTCAATATCTAATATTGACTATCTTTATTTTATTACCATAAATCAATTTACATGTGTATATATCACATATATATTACACAAATAAATCTAATAATATCATATATATATATATACACGCATGCATGCATGCAAATCCAATATGCACACACGTATGTATAGATCATATATCTATATTATTTTATTTTTATTAATATCTAATATTAATAATAGGTAATATCATTAATTAAATTACACAATCCAAGTGTATCTTATACACAATAATATGTGCGCCCCTTTAGCCATTAATTGGCTTCCGGAATATTCTTTAATTAATATAATTAATATCTTGTATTTTATTTATTCATAATAAATAAATACCACCATATTAATTTACCACTATAACCTTTATAGTCGTGAGATAAATTCTTTCCTTATTTGGTTATCATCTATAACCACATTTTAATCCGGCTAGATGTTCTTATGTGTGTGACCCGATAGGCTTCCGAATATGTTGGCCGTAGACACAAAGTGCAAATTACGAAAATGCCCTTCATGCCTAACGATCACGGGATAGCGTCTAGCAACACACCGTGACCCCCAATCATCGGAAGAGTCAAATGCAATGACTACTACCTTTCATGTGAAACAGTTACCGTGTAACTTACAATCCTATCGCTGTAATAATATCCATACGGTCGTTAGTCGAGTGTCAAAACATCAACGACCGTATCTTATAATCTGGATATCATGCTCTCTCGAAGTAACTCGTTTACTCCCACTTTGCAAAGATTCACGAGAGTAAGACATTCCTTATAAGAAGGCCATTTCGGATATTCGATCCCAATCATAGGATACGCGATTCCCGGACGACCAATCATGTATACTCCGCGTGCTTCAAGATATCACACCCAATCACTACCGCATGATCGCCCCATGGCTGAGGAAACCTCAATAGTGTCAAAGCATGACAATCCACACCGTGATGCCATGAAGACTCGGTCTTAAGGATAATTACACAACCGTCACATAGTGTGACACTTATCTCGTAAGTAAGTGGGTCGATCTAACGTCGCATTCTCTAATACACGCCCACGTCATGGTCCAAGTGTCTCTACACTTCGATGAGCGAGATCTATCCCGCCTAAAGACAGAAGACATCTAATACGTGCTGAATGCTTATACTATCAATGCCCTGTTTGATAGTACGTCGACCCTAGAGACATTTAAGTATCAAACTTATTAAAGTGATTAGAGATCTCATCAACCATAATCGCCTATCATGGTTTCTCTATCACGCTTTAATACTAAGGGCGTTATCATATAGCAATTCACAATTGGTTCTTTAGAAGAAACGTATATATGACAACGTAAAAGCCATTTAATATATGTACAAACATAAAGAAATAGTAGAAATGATCCGACCCGGTCGGATCCGGTCCAACCCGATTGGGTTTAGGACACTATTCCAACAGTATTTACGTGTTATAGTTAATCTGCATGTTTAACAACCCCATAATTTACTTGAATTAATCAGAACGAAGCAATGTAGATTCCAGAATAGGAACCGACGCTCCCGGTAAACCGGCGGTCTAAACCGATTTACATGGCAATATTTGGGTAACCCTAATATGGAGATTCAGCGTCAGCTACATTGATCAACAAGATTAATTAAAATGATTCATTAAGTCTGGCCAATCTAATATTCGTAATTCGTAAATTGACATGAAGGATTGTTAGCGAAGTGTTAATTTGGACATAGTCTTGATGTATCCCTAGGAACGTGCTAGTCATAGTCGATAGCTGCTTAGGAGGTCTTCGGTCTCGTGCCGGAATCTCTAGAACTTACTGCGTATGGGCTAATACAACCAACGAAGGAGGTTAGTTGCGTATAGACTTCTGCTGTCCTTACAGTGGAAGTAGATAAGGAGAAGAGATGCACCTGTAGCTAAAACTGAATTAAAACATTCGATTGATTTAAGGAAATTATGTGGGGAAGTAAACATAAGGATTAACTAGACCAAGTTAGTAGATAGGTGGGATGGGGAAGCAATACCGTGTTTCCTTTATGTTTATTGTTGGTCAATGACTGTATTTGTTTTCTTAATTAGGTTAAAATCGTTTATACTTTGCATTGTCTCTGTGCGATCGACCTTGATTTGCCTTTGCTATACTACGAATAACTTAGTACTCTTGCTAGTATTAAGCGACTTACACGCGCGATCAAGTTTTTGGCGCCGTTGCCGGGGACAATGACCAATTTCAAGAATAAACATTTTTAACTCTAATTAAGAAGTTGTTGTTTTAGTTTAATATTTCTTTTTGAGTCTTGAGTCGTCCTGAAATAAACTTACATTGTTTACTTCCAGAATAGGAAATTCTAAGCCCAGTTTATCGTGGGTTGCCCCCAATTTACCGAGGGTCAGAAAATCATGTTCTGACAGCCTTTGTGATTCTGTGTATATCCCTGTTAGTTTTAGTTAGAAGGTCTGCAGCAGTTGGGTCTAATCCCAACTGAGGCGGGAGTTACTAACCGTTTCTTTGTTTTTCTCTTGTCTCTTTCACAGGAATCTCGGGACACTTCAAATGTTCATTCAACAAGAGTTGAAAAAGGCAAGACGAATCAAGCACAATGCCTCGTGAAGTATTGAATATCAAACCAATCTCCATGTACCCAGGATCAAAAGTCAGAGATCAGTATGAAGCAGATAAGAAACGTTTGGAGGAGGAAAAAGAAGCACTTAAACGGGAGGCCGAAGAGAACCCGAAAGAGCACGAAACGTATCGGCCAGGTGAGTTTCCTATTGAGTTGATTGATATATCTTCTGATTACGATTCTGATGATCCTGAAGAGGATCTTGACACTATGTTCTCTGAGCCTGAGGATTACCCGGACTCGGATACCGTAGTGAAGCTAGAGACCCCAGGACTTTTCGACTCCCGATCTCAATCAATGAAGTATCTGTAGGATTAGGGCTCTGCGACTCTGGTCGAGTTGCAATATTCTTCCTTTCTCCCTCTGTCAAAAAGTTAAGATTTAGGTAACCATCGACCAGACTCGGTCCATGACCTTTGTCGACCGTACAATAGATATGCCTACCAGTCTGCTAAAGAATTGCATAATTAAGGAAGGAGGATTCACGTTCCCGTAGATTTCACAGTCTTAGACGTACCGGAAGATCCTAGTGCCCCAGTTTTATTAGGAAGTCATTTCTTAGCGACCAACCGGGTGATCATGGATTATGATAACGGGGAAATCACTCTAAGGTTGAACAATGATGCAGTAACTGTTAAGATCTTAGAACCCCTAGACAATAGGCCTGAACGCTACATGATGACCTATGGTTCTGGAGATGTTAAAGTTGTGGAGATAAAGGATGAGAGGTCTAGGCATTGAGAGGTTCTTGTAGAAACCTGTGAGCAGGAGTTTATGAGAGTACTGCTTAAAGAACATGAGGAGAAGGACCACAACAAGACGCTCGCGGAAGTTAGTCCGTCCGTATTGCGTAGTGATGAGATAAAGCCAAAAAGAGAAAATGTGGAATCCTTGGACATAAAGGTTAAGTCTCGAAGCAGGGGTAGACCTAGTGCATGAGCAAAGAAAGCGAGACGTGCAAGTAAGAGAGCTCATAGAGTTTCTGTGAAAAACCGAGAGAGAGCACTCCTAGAGGATAATGGAAAACAAGAAGGGATGTGAATGACGGTTGAAAACTTAAGAATGCAAGTTTGGCGAGTTAAAGCCCCGACGTCTGATTGAATGAGGATCCGAAGAAAGTCGAGCTGGCGACTATAAACTCAGAACTATCTCTTGAACCCTTAGGTAGGATAAGAGTAAATAAAAGTAGCCAGATGAAATGATGAGTTTTTTTTCATCATACCACACCCTTAGGCTTGAAACCAATTGATGTTGGGAAGGTTTTTTTTACTCGTTGTGGATTTTAGTGAAGTAGGTTAGGATTGAGTCGGAAATAACAAAAGAAAGAGTAAGAACTAGTGATTTGAGGTCAGGATTGAGTAGTAAGTGAATGTAAGGTGTGTAGAGCATGAATTGAGAAAATCTAGAGAAAAGTTGGCCCCGGTTAATCGAGCATATCCCCTGGTTTATCGAGCTGAGTTTTATCGATTTTTGTGTGTTAGATTTTAGACCAGACCCTTCGATAACATGTGATGGACACACGTTGCATCGGTCAGTCCCCCAGTCACCAGAATCACCATTTTCCCCCTCTTTTCCATCATTTCCTCCTTTCCCACACTCCACCATTACTCCACCTCAATCCCATCAATCAACCCCTCAATCCTATCACCACCATTACTCCTCTACCCACTACCCCAATAAATCCTTCCATCTCCTATCTCTTTCTCCTATTTAAACACTCATTCACCACCATTATTCTTCATCCTCAACCATCTTCTTCTACTTCTAAATATTCGGCCCACCATCACCACCACTACTATCAACCATTTTCCTTCAATCTCAACACCCAAAACACCCTTTTTCCGTCCCTCTCATTCTTTGTGTGGTACTGCTGTGACATCGTTGTTGCTGCAGTTCATCTTCTTCCATCATCAGCAGCACTGTCCTAGAAAAAGTCGTAAAAAATTAGGAAGGGTAAATCGGCAAAGAGGTTCGGTAAACCGAGGGTCTATTTCCAGAGCAGAATCAGTATATACACAGTCTCTGTGTCCATCCACTATGGGTCCAAAACGCAGCAGAACTGTTCTTCATCCAAGAGGTCATCAGGTTGTCTATGCCGATGCCAACCCTTTGATTGACGGGGTTGAGCAATTCTATTCTCTACAGATTTATGAGTCATTCAAAGGGCACTAGAATGGCCGACCTATTAGTCGTGAACGTGGCGTCGACTTGGAGGATTGTGGCAGTATCTTGCCTCAGGTCATGACGTACCACGACATTCTTGATATGGCAGAGGCACCAAGCCGGTTCAATTCTACGGTGGTGTGAGAGTTCTATGCAGGGCACAACCCATGAGCCACATTTGCTATGGTCCGAGGGGTGAAAGTGGATTTCACCATCGAAAGGATAAATGAACACTACGGGGTGAGAAATTCACTAGTGGGCCCGGAGGAATATACATCATCCTCCAATATGAATGATTTGGAGAGGATGTAGATGATAGCTGACTACTTTGGGGTGGAATGGAAGCTCAATCAAATGAGAGTCCCCACCATCTTTCTAGAGAATGACCTATCTTTGGATAGGAAGATCCTGAACAGATTTGTTTGTTCCCGCCTTCTACCGACCAAGCACACGGTATCTGTTACACCAAAGCGGACAGAGTTGATGTTCTACCTGGAACAGGAATCTCCAGTTAACATAGGCATGCTAATGAATAAGCACATCCTGGAGATTGCCGATGAGTCCGAGCAAGAGCAGCTACCTTATGGCCCTATGATTGATATGTTCGTTCTGGAAAACGAGGTTCCGGTTCTGGTTCGTGATGATTGGGAAGAGCCTGAGCGTAAAATCAGTTCGCAATCAATCTTGCGACAGCCGAGACGTATGGGTCAAAGAGCTAAGAGAGAACGTACTCCGGTCCACGGAGGGCCTCGATCTCAGAGGGCTTTGATTGAAGAGGATGCAAAAGAGATTGCGAATCTGCATCGCAAAATGGACAGAATGATGGACTTTTTAGGCTTTCCTCCTTCGACCTCACCACCTAGGACTGCCCTACATCACGGAGCATCTTCTTCTGCTGCTGCTGCCTCAAGTTCTGGACCACCTCCCCGTTTCGAGCCAAGAGATGACTGGGAGGAATATTTCGATGAGGACTAGTTCTTATTATTTCTTGTTGTTATTTTCCATTTCTAGTATTTATTTTTATTTTTCCTATCTAGTAGTATTATGTCAGACTTTTATTCTTACTATAATAATTTTGTCGGCTTAAATTGTTTTGGAGTTATTACATTTCTCTTTTACTGCCGCATTTTTTATTACACGGTTATTGTCACTCGAGTTCCGTCTCTTGTTTTGTATGAGCTAACTATAGCAGATTTCCGAGGAGTTTTATTCTGCGCCCTTTGCCATTGATGCCGATCCATCCTTATTCCGCTCCATGTTTAAAGAAGCTAAGTTCCTTTCCGTTTTCTATTTTCATCTTCTCATTGAGGACAATGTTTCGATTAAGTGGGGGTAGGAACGTCATTAGCTTTTTAACACTATATTCCAAGTTGCTATCTTAATTCTCTTTGATGCATTTTTCACCACATAGACTTTTGATCCATTCTGAGTGAGAAAATTGAGCCAATTAATTATGTCCTTGTTTCACAACGCTTAGGTAAGAGTCATGTCCACTTTTGAAGTAGTGACATATTAATCGTACATTCTGTTATGAACCACCCTTTTCAAAGCAGGTATGACTCGATTCTTTAGTATGTGATATAAATGAAGCATTATTCAATTTAGTCTGGAAGAATGAGCATGTGTCATGTAGCATGAAGTAGTGACTTATTAATTGTTATTGTGCCATTTGCATTCAATCTTTGAGCGTGCAATCTGAGTGAGAAGTATTTAGATCAGACAAAGAGTTATCTTAGACCGGGAATCGATATTTATCGGTGGATATACTTTAACCCATTGTTGTAAGAGGAGGTCAGCAACTAGCATGCCAAACAAGGTAAACCGGGACAAAACAGGCTTGTGAGTAAGAGCGAAAAAAGAGTGAGCATAGCCAATAGAGCGTAAAATGCACGGCTATTTTAAAAAAAGAAGAAAAAAAGAAAGAACAGAGAAGAGGAAAAAGAGTAATAAAACAAACGAGGACCTAAGAGTAATACTCGGTCCCCAGGTCTGCCCGGCCCAATTAAGGTTCATATTGTTTACCTAAATCTGAAGGCAAGATGAGCGAGTGTGCACATTGGTAAGTAATGATTGTGGGGTCTCTATAACTTCAATCTTTTCTTGGATGCACTATCACAAAAGATTTATCATATGACATATTGGTGCACTAGTAGGTAATGATTAATGGGAAGCTTATGGAATGATGCGTGATATGTGTTTTGCCCAAAATACTTGTTGATATAATGTGATTCTGTATGCGTTACTGTTGCTTGAGAGTCATTGCACACACACATTGGTTCATGACATGAATATTGTTTAATGTGTAACTGATGGATATGAGTGGCACGATTTTTATCTTAGCTATGTGAGGCATTGTTTCATTTTCGCTTTTTTACTCGGGACGATCAAAAGCTAAGTGGGGGTAGTTGATAACGCTCTAAATGCACCATTAAATTAACCTTTATTTACCCCGAATTGTGCTCGAGAGGAGAATATGTGTTAAATGCTATGTGCATGTTCCTAGGTTCACGATTCTACATCTATGTTATTATCCTATAGATTTGGTATTTTTTTGCCTTGTTTATACACTTTTCAAGATGTACCAAAATCCGGAGCAGCTAAGGACGGATCTAGACTGAAAGGAAGACATTGGGCCAAGTGAATGAAGTCCAGGAAGAAATCTGCCAGAAAAAAGGATGAAGAGCTGGGCTGGTTAACCGAAGCCTAGGCCCGATTTATCGAGGCCTTGGAGGACAAGAAACTGATGTCTGACGCATCTACTAGGTCGGTTAGGGTTTTATTGTGTCATAAGTCGGCTAATGTATCTATATAAGGCCGCAGAACTCGATCTACAAGGTGTCTCCATTAGTTTTCATATACTTTGATAGATTTTATGCAATTTGATGAAATAAAGTTCCTTTAAGCTCTTGGTGATTTATTTTCTGGATTCCTCCCTTCCACGCCATCTCTAGCTTGAGTAGATCAATCTATATCCCCATAATCTAAGGTATAAAGCTTTGAACGTTCCTTTTATGTCTTTATTATGGTAGATCTACTTGTATTTATGTGTTATAGTTAATCTGTATGTTTAACAACCCCATAATTTACTTGAACTAATCAGAACGAAGCATTGTAGATTCTAGAATAGGAACCGCCGCTCCCGGTAAACCGGCGGTCTATACCGATTTACCGGGGCAATATTTAGGTAACCCTAATCTGGAGATTCAGCGTCAGCTACGTTGATAGACAAGATTAATTAAAACAATTCATTAGGTCTGGCCAATCTAATATTCGTAATTCATAAATTAACATGAAGGACTGTTAGTGAAGTGTTAGTTTGGACATAGTCTTGATGGATCCCTAGGATCATGCAAGTCATAGTCGATAGCTACTTAGGGAGGTCTTCGGTCTCGTGCCGGCATCTCTAGAACTTATTGTGTATGGGCTAATACAACCAACGAAGGAGGTTAGTTGCGTATAGACTGTATACTGTCCTTACAAAGGAAGTAGATAGGGTTAGGAGATGCACCCGTAGCTAACTGAATTAAAACGTTCAATTGATTTAAGGAAATTATGTGGGGAAGTAAACATAAGGATTAACTAGACCAAGTTAGTAGATAGGTGGGATGAGGAAGGAATACCATGTTTCTTTTATGTTTATTGTTGGTCAATGACCGTATTTGTTTTCTTAATTAGGTTAGAATCGTTTATACTTAAGTTGCATTGTCTCTGTGGGATCGACCTTGATTCGCCTTTGCTATACTACGAATGGCCTAGTACTCTTGCTAGTATTAAGCGACTTACACGCGCGATCACATGTATTTGAAATGCTCATATGCATCAATTCGAATTCCACATGTGCATTACTTCAGTTGAAGGCGTTCAACTTTCAGGGGTGTTGCCCCCGTGGTCCCACGAGTTGGCGCTTCCCCCTCGACCCACTGTGATCTAACCGGACAGGTCGAACCCTGTTTTGTTACGACAAGTCAAATGCATATGATAACAAAATACGTACTTTATGAAAATGATCTAACATAGGATATGGGTGTGGGTGAGTGGTGTAAGAGATGGGATTCAGATTGCATGCGTGTGGTTTCCTTTAATTGATTCCCTTTCTATACACACACACGCTTAATACGGAGCATTTGTGTGGCGGCCCGGCTCCCTACCACTAAGGGTCGTTGTGGGAGCGGCCTGCGAAGCTCTCGCTATGACTTCAGAACAAGACTAAAATCCCAATAAAACAATCCATAAAGATAATTCATATAATCCATAAACGATTTAAAACCATTCCATAACTAGTTCCATCATCAGACTACAAAGGATTAATTACAACATTCTATCTAACACATTGGCACAACGCCATCTGGACCCGAATAATGACATCACTCTCATTATCATTTCTATCTTCTAGTCATCCACCTGGAATCCACTCGAGGTAACTAGTTTTACCTATAACGCTGAAAAAGGTTCTCGTAGGAGATATGAGATTTTAAACTCAATGAGGTTCAGTGCGTGTATAATGTGTAGCTTTCAAAAATATTTATAGTTGAACATACACAGAGCACATAGTCACTGATACATATTATATTAACATATATCGGTCAAGACGGCACAATAGCAGTAAAATTATCACATATATAGTAACAACAGTAGCACATAAGTGACATTAGAACAATTTATACAAATCAGAATGTACAAAACTAACAGTTAAAAGCACGTATTATAAGATATAAACAGGTAGGGAACCTTATAGTGATATTAATCAAAGACTAGTTCTCTCCGTTGATACCGGTTGTGCACGACTGCCCTCACGATGCTATTAAATCGAATAAATTGTCTATCTACGACATCTTAGGTGTGTAATAACTCACATACATCCATACATATAAATCCATAAGTAGTATATATGTAAACGTATAAATATAAGCACATGCAAATTTTACGTAAAAAGACATTGTTTATAAAATACAAATCTATAACGAAGTCTTAGAAAATTGGAGTGTCACAATTTGCATCCACTTTACTACTTTACATTTTTTTTCCCAGATGTTTACGTATGTATTACTTCGCTTATCACCTTAGTTGAGTGCGTGTGTCGAGAATAATATTGAGTCTAGTTAAATATTATTACTTGTAATTTATTATTTATGTCTTGTTGGCCAAGTTGGTTTGAGCCTATATATTTGTATCTACACTATTCAATTAAATCAATAAAATACGATTATTCTAAATTGTGATATGGTAGCAGAGCATGTCTATTTTCTCTCTTTTGTTGTGTCAATTCTTCCCTAAACCCTAACCCGTTTCTTACACACACACAAAAAAAAGCAAGAAGAAAAAAAATATAGCCGCCTGTTCCCGTTTACTTTTACGGTCACCCTCTCCATTTAATCAGCGGTTCAGCGCCCTCGTCTCCTCCTACTGCGTATTGTCATTAAACGCATCAACCAATATTGTAGTACTTAATAAACTGCTGAATCCAGACAATCGGAATCGCCGCCGTCTACTCTGCAATATCCGGATGGTACAGATTTATGTTTGGAAGAGAATCTGCTAGCAAGGAACTCGGGGATCGTATCGACAACCTTCGGAGCTCCAAGTCTGATCTGAATTCCCCTTCCCTTTCTCCTCACTGATTATTTGGTTAATTAACACTACATACGTAGCAACGTACAGTAGATGTCAAACTTGTAGACAGTAGACACCTGCAATTGTGTGCCCTGCGAATGTGTTTCTCCTGTTTATCGGGAGATTATTGTGTGGTGTCTCCACACGGTGCGGAGATACCGTGTGGCACACCACACACCATACACCTTCATTCTGTATTAAAACTGTGTGGTTCTGATCGTTTTACCCGTCATTTCACCATAAATTCCCTCACCACACAATAACTTCCCCTGTTTATCCTTCAAAATGCGAATGTGTTTCTCCTGTTTATCCTTCAAAATTATTCTGTATGTCACTAAATTTGGGGTTTTCCTTTGTATGTGAATTGTGATGGCGTTGGTGTTTGATTAAGGTACTTGGACTTCATTTACCCAAAAAAAAGAAACATAGAAGAAAAATATCTTTATTGCTTCTCCGACATGGTATGCAACTTTCATCCTTTTCGAGAACGGAGGCGTAGCCAAGGATTCGGTCCTCCCCACCTTTTCTACCCCAGACAAAATCGAGGTGCTATGGACCTCCCTTGACAAATTTGCTCTCAAGTCGTCCATGTTGCTCCCTAATTCCCCTAACGCTACGCCCATTCTCAGTCACCGCCCCCTCAGAAACCGCCAAAGGCATACATCGTTTCTCACTCCACTCATTCCGGATTTGATTGGATTGCGGATACTGGTGCCACTCATCATCTCACCCATGACCATCGCAATCTCACCCTGTCATCTGCACCCTAAACCGGGCCCGACAAAGTGCATGTAGGCGACGGTACAGGTTTACCTATTACTCATTACGGCTCATCTTCGGTATATTCTCCTTCCAAGTCATTTAATTTATCTAATATTCTTGTTACGCCTTCCATCACTAGAAACCTCTTATCAGTACATAAATTTGCTTCGGATAATTCCTTGTACTTTGAATTTCATGGCTCATACTTTCTTGTAAAAGATTACTCAAGTCACGTCCATCTTCGGGGATTTGTAAAGGACGGACTCTACCACTTCTCTACTCCACTTCACCAACCTTCTGCCCCTTCTCAAGCTCTTGCATCCTCTCTTACTTCCACAACCACGTGGCATCAGCGTCTCGGTCACTGCTCTTACTCTGTGCTCCATCAAGCCCTTAAAAGTCTTCCCACTTTTACTCCTGCTAAACCACCCCATACTGTGTGTGCCCCGTGTCAGTTGGCTAAAAGTCACCGCTTCCCGTTATATACCTCTGCCTTTACCTCCACTGCTCATTTGGATATGATTTACTCCGATGTTTGAGGCCCCTGTTCTAAACCTTCTATTTACGGTTCCCAGTATTATGTCAGCTTTCTTGATGACTTCACGAAATTCGTATTGCGTTATCCCCTGAAAAATAAATCTGATGTTGAAACCCTCTTTCCTGAATTTCTAGCTATGATTGAACGTCAGTTCGATACCAAACTAAAAGTTATCCAAACTGACTGGGTGGTGAGTACCGTCGCGTTTCCACTCTTCTTACATCCCTCGGCATCCATCATCGCCTTTCATGTCCCCACTCCCATGAACAAGTTGGTGCCATTGAGAGGATGTCTTTCTTACTCCTACTTATATTATCAACCGCCTTCCTACCAAAGTCCTCCATGATAAGTCTCCCTTTGAAATTGTCCATCATCGGTCCCCTGACTATGCCTTCCTACGAGTCTTTGTTGTGTGTGTTGGCTCTATCTCCGTCCCTATAACCATCACAAAATTGATTTCCGCTCCAAAACCTGCATATTTCTTGGCTATAGTCCTTCCCACCATGGTTCTAAATGCCTGGACCTTGCCTCTGGTCGTATCTATATTGCTCGCCACGTGTTTTTCGATGAATCCGTCTTTCCCTATACACCTTCTCCCACGAAACCCACTATTGATAATCTCACTGTCCCACTTCTTGTCTTCCTGCCAGCACCTCCATCACATCCACCTCTCATGCCGGCTCCTTCAAACCCGGCCCGACCCCCTCAGGCTTCGGCTCCCGAGCCTTCCCCACCCACCTCCCATGTGTCCCCTTCTTTCTTGGCCTCTCCGGCCTCGTCTACTTCACCACCTGCACCCACTCATACTATGGTCACTCGCACCAAAACCAACTCCCTCAAACCTATCTCTCATCCTGACTTTATCCGTTACCCGCTTCCTAAAGCCCTTGTTACTACTACCGACTCATTGGCCCTACTTCCTATACCGAAGCCTCTAAACACCTGAATCGGCGTAATGCCATAAGAGAGGAAATCGACGCATTGTTGCGCAACCAGACTTGGGATATTGTTCCTCCGCATCCTCATATGAACATTGTGTGAAATAAATGGGTTTATCGCACTAAACGTCGTGTGGGTGGTCGTTTTGAGCGTCACAAGGCACGCCTTGTGGCCAAGGGTTATCATCAGGCCGCATGAGTTGATTTCACTGACACTTTTAGCCCGGTTGTCAAACCGGTCACTATTCGTCTTCTTTTCTCTCTTGCTGTTTCGCACGGTTGGTCTCTTCGACAGGTGGATATTCAGAATGCTTTCTTACATGGGAATTTGTCTGAGCCCGTCTATATGCAACAGCCGTAGGGGTTTGTTCACCCCGATTATCCTGATTATGTCTGCCGCCTTGGCCGCAGTCTTTATGGCCTCCGTCAGGCCCCACATGCTTGGTTTTCTCGCTTCACTAATGTGTTGACTCAATTTGGGTTTGTTGATCCTTAGCTGACACATCCTTATATATTTATTCCCGTGATGGTGCTCGTGTCTATGTTCTGATTTATATGGATGATATTGGTATTACTCGTTCGTCGTCTTCTCTTATTGAGCAGGTTATCTCTTATCTTGGTCGTTGCTTTCCGGTTAAGGATTTTGGTTCTCTGTCCTATTTTCTTGGCATTGAGGTGCTTCCTACCTCCTATGGGCTATTTCTCACTCAGCGTAAGTATATCTCCCAACTTCTGCAGCGTGCTTCTCTGGACAAGGCCAAGCCTTGTCAGACACCTATGTCGGCCTCGACCCGTCTCACCCTGGACGATGGCCCTCCCTGTGCCGATCCTTTGCTTTACCACGCTATAGTTGGCGGTCTCCAGTATCTCAGTTTCACTCGGCCTGATATTGCGTTCGTGGTCCACAAGGTTAGTAAGTATATGCATTCGCCTATCGAAGCTCACTGGGTTGCAATTAAACGTATTCTTCGGTGTCTTAAGTACACTGTCTTCGATGGTCTCTTCTTCTCCTTCCGGTCACCTATTTCGCTACGGTCTTATTACGATTCTGATTGGGCTGCGGATAGTGATAATCGTCGTTTTGTTCACTACAACAAAAAAAAAATGTATAGAGACACATCTATAAATACATTTTTTTTAAAAATGCCTCTAAAACATGATATAGAGTCACTAGTATAAAAAATGTATCTATAGCAAGTAGGGTGTAAATTTGTAAGACCCTGTGGAGACATTTTACTATGTCTTAATTTCGTTATACATGTTGTGACACATTAAAGTGTCTTCTATGTAATGTAGTTTTGTGTGATCCTAAGGAAACGCTTTAAATGTCTTAACTTTATATTATTTGGGACACTTTAAAATGTCTTGTACATAAAAATAAAAATAAAAATATGAGAACCTATGAAGACACTTTCGAATGTCTTAAGTGTATATCAATAAAGACACAGTTAAATGTCTTAAGTGTATATCAATGAAGACACTTTAAAATGTAGCTTTATCCATATTTTTTTTTTTTTTTTTTTTTTTTTTTTGAGTGGACCATATTTATTTTCTTTTCCCTAAAAATCATATCATTTCCGATCGCCTCTCAATCCGTCAAAAGGAAAAACCCCAAAATCGATGAACACCAAAACCACCCCAATTACCATTTCCGATTGCATAATCTATTGTTCGATGTAAAAACCCGCTTAATCGCCAAGTGATGATAATTCGATCTCTTCTCAATTCGTAAAGATGAAAACCTCTGATCTCATCTCCCCGTGTGCGATAGTAGCTTCTGAAAATCATAGCACATCGCAAGGTTACATGGAGTCAGACTGTTGATCGGTGCATCTAAAATCAGCTCGGAATTTCTGCTAAGCTAGTTTTCCAGTCCTATCTCAGATTTGATGGGTCTTAATTCCTTGTTGCATGCTCATAATGATCCTTTGTATTCTTATATGTTCTTGTTGCTCATGAATAATGAATTATGTGATAGGTTTTACTATTAACTTTGGAGTATTGTAAAAGTGTTTTCCAATCCATGCCTTCCAGCATTGGGGCGTATTGTGTCTTCCTTGGTTATAATCTCATTAGTTGGCGTAGTAAGCAGCACTTGACCGTTTCAAAGAGTAGCACTGAGGCAGAATATAAGACCCTTTCTAACACTGCCGCCGAACTTCAGTGGCTCTGCAGTCTTCTTCGTGAGATGCAGGTTCCGTGATCTTCTCCGCCTACCCTTTGGTGTGATAATATTGGCGCCACCTATCTTGCTCATAATCCGGTGTATCATGCCCGCACGAAGCACATATAGATCGATTTCCACCATGTTTGCGAATTGGTTGCCGCTCGCAAGATCGGCATTTCTTTTATCTCCTCAAAGGATCAGTTAGCCTATGTCCTCACCAAACCGTTGGTGCAGCCTCGTTTTGCCAGTTTGAAGTCCAATCTCCGTGTCAGCCACTTCCCACGGGATTGCGGGGACGTGTCGAGAATAATATTGAGTCAAGTTAAATATTTTTATTTTTAATTTATTATCTATGTCTTGTTGGCCAAGTTGACTTGGGCCTATACATTTGTATCAACACTGTTTAGTTAAATCAATGAAATACGATTATTCTAAATCGTGATAGCGTGATATTTATCGGAGCGGTTTGGACTTTCGTATTCATGGATAGTATAGCCTTAGTCCCGGTCTTGAAGAACATAGTAATATTTGATGCTGATATTATATTTTGATGTATTAATTAGCTACTTCCATCTCGAAACTTATTTCAGGAAAATTGAAATAAATGGCGTGTATGGACACAAGTACTTGATGATTTTTTATTTCTCCAATGTTGTAACATAATATACTTTTGGGATTTGTCAGTTGATTCCGACTTTCTGATTCAAGATTTTATTTCGGGTCATGCTCGATCGATCCGAATTTGGATTTAATCACGTAAATTCGTGTCGAATCATTACAATCCTTTTTTTTTGTTCGAATGTGTTGAATAGTTGAGTGTGGAATTTGAGTTTTAGACTTTCAGTATGTGGTACTCTCACATTGATGTTTAAGTGTTGACGACACGTTAGTATTTGTATTATGTTTCTTTTATTGTCGGAGCATGTTTATATTTTTATACTATCATAGTGTTTAAGTTCAATCAGACTCACATGCTCCTTAACTAATAACTTAAGAAGCACGTGTTAAACTAACGTTACTAACCATTTTGGTTAATGGCTCGGTTTTCAGGACGGACTGTTGCATTTCGCCGTCAAATGTTTTTCATGCTCCTTAACTGTTAACTTAAAGAGCACGTGCTGAACTAACCGTTTGATGGCTCGATTTTCAGGACGGATTGTTGCATTTTGCCATTGAACTAACCGTTTCGGTTAATGGCTCGTTTTCAGGAGGGATAGTTGCATTTCGCCCTCCAATGCTTTTCATGCTCACGTGTTGAACTAACCGTTTAATGGCTCAGTTTTTAGGACGGATTGTAGCATTTCGCCGTCAAATGCTTTTCATTTCTCCAAATAATGTTTCATGTAGTTGGGATTACATTCTCCAAAGCACGTGTTCAGGGCTGGCCCTGGCGTTTTATGGGCTTAAGGCCAGTTCCCGAATTGAGCCTTTTAGTTGAAGTTGTTTTTTTATAAAAACATACTTATCGTGTTTTTAACATCCATAACTACAAAATTCAATCTATTTATAGCCTCAAAACGTACCTACAAAGTACTCTTT
Source organism: Gentiana macrophylla (assembly GCA_026214975.1). Taxonomy (NCBI): domain Eukaryota; kingdom Viridiplantae; phylum Streptophyta; class Magnoliopsida; order Gentianales; family Gentianaceae; genus Gentiana; species Gentiana macrophylla. The sequence goes on from CM047810.1 coordinate 100,181,538, forward strand.
TCTAGCGTATTTACAATCAAAAACCAAATTTATACGTATATACAAAAATGTTAGATGTTTTTTCATAAATAAATGTTTTGATTATCGTTTGCATACGAGTTGCCGTACGAATTAATGTTATCGCAACAAAATGGGGTTCGACCTTCGCAGAGGTTGAGGGGGCAGCGCCAACTCATGGGGGTTCAGGGGCAACGCCCCCGAAACCTAAACCAATACATGCATCAGTACATGAAGGGATATGCATTTTCGAATCCATGCTCCTTTTCAGATTCTGAATTTCAAACTGATGTACCTTTGCATGCGAATGGTGATAACCATTACCTTTTCATGTAGGAACACCTCAGTTCGAATTGGGCTTCTTTCAGCCTATAAAAAGGCATAGTATGCATATGAATTTTACACAAGTTTGAAAGCATCATCAAAAGAAAAATTTGGGTCTTTATCAAAAAAAATTAACATATTATATTAGGTTGGATCGAATTGAATCTACACAAAATTTTCTTTTCTTTTAGCGAAACATGTACCGTTGGGTCCTCCCGACACCTTTGGGCTTAAGACCGCGGTCTCTCTGGCCTCACTATAGGGCCGGCCCTACACGTGTTGAACTAACCATTTAATGGCTCAGTTTTCAGGATGGATTGTTGCATTTCGCCGTCAAATGCTTTTCATTTCCCCAAATAATGTTTCATGTAGTTGAGCTCTACATTCTCCAAAAACATATGTAGATTCTACAACAAAATTATCATAACAAACTATATACTACCGATTATAATGAGACTTATATCAATCAGTTAATGTTTTTCGCCCCCAAACAGGACTCGAACCTTGGTCACTACCGGGTTATGACCTAATGTTGACCACTAGGCCGATACCTTTCTTGTATATGTTAGGAAATCACTAGCTTAACGCAACGGAATTTAAAATTTGATTTCCTTTTACTAGATTGTTCTTCGTTTAATGCAATAAACACTTTAAGTAGTTTGACGGTTATACCTTGATGATCTATAAAATCGTCGCTTTGACCGTCAAGGGAGAGTAGTATCCGTCCACGCGTCGTCCTCTGTCACTAATCCACACGAACTCGCCGAATCCTCCTTGATTGCTATTGGAAAACTCCGGTTGCTAGACCGGCCTTTTTCCTCCCTCACAAACTCACTATAGGTTGCTTTCTATTTTACACAAGAGCTATGAGCTCTTGCAATTGTGAGGTGCAAAAGAGCTTGACACCCACCTCTTATTTATAGTGAGAAGTGGCGCCCCTACGGTGTGGAGAAGAAGAAAACCTTTTTCCCAATATAATAAATAAAATCAATTAGATTGATTTATCTCTTTAATTATAATTGATTTTGCCAATATCTTATATTCAATATAATTATCTTATTACCATAAATCTATTTTTCCAAAATCAATTAATATCTTATATTAATATTATGGTAATCTTATTAATTAAAGTGCACAATCTAAGTGTATCCTTATACCCTAGATGTGGCGCCCCATATGCCAATTAATAGGCTTCCGGAATATTCTTTAATTAATATAATTTATATATAATTAATATCTTATATTTTATTTATTCATAATAAATAAATACCACCATATTAATTTACCACTATAACCTTTATAGTCAAGAGATAAACTTTCCTTATTTGGTTATCAACTATAACCGCATTTTAATCCGACTCGATGTTCATATGTGTGTGACCCGATAGGCTTCCAAATATGTTGGCCATAGACACAAGGTGCAATTTACTAAAATGCCCTTCATACCTAACGATCACGGAATAGCGTCCAGTAACACACTGTGACCCCCAATCATCGGAAGAGTCAAAAGCAATAACTACTACCTTTCATGTGAAGCAGTTACCGTGTAACTTACAATCCTATCGCTGTAATAATATCCATACGATCGTATCTCGAGTGTCAATACATTAACGATCGTATCTTATAATCTGGATATCATGCTCTCTCGGGATAACACATTTACTCCCACTTTGCAAAGATTCTAGAGAGCTAGACATTCCTTATAAGAAGGCCATTTTGGATATTCGATCCCAATCATAGGATACGCGATTCCCGGACGACCAATCATGTATACTCTGCATGCTTCAATATCATACCCAATCACTTCCGCATTATCGCCCCGTGGCTAGGGGAAATCTCAATAGTGTCAAAGCATGACAATCCACACCGTGATGCCATGAAGACTCCGGTCTAAAGGATAATTACACAACCGCCACATTGTGTGACATTTAATGTAAGTGGGTCAGTCTAACGTACGCATTCTCTAATACACATCCACGTATAGTCCAAGTGTCTCTACACTTCGATAGACGAGATCTATCCCTACCTTCTATAAGATAGAAGACATCCAATACGTGCTAGTCTGATTATACTATCAATGTCCTATTTGACAGTCGATAGGACTAGAGACATTTAAGTACCAAACTTGTTATAGTGATTAGAGATCTTATCAACCATAATCACTATCATGGTTTCTCTATCACAGTTTGATACTAGGGACGTTACTATATATATACAACAAACATTAAGAAGATAAACAATATTTAATAACATAAGTGCTTTTATTAATCATAATAAAGTTATTACATGAACTAAACAGACTGTAAATGACCCGACCCGGTCGGATCCGGCCCAACCCGATTGGGTTTAGGACACCTTTCCAACAATCTCCCACTTGGCCTAAATCCAATCACCCATATGCCCAAGCCCATGCAAGTGAACATGTTTCTCATGCTTTGCTTGAGACAATGCCTTGGTTAACGGATCAGCTATATTATCATCCGTGTGGACTTTCTCTATCTTTACATCTCCTCTATCTACTATCTCTCTAATCAAGTGATAGCGCCGTAGCACATGTTTGGACTTCTGATTAGACCTTGGTTCCTTTGACTGAGATATCGCTCCATTATTATCACAATACAGAAGTACTGGACCTTCATTGGAGGGAACCACACCAAGTTCAGTAATGAACTTCTTCATCCAAACTGCTTCATTTGCCGTCTCCGAGGCTGCTATGTATTCGGCTTCCATTGTAGAGTCCGCAGTAGTCTCCTGTTTGGAACTCTTCCAGCTCACTGCTCCGCCGTTAAGCGAGAAAACAAATCCAGATTGTGACTTAAAGTCATCCTTGTCAGTTTGAAAACTGGCATCTGTATAACCAGGAAGAGGGTACTAAATCATCATTCCCGAAAACCAGGAACATATCCCTAGTACGTATCATGTACTTGAGGATATTCTTGACAGCAATCCAGAGACCATCACCAGGATTGGACTGGTACCTACTAGTCATACTAAGAGGGTACGAGACAACTGTTCTGGTGCACAACATGGCATACATGATAGACCCGATTGCCGAAGCATAAGGGATCTTACTCATTTGTGCCTCTTTTTCCTCCTCTCGCCTTAGGACTCATTCCTTCGACAGTAGACCCCATGTGACATGGGCAAAGAAATCCTCTCTTGACTACTCCATGCTTTGAATCTCTTCAAAGATCTTGTCTATATAGGTGGATTGCGATCGACTGCTGCACCCTTTAGATCTATCTCTATAGATCTTTATTCCTAGAATATAGGTTGCCTCACCCAAATCCATCATTGAGAAGTTCTTGGATAACCAAGCTTTGACAGATTGTAACATAGGCACATCATTCCCTATGAGCAATATGTCATCTACATAAAGCACTAAGAACACAATGGCACTCCCACTAACCTTCTTGTAAACACAGGCTCATCTTCGCTCTTGATGAAATCAAACTGCTTGATTATCTCATCAAAGCGAAGATTCCAACTCCGAGAAGCTTGCTTTAATCCATAAATGGATATTTGCGCTTTACACACCATCATGGCGCCATTGGTTGTGAAACCTCAGTCGTGTCATATACACCTCCTCGCATGTGTTCCCATTAAGGAAAGCTGCTTTCACATCCATCCGCCAGATTGTAATCATGGTATGCTGCAATAGTGAGCAAAATTCTAATGGATTTTAACATGGCAACAGGCAAAAAGGTTTCGTCATAGTCAACTCATTGTCTTTGCTTTTAACCTTTGCCACTAGCCTAGCCTTGTTGGTAGTCACGTTATCATCATCCATGTCGGTCTTTCTTTTAAAGACCCATTTACACCCTATCGGAACTATTCCTTCAGGAGGATCAACTAAGTTCCAAACTTGGTTGTCTTTCATGGATTCCATTTTAGAATTCATGGCCTCTAGCCATTTCTCTTTGTCATGTCTTAATAGCACTTCCTCATAAGTTCTAGGGTCCTCATCTTCCATGAGATACATGCCAGTGTACCTTTCAGATTCACGGCGTTCCCTGGTGGATCTTCGAGGTGCTAGTGTGTTCACGGTAGAGGCTGACATCACATCTGTGTGTGGCGAGTCCTTTACTTCCATCAACTGACTGTTATCCGTAAGTGGTTCTCGAATTTCTTTAAGATCAATCTTACTCCCACTGACCCTATCCAGAATAAACTCTTTCTCTAGAAAGTGGCCAGTCCTGGCAACAAACACCTTTTGTTCCACAGGATGGTAAAATTGGTATCCTCTAGTTTCTCTAGGATAACCCACAAACAGATATTTGTCAGATCTAGCTTCTAATTTGTCGGGCATCATCTGCTTCACGTAAATCGGACAACCCCAAGGTTTAAGATATGCTAGACTTGGTTTCCTCTTATGCCATACCTCAATGCATGTGTGGATTCAACCTTCTTTGATGGAACTCGATTCAAAGGTATAGGATGCGGTTTCTAGAGCATACCTCAAAATGATTTTGAGAGAATCACGTAGCTCATCATGGATCACACCATGTCTAACAAGGTGTGGTTCCTCCTTTTAGACACCCCATTCATCTGCATGGCGTCCGGGAGGGGTCCATTCGTAGAATCCCATTCTCCTTCAAATGGTCTTGAAACTCTCCATCTAGGTATTCTCCACCTCGATCGGATCGAAGTGTTTTGATTTCTTTACCTAGTTGTTTCTCCACTTCACTTCTGAATTCCTTGAACTTTTTGAAGGCTTCAGACTTATACTTCATTAAGTATATATAACCATAGCGAGAATGGTCATCAGTGAAAGTGATAAAATAAGAGTATCCTCATTTGGCTTGAATTGACATTGGGCCACACACATTAGTATGTATGAGCTCAAAAAATTCATTGGATCTTATCCCTTTGCCACTAAAAGGTGACTTTTTCATCTTGCCAAGTAAATAAGCTTCGCCTGTATCAAACGATTCATAATCGAATTGATCCAACATTCCATCTTTATGGAGTTTGGAAATACGATTCTTATTTATATGGCCAAGTCTACAATGCCATAAGTAGGATTCATTCAAGTCGTTTATCTTGGCTTTCTTTTTATTTATATTAAGTACGTCAACATTCATATCTAATATGAAGAGACCATTGCTAAGTATGTCAGTACCATAAAAAATTCCATCACGTGAAAAAGAACAATATTTATTCTCAAACGTAAATGAAAATACATCATCTAATGCGGAAATAGAAATAATGCTCCTCGTAAGAGCAGGAACAAAATAACAGTTATTAAGTTCAAGTACTAGCCCACTAGGAAATGAAAGAAAATAAACTCCTACAGCTAGTGCAGCAACACTTGCTCCATTCCCAACGCGTAAGTCCACCTCTCCTTTCTTCAGATCTCTACTTCTTCTTAGTGCCTGCATATTCGTACAAATATGAGAACCACAACCAGTATCTAATACCCAGTGGTTAGACTTAGAAGAAGTAAATTTGATCTCAATCATAAATATACCTGAAGTCGAAGCATCATAATGCTTCTTCTTGGCACTCAAGAAGCCTTTGCAGTTTCTCCTCCAATGTCCGGTCTCACCGCAATGGAAGCAAGCATCCTTGGATTTGTCTTTCGCTATTTTAGGCGTTGGCCTAGGTGCAGCCTTCGCCTTCTTGGACTTTTCTGGGCTTTAGCCTTGCCCTTGCTAGAAGTGACCAGCAACACTTGCTTTCCCTTCCCCACAGTGCCTCAGCAGTTTTCAACATGTTCAATAACTCCGCAAGGGATCAATCTATCTTGTTCATGTGATAATTCATCACGAACTATGAGAATGAATCAGGTAAAGATTGTAGAATCAAGTCAATACTCGATAATCGCTCCAACTTGTGGCCCAGCTTCCCAAGCCTCTCTATGTACCCGATCATCTTAAGCACGTGTGACCCCACAGCAGTCCCAGATGCCATCTTTCAACTAAACAGGGCCTTCGAGACCTCGTACCTCTCAATGCGAGACTAAGAAGCATAGAGCTCCTTTAGGTGTACCATGATTGTGTAGGCGTCCATAGACTCATGATGTTTCGATTCGCTTGTGTCATAGAAGCAAGCATGATACATGTAGCATCAAGATCGCTGTAATATTGCTTGTTATACTTTTCGAAAGCATCCGCAGCCGAACCCTCAACGGGCTTTTCCGGTAGGGCCTCATTCAAGACATAGCCAATCTTCTCGTGCCTCAAAACGATTTTGAGGTTTCTTTCCCAATCGAGAAAATTAGTTTCGTCAAGCTTATTGTCGATGATAAAACGAAGGTTCAATTTTTTTGACATTTTCTACAACAATAAATAAAGATAGAATAAGTAAAAGCTCATGTATAAAAAACCTAAATTTGCACTTAAAATTTTATAAGGTTTTAACTCCCACTAGTCAACTATTCCCAATTGGCTTTCAAGAATTTAATTAATTCTTTAGTGGCTAGGATCTCATCTAGTTATCTCGATTCCCGATGAGGGCCGATCAACCAAGATAATTTCGAAAGGTAGGTACTCCTGCCAGTCGCATCGTATGCGGCTCCCAATGGCGTCTAGTTAACTGTTTGACGTTTCACATCTCTATGAGATAGTCAACCCCTTGTCTCTAAAATCAGACGGTCCTGACGAGGGCCAATCACCGCAAAATTCTAGTTGAGTCGTAACCCAATATTCATGAGATCTCGTAACGATCATATCTCGATAATAACGATATACCCATGGTAGGTCAACTCCCGACGAGGGCCGATCAGTTGGATCCGAACAAGGGCTCTTCACCTTCATTATAATATTGGGAGACTATTTTGGCTCAATTTTTGGCGTGGGAATAATTTTAAATTAATTCACTTAATTACTTTTATTTGATTATGGTATCATCTACTATGTGCATATTACTACGATATCATATAAAGTAAAACATACACAACATTTCGCGCACAAAATAACTGGTATGTTCATGGACTTTTCCTAGGTGCGGTTTCGAATACAAACTGACGAAACCGCGGGTCACAAACTAAGGGTGTCTGCAACCGCCAATAGGATCTTTATTGTTGTACGCCAATGGGTTCTTTATCTCTCTTTGGTCTTCATCTTCTTGCTCCATTCTTGTTACATAATAATCTACCTAATAAATAATTATACCCGCCGCACACGGGGGAGAGCTAACGGGAATGAGATAAGTGCAAAAAGTAAACTAGGTCACGTTCTTCATAACGGCCTAGGACAATTTTTCAAAAACCAACATAAATAAAACATTCTCATCTATCCTATTGGTCGAGTCCATGATCAATCGGGGTCCATATAATCACATTATATCTACACATCTAATCCATACAATTTTATCTTATGAAAAAGATTAAATTCTAATTTTAACTACTTATGCGTCTTATTTTATCACATCAAATAATTAAATAACATTTAATTAATTATATGACTTAATCGAAAATAAAATTAACATTTAATTTTAAATCGATTTTAATTTTAATTTTATTAAATTTGAAATATTCAAAATGAAAATTAAAATTATAAAGTCTCCAATTTGTTTCATTTCCTTTTGGTTCTTAAGCAAAAGGGATGCCTTTGGTTTCCTAAACCAAAAGGCATCTTCCAAAACAAAATTTGGTTTAGGCATGACCTCTTTCTGATGTTGCGATGAACACCAGATTTTCGGTAGCAGGGTTTATCTTGTGGATATGAGGCTGTGATGAGTGATTTCGACGGTGAGGACACGGTGTTGATCAAGAACAGTGGTGGCGGTTTAAGTGTTTATGAAGAACAAGTGAATTAGTCGACAAATTGGCAGAGTTTCTGCTCGTAATATGTTAAGGGCTAATTTATAGTGATTTTTACATATATTTTCTATATCAATTTCCCCTACATTCGTATGATTTTCATAGATTTTGAGCTATATATTGAAATATTGAGTAAATGATGTTTTTAATAGTTAAATTGCAAAACATAACGATTTATGTGCTTAAATTATGATTTTATATTATTTTGGAAATATGTTACACTTTGGTATGTTTTGATCCTTGTGTAGATACTCATTGATGATGGAAAAGATGATCCTAAAGAGCTAATTTCGAGATGAGAGAGGATCAATCAAAGATATGGAAGAATAAAAGAGATAAGGAAAGAAATCAATGAAGATAAAGATGGAAATATCAAGAAATCGAAGTCCAGCAAATCTGGACGAGCGTCCATGCAGCGTCCAATATGGACGGGCGTATGGTCATTTGAACGTGCGTCCAGAATCGTAATTCACATACAGAGAGTTCAGACGCTGTCCGAACGAGCGTCCAACCCCCGTTCGAGAAAGTGGACGGGCGTCCACATATTCAGACGGGCGTCCACCGCCGTTTTTGCTGAAACCGACTTAGGTTACTGTAGCAACCGCCTCAGTTTTCTATTTAAAGCACAGCAGCCCCAAACCCTAATTCATTCCGAATTTCATACACATCAAACACAAGAGAGCAAAAAAGATCTTGAGAGTTTGAAGGCCGGTCACCCGAGCCTTGTGCTCGGGTGAACCGAGGTTAGATCATGAGTAGTTTAGATGCTTTTCGCTTCCGCTCTTGGATCCTTCAATGTATGAGACTATGTGAGTTCTTCTTGATTTATTTAATTCCGCTTTTATTCATGATCTTGGTTCTTTTGTATTTTTCTATGTGGTTTGTATGGCTACGTGAATAAATTGAGGAATTAGTTCATGATAGATGTTTATAATACGGAAGTTGCATAAACGTTAGATCACCATAGAAAGATAGGGTTTTTAATCGTTAATGATGACAATTTAATCGATTAATTATCTAGGTTGTTAGATTCTAAAATACGAGAGTTAACTCGAATCTACACCGAGTGTTGTATGGAAATCGGCCAACTTACGAGAGAGTAGAGATTGATAAATTGGATTTACTAAGGAATTAGAATCTGTAGTTTGAGAATAAATTCACTAAGGAATTAGGGGTTTATGTCTCGTGAAAAGTGTGAAACCACAAACCTGAATTAAAATCATGAATTGAACTAGGATTGAGATCACATAGGTTTGTATATTGGATGTTTGATCCCATGTCTTTAGGTTAGATTGTTTTTGTTTCTTTCTGCTTTTATGTTTTGTTCTTTCGCTTCTTTTGTTTATTCGTTCTTTGAGTAGCAATTGGTAGGATTAGTGAAATTGGATTCAACATCCCAATTCCTCGGATCGACCTCTGATTTACCCTACTATGCTATCAACTACCCGATATTTGGTCGGTTAGAGTTAGTTTGCATGTTAAGTATATGTTTATAAATTTTCTTTTGTTTTTATGATGCAAAATCCTCCCAATAAAAGTGGCGCCGTTGCCGGGGAATAGGTGTCATGCTGAATCTAAGCCTTCGTTTTGTTTGGTAAATCGATCTCAACATTCGGAAGATGAGAGATTGATAAATTGGATTCACTAAGGAATTAGGAATCCATAGCTTGAGATTAAATTCACTAAGGAATTAGGGATTTGTATCTCGTGTAAAGGTGAAACCACAATTTGAATTAAAATCATGAGAATAACTAGGATTGAGATCACTTAGTTTGTACATTGTTTGAGCCCATGTATCGTTAGTTTAGTTTAGATTGTTTTATTGTTTTTCCTAGATTTAGTTTATCGCTTTATTGCTTTTATATTTTCCTGGCTTTGGATTAACAATCCTCTGTCCCAGCTTTATTTTCCGCTTTAGATTAGGATTAGTTATTTGTTTTAATAAAGAGGAATTAGTGAAATTAGATTCAACATCCCAATTCCTCGAGGATCGATACCCGCATTTATCCAACTTTACTAGCAACTACCCGGTATTCGGCCGTTAGGAGGTAGTTTTGCATGGTAGTATAGGTTTTATAAATTTTCTTTTGTTTTAATGATGCAAAATCTCCCCAACAAAAGTGGCGCCGTTGCCGGGAATAGGTGTCATGTTGAATCGATCTTGTTATTTCTCGATTTTGTTACGTTTTTTTTTTTTGTTTTAATAAAAGTAGCGTTTACCAAATCGAGAGTTTTATTTTGCCGTGTTTCATGACCATAAGGTTAAGAATGAGCAAAAGTTTTTACTCGATTTGTTTAAACGTGAATATGTGTTTATGTGTTTTCCGATCTAACCTCTTTGTGCTTTAATTGAAAGTGGCTCGCTATGATCTGTGTTAATATGTGTTTTAAGTTTTTGGGTTTGTCTGCGCTTTCTGCTCTCATTGTGTATTCGTTGTATGGACGAAGCGTTCAAGATAGTGAACGCCCGCTTCTTTAGCCGCAGTAAACGAGCGCTTGGAATTACGGACGTTCGTCCGCTCGAATTTTCAATCCTCGCTCGATTTGAAGAATCGACGGGCGCTCAGAATTCTAAACGCCCGTCCGGTCGGTTTTCAAGGCGAACGAACGTCTGAAACGCTGAACGTTCGTCCGGGGCTAAAACTTCCAGGTGAACGTCCGTCTGACTAATTGGACGACCGTCCGGTCTGAAGAGATGCATTCCAGGTTCTAATTTTTCTTGATCTAGTTTTCAATGCTTTATTTAATTTGGATTGTTTTCATTAGAGCTTCTATGGCTACTTGATTTTTACATAGATGTCCTGAACTTATATGTTTGTACCTTTCCATCTATGAATCCATGTTAGATAATTGATCAATTCCTTATATAGGATTCATCTAGGCATGTTATAGTCACTGTCGGTTCTCGTACGCTATAACTGTTCTTATCATTGTTAGTGTAGCTAATGTCGGTTCTCGTATGCTACATACTGTTATGATGAATCCTGTAAGCTTTGAGACTTATGTGCTTTCTTTTTATTTTTATAACTCATTTGGGTAGTAACTGTCGGTTCTCCGTTGCTACCATCGGAAACCTTATGAGTTATATCTGTTTAGTATAGCTAACTGTTGGTTTTCCATAATGCTATCACTTTTGACGAGTCTTAAAGCGCCTTCTACACTTGCATGTAATGGACAAAGACTCGCTGCTTATCGTAACTTTGTCATTATTTGTTAGACGCTTTATTTTATACATGTCGTGTTGCTAATTAGTGGGCTAGTTTTCTTTCTTTTATTTTCTGTTATTTTTGCATATCACTTAGATGCATATCATTTAGTTGCATGTCATCTAGTTGCATTGTTTTTCTATTTTTCTTTTATTTTTCTTGAGCGTAGTTAACTGTCGGTTTCCGTAATACTACCTCGTTTTTATTTATTTATTTTAATTTTTAGGATTTGTCATGTAGTTTGCATTGTAGTACATTTTCATGTAGTTGCACCTAGCCTACGAGTTTGTGATATTTTCATGTATATGTGTCCATCTTTATGTGAGCATAATTTGAATATCTCTATGATCCTTTTTCTTCATGTGCTTTATTTGTATAAGTCTAATCTTTTCCCGTAGACTCTTTTTGCACTAATTAAGTCTGCAGGATACTTTCTATAGCGATTGTGCACTTTCACGATGTATTCAGTTGTCCTGTGATGCTCCACAGTCTACTGAGCTATGCAAGCAATCCTGGTTCTTGTTGGTTCCTCCGCACTGCCAAAGATCCAATCGCCTAAGTTCTCTAATTTATTATTTCTGTATAACTTGAGGACAAGTTGCAATCTAAGTGTGGGGGAAGGGATAGATGATTTATGTATCTATGAGTCGTTTGCTCAATTTATGTTATATTTCTATGAAAAGTGCTTAATTTTAAAATTTTTAAAATTTTTGTTTTGTCCCGAGTGAGCATTGCATGTCTTTGTTCGATGTTTATAATCATTGATGCTGTATTTTGCATATTTAGTAATTTTAGTTGTTTCATCCGACACTCTTTTTCACATGCCATAGTAAATGATGAGCTAAATGTTGAAAGCCTACCCCATTTTAGTTGGAGATTTTTGATGATTATAGCATGTTTCTTTGCTTATGTACAATTCTTGAAAAGTTTAGTAGTTTGTATTCTAGGATTAAAGTATGACATAATGTGTGAATATCTCAGTAAGTTTGAATGTGATAAGTGAAACGTGATTAAGTCTTTGCAATAGTAATAAATTGTTTACTTGAGGTGTTATGCTCATGGTCCGTGGCTACTAGAAAATAATCTTTTCCACTCACCAAATGAAATCTCTAAGTAAACATAATTGTAATTGTGTGTGTCGGAAGTCGGTTTATGATTTGGGTGAGGTAGGTGTACCACGTATGTCCTATTCCATTATGATGACCAAAGCTCACGACGATCGGTTTATAGCCGCTTATGATTGGAGTAAGGTAGGGGATTATCTTGAAATGTCCTATTCTCGCTATGAGGGCAAAAGCTTATTCTCGATGTGTGTTAGAAAAGTGTGAAAAAGTGAAAATATTGAAATATATTATTATGAATAAGTAACGACTTAGTTATCGTTAATCTTATCCCCAATAAATCAAGGATATGTTGTAGGGATTATCCTCTGAGTTTGTCGAAATGTTTTAGATATTCTCTACTATTTCTTTTTGGGATATGTATGTTTTGTAAAGTGCTCATATAGTTTTTTGAATATTTCTAACTTAGATGGGAAACCGGGCTAGTTTTGGTTTGAATAACTTTCAAATTGTGGAACTTAGTGGAAGTTTATTATGGCTATGCACACACTACACGGGTGAACTTCTAAGTTATTGAATATACTTTATATTTGTATAGATGTTTATTTCTCTCGAGCTTGATTTTGTTTTGTTTTGCTCGAGGACGAGCAAAAAGATAAGTGTGGGGGTGTTGTTAAGGGCTAATTTATAGTGATTTTTACATATATTTTCTATATCAATTTCCCCTACATTCGTATGATTTTCATAGATTTTGAGCTATATATTGAAATATTGAGTAAATGATGTTTTTAATAGTTAAATTGCAAAACATAACGATTTATGTGCTTAAATTATGATTTTATATTATTTTGGAAATATGTTACACTTTGGTATGTTTTGATCCTTGTGTGTATACTCATTGATGATGGAAAAGATGATCCTAAAGAGCTAATTTCGAGATGAGAGAGGATCAATCAAAGATATGGAAGAATAAAAGAGATAAGGAAATAAATCAATGAAGATAAAGATGGAAATATCAAGAAATCGAAGTCCAAAGAAATCTGACGAAGGCGTCCATGCAAATATCCAATATGGACGGGCGTTTGGTCATTTGAACGTCGGCCCGTAATCGTAATTCACATACAGAGAGTTCAGACGCCGTCGAACGAGTGTCCAACCCCGTTCGAGAAAGTGGACGGGCGCCCACATATTCGACGGGCGCCCACCGCCGCTTTTTTGAAACCGACTTAGGTTATCAGTAGCAACCGCCTTTAGTTTTCTATTTAAAGCACAAAGAGCCCCAAACCCTAATTCATTCCGAATTTCATACACATCAAACACAAGAGAGCAGCCGCATCTTGAGAGTTTGAAGGCCGGTCACCCGAGCCTTGTGCTCGGGTGAACCGAGGTTAGATCAGGAGTAGTTTAGATGCTTTTCGTTTCCGTTCTTGGATCCTTCAATGTATGAGACTATGTGAGTTCTTCTTGATTTATTTAATTCCGCTTTTATTCATGATCTTGGTTCTTTTTTGTATTTTTCTATGTGGTTTGTATGGCTACGTGAATAAATTGAGGAATTAGTTCACGATAGATGTTTATAATACGGAAGTTGCATAAACGTTAGATCACCATAGAAAGATAGGGTTTTTAATCGTTAATGATGACAAGTTAATCGATTAATTATCTAGGTTGTTAGATTCTAAAATACGAGAGTTAACTGAAATCTACACCGAGTGTTGTATGGAAATCGCTTCAACTTACGAGAGAGTAGAGATTGATAAATTGGATTTACTAAGGAATTAGGAATCCGTAGTTTGAGAATAAATTCACTAAGGAATTAGGGGTTTATGTCTCGTGAAAAGGTGAAACCACAAACTGAATTAAAATCATGAATTGAACTAGGATTGAGATCACATAGGTTTGTATATTGGATGTTTGATCCCATGTCTTTAGGTTAGATTGTTTTTGTTTCTTTTCTGTTTTTATGTTTTGTTCTTTCGTTTCTTTTGTTTATTCGTTCTTTGAGTAGCAATTGGTAGGATTAGTGAAATTGGATTCAACATCCCAATTCCCTGTGGATCGACCCTGTACTTACCCTACTATGCTATCAACTACCCGATATTTGGTCGGTTAGGAGTTAGTTTGCATGTTAAGTATATGTTTATAAATTTTCTTTTGTTTTTATGATGCAAAATCCTCCCAACAAAATACATTATAGCTTGAAGCTTGAGAGATTGATTAGTCTTTTTCTATTACAATGTGATCCCATATTTATAGGCTAAAAAGTAAGTCGGTCTACTGTTCATTGACAAGACAACTGAGAGTACATAGCTAAGTTAACTACGTATGCATTACAAGTGTCCTAGCCAGCTGTCACGATTGGCCAGCTGTTACATCCAGCTGGATTGATAAGGACGATGGATGGACGATGACGAGATAGGCGCAAGTAGTAACGACCATCGATTATTGATAAGAATGACGAGCAGCGGACTCATTTGTGCCTTGACTGTATGGGTAGAAATCACATTGAGAAGATGGATCCGACATTGAACTGGCGGACAAGATCCGGCTTACGGTTGGCGGACAGGTCCCGGCTTGTAGCTAGCGGGTAAGAGATGGTCGATAAATGCCGAGGAGAGTAAAGCCCATTTTCATATATTGATGGGCCAAGAGTATAGGCCCAATAGGGATGAACAGGGCCCCGTTCTGACCCGGGTATATCAATGGCCCCCTACTCTGTGCCTGGCGTGCCCACCAAGGCGGAGAGTAGAACTCTGAAGAACTTTTGGTGAAGCTCCTTGTGGTCGCTCGTGACAGAGGTATGCCGATACTGTTCTAGCGGGCTTGAACCAGTGTTGGTGAGAACCACTAGTTATATGCTATGCATTGCAGCGAACAGGCTTGATCGCCGATTGTTGAGAGAAAAACACGTCAACTAACTGTTGAGCGAAAAATCTACCCTTCAAAATTTAAATTTATAAAAGACTCGAAAACAACCGTGGGTAAACTAACTCTAACCAGCAGATTACCGGATCAATTGTTAGGATAGCTACAGGAGTACGAGGTCGAACCCAAGAGATAAGTGGTTTGTAAATACCAAAGTGAACAAAGACAAAAATAATAATTAAAACAACTAAGACGCACTATTGTTCCACCATCCCACCGAAATTAACAAGAAAGACACATTCATTTGTAAGTCTTGGATTAATAATCTGCTAAAGAGGCGGTACTTTATCTTTCGGATTTAGCGCCCGTTGATTAGATTACCACAGGGTACAACTAAAGATTTTACGAAACAAAGATTTGGATATAAAATCCTAATCTAACAACATTCTCCCTCAACTTTCATATGTTCGGAAAATATCATCATTCTCCTTCACGGTAATCGATTTAATTTATCAACTTTCGTGTTTCTAAATTCAACAAAGATGCAACACTACATTACACTTTAAACAAGTCTAAACATGAAGGAAGAACAAGAAATCTTACGAATAAATGCATAAATCCTTATTTAATCTGATGAGGGTGGCTTCACAAGGGTGGTCCTAGCACCGAGCCTTAACCACTCATGACAACGAAAATAACAACGAAATATAAATACATATATAGATACATATATACATATATAAGTATATAAGTATATAGATATATATATATATATAAGCGTATATATATAGATATATAAAAGACAATAAAGAAAAGAAACAAAACGAAAAACAGAAATGAAAACGATATTATAACAACATATATATATTATATATATAAAAATACATAAATAGATACATATATATATATGAAAATGATAACTAATGCTATTATTACATCGACATTATAACGATATATATATATATATATATATATATATATATATATATATATATATATATATATATATATATATATATATATATATATATATATATATCTAGGCCCAAAACATAATAAAATAAGAAGAAGGATGGGAGGAAGGAGAGGGGCGCCAAAGTTGGCCAAGAAAGGGGCAAGGAAGATCAATGGAGATGGAGGAGTTTATATAGGAGAGATATATGAGGAGGTGTATTTGGGGAGAAGTGGTGAATCACCAAAAGCATGTGAAGGTGATGATGACTTTAGCATGTGAAGGTGGTGAGTCATGTATTAGCATGTGGAGTTTGTTGGGGAGGAATCATTGCCATCATTAGTCTTCACATGGAGTAACATGCAACCATGTGAGCTAAAATTATCTCCGGTTCGTCCGTAATTCCAGCAGTTCGGTAAAAAATTCATAACTTGAGTTGTAGACCTCCGATTGACGTGATTCAAAATGCGTTGGAAATCTCATTTTAGTATCTACAACTTTCGTCAAGAACTCTTCTCCAGAAAATTCCTCTAAACTGGGTCAAATTTCCATCGAAAACAGGTTACGGTAGAAGCGCGTAGGAAAATTTGATCCGTTGAACTCATAAACTTGTGGCATCTTCTTCTTTCCCTCAAAATCCATCTTTTAGGCCTCAAAATATATCGTTACTCGGAATCTTGGTCAACCTATAATTCTGCAATAAAGCACAAAATACCAAGCATAAATCCGACACGACTCTCCGGTTACTAAACCGGTACAAAACTTATAAAAATACGATATTTTACATAATTATTACTACTAACATACTTAGATAAATCTAAGGAATTTATGACTCGAAATGATATAATAATGCTCAAAATGATATCAGAAGTGGGGTAAAAAGTTATAAAAATAACTATGAATTTTTCCCTTAACAACAACCCCCCACTTAGCTTTTGATCGTCCTCGAGCAAAACAATCGATAAAATAAAAATGAATAAGGGACAAATTCATGCAAAGATAAGATGTAAGGGACAGCCAGATGATACACCCATTTAAATCATAACCACATGTTAACCTCAATATAAATGTATAACAGAGTGTGTGTGTGACAAGCATTTTCAATTTCCACTATCCTCTCTTGAATAATTCAAGCAATACGCACAAATATCCATTCAGATACCCTAATGACTTTCCTAGGTATAGCGAAGAATGAGCTCCACACAAAGTCCTCCCGTGTACTTATTAGGATAATCCCTAAAGCATATCATTCAGTTTATACTAGGGATAGTCAGAAGATAACTAAGTTTTCAACCATGCTTAACCAAATTTCCTTATTGTTATTTTTTCTTCTTTTTTTTTTTTCATGAACTATTTTTTTCACATTTGTAGCATATTCCTTCATTCCCAAAGAATAGGACGTATCGTGATAACCCCTAGTCGGACTACTATCATCAGCAATCGGGAGCTTTTAAACCTCATAGTGATATAGGACGTTTCGTGATAACACCCTACTGCACTCAAATCATTGGTAGCTACAACCGACATATATATAGTTTATTTTAGTTTGGTATTCTTCCTTTCATTATATCCTTTCTATCACATTCAAACTTTCAGATATTCACAGTACACGTTCAAAAGTTAGGTACTAAGTTACTGCTATTATCTCTAGAAAAATCACTAGGATACTGAATGGATACAGTTTAAAATTTTCGCTTCAATATCAAAGGCTTACGTGAAGGAATTCATGTTACACAAATATATTTGGAATTACAATGCACTTACGGTTCACATTGGTTATACATATCCAAATTGATCATTACATCTTCAAATCCATGAAATATATACCTTATACAGTTTATTTTAATCAACGCATTAATGTTCGAAAAAAAAAATCGAAAACTAAGGGATTTTCTGATTCAAAATGAAACACTTCATGCCTTTTCTAGACCAATCCCGACTCTACCCCCACTTACGAACCTGCGCAGTGTCCCAAGTATGTGAATGAGATAGAGAGGAAGACTTAGCTTATAAACCCGGCGTAGAAGGTGCTACCGAATCCCGTAATAACTATGAGAAAGCACGACCAATTCCTATATAAAACAACCAAAACAAAGCAAACACGGGACATGGTCCTCGTACCAAAACATCGAATAGAATATGGGAATAATAAGAAAATGGCCTGTCACGTCGTAAAATTCGATAGGCAAATAGAAAGCATCAAACGTACATATATATCATGATCAAGGCATAAATTCATATTGGAAACAGACTATAAAATGAAATGTACGAAAAAGTATTGAGTCTTTTATACCCAGATCCTCAAGGTTTAACAACCTAAGTCCAAGAAATGAAGCATTTGAATTTTATCTTTGTTATACCTCGGGATTTTCGGATAACCACCTAATCGCTCCTTTAAATGATATTCAAACATTCATCATGAGACTTAGTTGTGCTTAGTGTTAATCTTCCATACTGATTCTACATTTCATTAAAACTAGTCTTATCCAAATTATTATTATTATTATTATTTCACACGATTTTATTAAGGCGGGTTGCCTCCCCCAAGCGCTTTTGTTTTACGTCGTTGGCTCGACTAATTACAAATCATCAACCAAAATCCGAACTCAAGAAGATCAATAGCTTAAGAAAAATTAACAATGCGAGAACCACGAAAATTAAATTGTCTAGAACGCATTACCTCTTTTAGTCCTCGATGCCAACTCCTCCCAGCCATAGAGTCTTCTTTTATCAAGTCAGCGAACCATCTTCTTTGACATTCCATAAAGTTCATTCATCGGGAGTACACAAACAACTCTCCCGGTGGCTCTAGATTTCCAAGCTTATTATAAGGGCTCAAGCATCATGGCCTCCCAGAGACAGGGTACCATCTCCTTTGCAAATCTGGGCATATCACCATGCCTCTTCCTCATTATCTTTCCTACCACCTTGTGGTAATCAGAACTTTCCTTGTCAATCTCTTCTAAAAATTCTATCCACTCCTCATTAGTCCAAGTTGCAGATAGTTTATTGAATTCTTCCTCATCCCAACTACCCATGAACACTTGTTTATCATACTCATTAGTGAAATCGCCCTCAATAGCTAAACAAGTGTCAATGGATGCGTGCTTCACTAACTCGTCTTATAGGAAATTGAATCATCAACCTCATTCTCATCCCGAACTTCTTCAATGAGTACCTCCTCATCCTTAACCACCTCTATTGCACCTCGCTGTTTTTCCCCGCCGAACCCCATTATTTCAATCAACTGCACCACCCTCTCTTGAAGATTTTTATGGCGGATACAGACTTATATTGAACTCTTGCATGTTTTGCAAGATTTGATCCAATCGATCTAGTTGTTCCATTTGACTGTTGGTAAAACTTTCTTGTGGCACGGAACAACCTGATCATACTGACTTCGATTCATCAGAGGTGAGTAGTAGGCTTCTTGCCATTCCAGACATTGATCAAGTGGTTGAATATGGGTGAAGCTATCAATGCGTTGAGTATGAACACCGTAATCTTGATAAGTACCAGAGTTTGGACAACCCTCATAATATTGTGGTTCATAACTTGAATAACCATAATTCTGGTCCTGGTATGCACTAAGACAATTATAGGACCAAGAATCCTGGTTACTCTCTTGCTGATACCGAGGCTCGTGCATATCTTCGTTGTTGATAATATTGCTCAGTGTGTCGAGTTTGGTAAGGGTATTGTTGTTCAGGTGAGTAATATTGATTGAAAAATCCATCCATTTTAGTTCAAACTGCAAGATCTCAGAAAACAACAAGAAAACAATAATAATATTTTTTTTCTCTCTCTCGGTAATTACCGAATGAGATTTTTTTTTATTATTTTTTTTTACGAAAATTGAAAACAAAAAAAAACAGAAAACACACACACGAAGATATTACAAATAGCACACTTATCCCGGCAACGGCGCCAAAATTCATTGAGAGAAAAACACGCCAACTAACTGTTGAGCGAAAAATCTACCCTTCAAAATTTAAATTTATAAAATACTCGAAAACAACCGTGGGTAAACTAACTCTAACCAACCAGAGAGTACCGGATCAATTGTTAGGATAGCTACAGAGTACGAGGTCGAACCCAAGAGATAAGTGGTTTGTAAATACCAAAGTGAACAAAGACAAAAATAATAATTAAAACAACTAAGACGCACTATTGTTCCACCATCCCACCGAAATTAACAAGAAAGACACATTCATTTGTAAGTCTTGGATTAATAATCTGCTAAAGAGGCGGTACTTTATCTTTCGGATTTAGCGCCCGTTGATTAGTTTACCACAGGGTACAACTAAAGATTTTACGAAACAAAGATTTGGATATAAAATCCTAATCTAACAACATTCTCCCTCAACTTTCATATGTTCGGAAAATATCATCATTCTCCTTCACGGTAATCGACGAATTTATCAACTTTCGTGTTTCTAAATTCGAACAGCATGCAACACTACATTACACTTTAAACAAGTCTAAACATGAAGGAAGAACAAGAAATCTTACGAATAAATGCATAAATCCTTATTTAATCTGATGAGGGTGGCTTCACAAGGGTGGTCCTAGCACCGAGCCTTAACCACTCATGACAACGAAAATAACAACGAAATATAAATACATATATAGATACATATATACATATATAAGTATATAAGTATATAGATATATATATATATATATAATATATATATATATATAAAAGACAATAAAGAAAAGAAACAAAACGAAAAATGAAATGAAAACGATATTATAACAACATATATATATTATATTATATATATAAAATACATAAATAGATACATATATATATATATATATATATATATATATATATATAATGTCATGTAATAATTACATCGACATTATAACGATATATATATATATATATATATATATATATATATATATATATATATATATATATATATATATATATATATATATATCTAGGCCCAAAACATAATAAAATAAGAAGAAGGATGGGAGAAGGAGAGGGGCGGCCAAAGTTGGCCAAGAAAGGGGCAAGGAAGATCAATGGAGATGGAGGAGTTTATATAGGGAGAGATATATGAGGGAGGTGTATTTGGGGGAGAAGTGGTGAATCACCAAAAGCATGTGAAGGTGATGATGACTTTAGCATGTGAAGGTGGTGAGTCATGTATTAGCATGTGGAGTTTGTTGGGGAGGAATCATTGCCATCATTAGTCTTCACATGGAGTAACATGCAACCATGTGAGCTAAAATTATCTCCTGTTCGTCAGTAATTCCAAAGCAGTTCGGTAAAAAATTCATAACTTGAGTTGTAGACCTCCGATTGACGTGATTCAAAATGCGTTGGAAATCTCATTTTAGTATATACAACTTTCATCAAGAACTCTTCTCCAGAAAATGCCTCTAAACCGGGTCAAATTTCCATCGAAAACAGGTTACTGTAGAAGCGCGTAGGAAAATTTGATCCGTTGAACTCGTAAACTTGTGGCATCTTCTTCTTTCCCTCAAAATCCATCTTTTAGACCTCAAAATATATCGTTACTCGGAATCTTGGTCAACCTATAATTCTGCAATAAAGCACAAAATACCAAGCATAAATCCGACACGACTCTCCGGTTACTAAACCGGTACAAAACTTATAAAAATACGATATTTTACATAATTATTACTACTAACATACTTAGATAAATCTAAGGAATTTATGACTCGAAATGATATAATAATGCTCAAAATGATATCAGAAGTGGGGTAAAAAGTTATAAAAATAACTATGAATTTTTCCCTTAACACCGATACTGTTCTATCGGGCTTGGACCAGTGTTGGTGAAAACCACTAGTTATATGTTGTGCATTGCAGCGAACAGGCTTGATCGCCGATACTGTTCTATCGGGCTTGGACCAGTGTTGGTGAAAACCACTAGTTATATGCTGTGCATTGCAGCGAACAGGCTTGAATCAGTGTTAGTATCGCGTAGTGAATTACCGATTATATGATGCGCATTTGTAGCGGACAGGCTTAATTGCCGACAACGCTCTGTCGGGCTTAGTCAGGTGATAATACTCCATCAGTGGTGTTTTGTCAGAATAAGCCACAGCGGACACTGAGTGATGTTAGCCGCTTGAGTAATGTTGGGAGATAATGATGTGCTGAGGCCGCTTATTCTGTGGACAAGTTGATGGCCGTCAGAAGAGGTTTGAACGGTTGAAAAATATAAACGGATGTATCGGTACACGAAACGTCACATCAGTCACGTGCTCTGACACGGCGGTTGGAACTGAACCGTCCCTTGCTCTGATTGGCGGAGGAAAAATCGGTAACCGTTCCCACCATCATTACTTTTGAATTTTGAATCCTAAACGTCGTTTCCCCTCTTTTTTCCCTCTATAAATAGAGGAGTTGCCCCCAACTCTTACACTTTTCTCTCTTTTCATCTCTGATAAATTCCTCCGGCGATAACGCAAGGAAAGCTCCGGCGATTAGTAAGCAGGTTCCGGCGAGTGTTTATTCCAAGAAAGCTCAAAGATTTTATCCTTCCAATTATCAATCAGGTATGAAATTGCACATTCCCTTTGCTCTTTTATCCGATTTTGCCTTGATGTCATCTATTTCTTGTTGGAAGACTACAATGCCTTGATCTGTGCCTCTGTGATTTTGCTTCATTTGCTTTTTGATGAACATCATGAGCCCAATCTGTTGCTTCGCGATTTTGTGTCTCTTTTTTCCCAGAAATATACCCCCAAATGTATGAATGTTTGATTGATGGTTTTGGCAATTTGTTCAGTGGAATTTCGAATACGCGTTGTTTGAAGCTTGTCTGGTTTGAATTTAGGGTTTTTCTGGGGATTTGGGGTTTTTCTGGGGATTTGTTTGTTTAAGGAAGATGGAAGGGCGAGGTGTCGGGGTGTGATTGCTTTCACCTCGGCCCGATTTCCATGTCCGGGTGATAATCTAATCCACCTTGCCCTTTTTCTTTTCCAGAATGTCATCAGATCACACCCAATCAGACGAAGAGGCTAGGGCCGCTGCGGGTTATGGGTCAGAGGAGGTGAGCATGGAGGATGCTAGCTCTAGCGGCGATGAGGAGGAGATGGAAGAAATTCCAAACCCTGGACCCATTAACATAGAATCTGACCCGGATGTACCCGCTGTTGGTGAGGGCGTAGCTGAGGTCGAGGTCGAAGATGACGACCAGATGGCACTGAGCGGGTTACTAAGCAGAATGGAAAAAGCTCTGAATACTGGAGCCGCCAAACGTAGCGGCAAGCTCAAGGAAGCCGTGGAAGCCGTTGATCCATCGGAGAAACCAAGGAAATCTCCAAAGGTAGTGGTGTCCAAGAAGAAGATCGCTGTTGACGAGCCCGCAAAAAGGAAAAGGGCACCCAGAAAAAGGTCTGCTGCAGTCGAGAATGAGCTCGCAGAGCAAAAGCGGGCAGATAGTGCTCTTATATCCCGATGGAAGGAGTTCAAAGATAGGGAAGACTATACTCTGGCGTTGGGGGCGTATGATGTTTCTGCGGATTATCGTTTTGTCAGCATGGGCGCGACCAATGTTTCGTGGGTTTGTGGTCGGGAGCAACAAGACTATCTGTGGTTGCACTATGACCACTTTGCAGCCGGACTCAGACCTCCCTTTGATCCATTTTTTTGTCAAGTTCATGGAGGAGCTGAGGGTGATGCCCTGCGATCTTAGTTTGGGGGTAGTCCGCGTGGTTATGTCCTTTATTATAATTAGTAGGCTAAGCGGGCGTGAACCATCCATGGCGGTGCTCCTGTATTTTTATGGTTTTTCCCTGAAGGTTGCGGCTGGTCAAATTCAACCGCGGAGTAGATCAAGCCACGGCCGGCCCCGTTTACTATTGGACCTTCCCGATAAAGTAGCGGACTGGGACAAGAGATGTATGAAGGTAGAGTCCCGAGTGGGGTGGCCGTTTGAGAAGCTTCCTGTGAACTCGGTCAAGACTGACCACTTGGCCGCAATAAAGACCCAAACCGATGATGACGAGTTCATTGCGGAGCTGAAAGACGACCTAGGCTACACCCGGAAGAAAGAACCCCAGGCTCATGCATTTAACTGGAGGTTGTTATTAGACGTCGGCCAACCCTACCTTAGACAAGCCGGACTTTCTGGAGCCGGTGTTGGCGAACCTTTGGTTGTAGTTGATTCATTGCCGACTCACCCAGATTGGTACGGCGAGTGTCACCACGGCAGGTTTATGCCCTCTCAATGCAGAATTTGCGGCGGTTACCCTAACATGCGAGCACCGAGTAGGCTTTTTACTTGTTTCATTTCATAACTTGTTCCCTTGTTGTTTTTGTGATCGCTAATAAACTTTGTTCCCCGCAGATACCATGGACAAATTAGCTCAACGCAGCCAGCTGTCAAAGAAAAAGACTGTCGGCGAGGTGAAGAGGACTGCTGAGCTGAAGGGGATCAAAACATCCCTCCCCATGGTCAATTTACAGACGTCCGCAGAGGGAACCTCTGGAGACAAGGTTGTGAAGTCATTCCAGCCGCCCGTAGTAGAGAAAACCGCGGCGAGTAAAACCATGAAGCAGACTACTCTGACGAAGCCACCCGCGGGTGATAAGAAAAAGAGGGCTGCTGTGGAGGAGATCGAGCTCGCAGGAGATGACAGCGGCAAGCAGGATGTCCCTCTTCACAAAAAGACCAGAACAGATGATCCCCCGAGGAAAGAGGCCACTGAAAAGAGTAAAGGCAAATCTGTTGTCGCTGAGTCTGTTCCAGCGGGCATGAGAACAAGTGGTGCCGTTCTTGGGATCCTGCTTTGGGCTGTAGAGGTGTCCCGCCGCTGGTTGGACAAAGAGTTTATCGCGGCAACATCCTCTCGACCTGCCAATGGCGCGGACTATTTCTAGGGGTATCGCCGACGTGCCTCCCCTGAGGCATTTTAGGTGGGGTATCCCTAATGATATTCAGTTGGAGATAGGCCGTGGAATAGCGGACAGGGTTGTGATGGCGGACCAGACCGATACCCGCCGTGCCTTTCTTGGGAATATTGATGATTTGTGGGGCTTATACGGCGCCACGGTGAGCATGGTAAACCTCTTTTTCCGCTTTCGTTTTTCATTCTTTTTATTGTCATTCCTCTCAAGTCAATATTGACTCCGCTGTTTATTTTTCTTCCCTTAGGTCGGCACAGGCTTGGCGCAGTTCGTCAATGATTATAGAAACACCATAGCTGAGAGTTACAGTGTCGCGAAAGAGCTGGTCGATACCAAAAAAGCTCTTGGCGCCGCAAATGCAGTGTCCGTCGGTCTTCGTGGGCGATTAAACGCAGCTGAGGCGGAGAATGAGAAGCTAAGAGCACAGCTCGCTGAAGCTAATAGGATTAACTCTGACCTCGTGGAGCAGGGAAAATCCGTCGATCGAACCATGGAAGAGATGAAGCAGAGGGTGATTGAGGCTCAAGCTCACTGGGAAACCGAGAAGCAGTGTTGCGCAGATCTGCGTAAGCAGATTGGAGGATCTGAACTCGAGTATCCCAGGCCAGATTGAGGTTGCTAGCAAAGCCGCTGCTGATGATAGCTTTATGATGGGATATGACCAAGGGTTTTATCACATCGCAAGGTGCGTCCTGGCTCATGATGGCGGTACCCCCGACCTCGACGTCTTAGAAGAATGGATTCTCACCCATCCCTTTTCTGATTATCTAAGAGAATTCCATGACCGCATACCTTTCTCCGATGTTGAGCTTGCCGCTACGTCCCTATGTATGATCCTCGATTGGATGGTTCCCGCCGTGATTGAAGCAAATCGAGGGGGAGCGTGTTCGCTGGCTACAGAGGCGAGGAGAGAGCCGAAGAGGGCGAGGTCGAGCGACTGGTGAGAAGTCGACAGAGCCTCTTGAGTCGGAGACCAATGCTTGATCGATCTTTGCACCATTCTCTCCGCGAAGAGAATGTCCATAATGAAGAGATGCGGCCCGAGGATTCTTAGATTTCTGGCTCTGTTTTGTAAAACATTATTCTGTGTTCGCATATGTATAACTCTTTTCCTTTTCCGCACTTTTGTCCGCACTTTTGTCTCTGTAATAGCTAGTATGTACTTTGTCCAGCTTATACTTTTATTCCTGCCCGTTTTTTATGTATGCTTGCTTTTTGCTCGATTTTTTTGTCTAAAATGAGTCCGATGATAACAACATCCGGCCCCCTTGTTTTAGATAACATTCTAGGTCGATCTTGTGCGGACTCCTGTATGAGATATGCCCCTCTTGAATCTTATCTGAAATAACTTGTTCGCTAGGAAGTCGTGACCGCGTTAAATTTTCCCAAATATTGCCCCTATTTTTAACAACTCTGAAGTCTAGCCGAAGTTTTGTTGAAAATTCTTCGAGCACAATTCTTTCTTACCCATGAATACTTGTAATAATTTGCATATAAAAAAGAGAGTGTAAAATCGGGCTTTATTAATTTCGACTCATCCCGCTAGATGAGTAAAGATTACAAGCAAAATAAGAAATCCTGACCACTCACGTCGTAAACGAGAGGATAGCCATAACCCTAACCGATTTATTACATGTAGTACCTTTTGAGGTTGTCCGCATGCCAAGGTCTATTAAGCTCGTAGCCTTGATGATTTCTGAGGACATAAGTCCCTTTTTGATCTCTCTCGCGACTTGATAAGGGCCTTCCCAATTTGTTTGTTAGCTTCCTCTATTAGGCTCCATACCCGCGCCTTCTGTTTGAAGAACGAAATCCCCGACTTTGAATGAGTGGTTGCGGATTCGCTTGTCATGTTGTTGTTTAGCGATTTGCTTGTAGTTCGCAAGTCGATGGTACGTCGCCAGTCTTTTTTCTTCCACTAAATCCAAGTCGATCTGTCTGTTTAAAAGATTATCCGCCGGGTCATACAAGGCGACCCTGATGTTTGGTAGAGCCATTTCAACGGGGGTCATGGCCTCCGATCCATAAGTAAGAGCAAAAGGTGTTTCTCCCGTGGGTGTTTTGATCGTGGTGCGGAGAGCCCAAAGTATATCGGGTAACTCATCAACCCACTCTCCTGCTTTCACTCTGTCGTCCACGCTCTTCTTCAACATTTTGATTATTTGTTTATTGCCGGCCTCAGCTTGGCCGTTTCCTTGAGGATAAGCCACGGATGACTGCCAGTGTTTAACCCTGAATTCCTCACAAAGGTTTGAGAAGTCCTTCCTGAATTGTGGGCCGTGATCTGATACAACTGCCCGCGGGATGCCGGCGTGAAAAAATCTCGATCATGTAAAAATAACCCGCCGCTTTGCGGTTATCTTGACCATAGGTTTCGCTTCTATCCATTTTGTGAAATAATCCACAGCCACTATGATGACTTTGCATCCACTTCTTCCTGGTGGAAAAGGCCCAATGAGATCGAGTCCCCACATGTCGAAAGGCCATGGTGCGGTCACGATGCTTTGCTCGACAGATGGTATCCGAGGGATGTCCGCATGTTTTTGACACTCTGGACATTCTCTAACCAATTTTTCTGAATCTTTAAGAATTGTTGGCCAATAATACCTGCGCGTTTATAACTTTTGCGCCAAGGAGCGGCTAGCGGGATGGCCCCCACACACTCCTTGGTGAAGTTCGATAAGGATTGTCTTGCTCTCTTCCTCTCGAACACATCGTAAGAGGGGTCTTGTCGCGGACCTTCTGTAGAGTATTCCACTGTTTACGATATACCTGACCGCTCTTTTCTTAAGTGTGCGAGCTTTGTCCGCCCCATCTGGTAATATACCTGTTTCTATGTAAGCCTGTACCTCATCAATCCAACATGTAATCGGCGCTGGTGTGTCGATTTCCATGATCTGTATTTCCTCTATGGCGGGTATGGCTAGATACTCAATCATTATTGAGGGATCTGCAATCTCTTCTTCGAGTGATAGCTTAGAGAGATAGTCTGCTCGCTCATTGTCCTCTCTTCGTATTCTGATGAACTCGCAATAGTTGAAACCTCTTTTTAATCGTCGAACAATCTCACCATACTTCTCAAGAATACCACAGTGTGTGTCATAGTCCCCTGAGATTTGATTGACGATGAGTTAGGAATCACAAAATACTTCAACATTTTCTACGTTTAACTCCCGGGCTAGTTTGAGACCGGCTATAACTGCTTCGTACTCGGCTTGATTATTTGTGGCCGGAAATTCGAACCTCAAAGCTTTTTCGATTTCTTCCGTCGTTCCGGGCTCCATCAAGATAACTCTGGCTCCACAACCATTTCGATTAGATGCTCCATCAACATATAAGTGCCAGCACTGATTGGGCTTAACACTGGTCGCCGCGGGCTCTTGTGATAATGGAGAACTAGGTTGTGGCGAGCTGATATTGTATGTCGAATTCAGTAATTTCTATAGCCCATCTGGTTGATATTGTATGTCGAATTCAGTAATTTCTATAGCCCATCTGAGGAGACGGCCTGAAAGGTCCGGTTTATGAAGTATTTGGCGCATTGGACTATCCGTTAAGACAATAATTGTATGTGAAGTAAAGTAAGCCCTGAGTTTGCGGGCAGCAATGACAAGCGAGTAGGCTAATTTTTCAATATTAAAATAGCGACTCTCCACCGGACTGAGAGCCTTGATTACATAATAGACGGGATTTTGGAGGGTTCCGGCCTCCTTGACAAGAACGGCGGCGACAGCCCGGTCTGAAGCCACTAAGTACAAAAACAAAACATCTCCCTCCACAGGGCTAACCAAAAGAGGTGGTTTTCCTAGATATTCCTTCAGAGCTTGGAATGCCTGTGAACAATCCGCGTTCCATGAGAAAGATTTATCGCCTCTGAGAATCTTGAAGAAAGGAAGACACTTCTCCGCTGACTTTGATATGAACCGACCCAACGCGATGATGCGGCCATTAAGCCTCTGAACTTCTTTGATAGTTGTAGGCTCTTGCATATCGATTAAAGCTTGAATCTTTTCTGGGTTAGCCTCAATGCCACGACGACTAACCATAAACCCCAAAAACTTGCCCGCCTGGACACCAAAAGTACATTTGGCCGGATTGAGCTTCATCGAGTGTTTTCGGACATTGTTGAAGGTTTCTTGAAGGTCAGCGGCGTGACCGTCCCCAGCGGACTTAACAACCATGTCGTCAATATAAGCTTCCATATTTCTGCCTATCTGTGAACTGAAGACCTTGTTGACCATTCGCTGATAGGTCGAACCCGCGTTCTTCAACCCAAATGGCATCATCTCGTAATAAAATAGACCTCCAGCGGCTCTGAAAGCCGTTTTCTCTTTGTCGGATTCAGCCATCCGCACTTGGTGATACCCAGAATATGCATCCAAGAAACTTAAAACTTCAAAGCCAGAAATAGAGTCGACTAGCCGATCGATTCGTGGAAGCTGATAAGGATCCTTCGGACATGCTTTGTTGATGTCTGTGAAGTCGACGCACATTCTCCACTTACCATTCTGCTTCTTTACCATAACCACATTTGCCAACCAAGTAGGGTAGGCAAGCTCCTTTATGATTCCTGCTTGTAGAAGCTTTCCGACCTCTACTTTCACCGCCGCTTCCTTTTCTGTTGAAAATTGGCGCGCTCGCTGTTGTATTGGCTTGAAAGTAGAGTCGACATTAAGATGATGAAGAGCGACGTCAACCTCGACTCCTCGCATGTCCGTGACCACCCAGGCGAAGGCGCTCAGATTCTCTTTAAGTAATTGTACCAAATTTTCCCTTTCAAGGGAACTCAGCCGAGCCCCAATTTTGACTTTCTGATCGGGGTATTCATCGTTGATGATTACCTCGATTAACTCATCCTCTGCTGTAAAATCAGGCTCGTCCCTGACTTGCAATGTTTCGCATTCCACTTTAACCGTCGCATGTTCGGCGGCGACCCTGATCATGTCGATGTTTTCCATGTGCGGGGGCTGCTCAATTCGTGCTCTCTTGTTCCCTGTTCTCATCTCATGTATGTATGTTAGGACAGCTGCAGGCTCGCTGATCGACGTTCCGATCCTGTCCCCCACATAAAACTTTTCCCGTTGATGTGGAATGGAAGTTACCATTTGAAATTGTTTCAAGGCAGGTGTCCCAATTATCATGTTATAATTGGACTGAAGATCGACTACCAAAAATGTCACCTTTTCCGTGCGAAATGGCGCGTGATCTCCCATCTGTACATCTAAGTCGATGGCCCCCTTGACCTGTATTTTGTGATTTGTGAATCCCTCAAGGGTGCCATTGTGCGGCCTCAGATTGGAGTCGCTGAACCCCAATTCTTTGAAGCAGTTGTAGTATAAAATATCACGGCAAGCTCCTGTATCAACCATCACTCTATTGACACAGGCCCGATTGACGACCACCACCGAAATGCAAAGGCACATATCTTCTCATTTGATCAAGTCACAAGCTCACTTGAGTAAAGGCCGAGGTTGCTAATTTCCCATAAAACTATAGGCTTCTCCACATGTTTGTTGATGGAGCCGATACGATTCTTAATCTGATTGTTACTGGGAGGAGGCTCAGTTATCATTCTAATGTTCCTGTCGAACTGACGAGCTTGTTGATTCCTCTTATCACCATGATCTAGTTTGAGGTGATCATGGTGTCCGCGAGCGAGTAACTTCTCAATTGCCCGTTTGAACTGAATGCATTCATCAGTAGTATGTCCCTTGTCTCTGTGATAGCCGCAGTATTTAGATGCATCGCGGCGTGTATCTGGTACCATCGGATATGGCTCAGGTATCTCGTCTCTTATCTCATTCAATACTTGAGAATAGGAAATTCTAAGCGGCGTGAAATGCTCTTCCTTAAATCTTTCAGGTTTCTTAATTTCTCGATCTGCCCCTCTACGGGTATCTCTTGGCGGGCTACGCTCAGCCCTCTGTTTGCCTTTGTTGGATGAAGACACTCCTTCGTTTCCCGCAGTTGCAATGTACTTCCTGGTCGAACTCAACATCTCTTGTAGGTTCGCTGGTGGTGACAAAGCGAAATAAGATTTCAAATACCCCGGCTTCAACCCTGTTTCGAAGCTAGTCATGACGACGTTATCTGCTATGCCCCTGGTTAGCTCGTACACTTTATAAAATCGTTCATAATAGCTGCGGGTAGCCTCATTATCGCCCTGTCGGACCTCATGTAGGTCAATGTGTGTCTTCTTAGGTCCTCCTACCGACCTAAATTCAGCTATAAATTTGTTGATCAGATCATCCCAAGATAAAATCGAGCCCGGTGGAAGACTGCGGATCCACGATGCTGCCCGATCCTGCATTGATCCCACAAATGCTATACACCAAGCCTCGTCGCTTGATGTACACAAACTGATTCTGCTTTGGAAAGCTGACAGCCAATCCAGAGGATCTGTAGCTCCATGGTAGTTAATGAAGTTGGGGTAGTGAGTCCCGCCTCTTGGTGCTGCTTTCAATATTCTCGGATGGAGCACACTCGTTCACCAAGTCGGAACCACTTTAACACCCTTTGTACCCTTCTGCAGCTCTTCTATCTATTTTTTCATGATGCCCAATTCCACTTGAGTTTGGGGAATTGGCGGGAACGCCATATGCCCTCCCTGATCTTGCGAGTCCCCATGTCCCTCCGTGCGAGTGCGGACCTGTCGAGGATTCCGTGGTCGCCCTGGGGCTGCACCGCGGTCGTCGACCACGGGCCCCAGTCGACCAAGTGCTGATCTCCTATCTCCTCTTGGTTGGGACGTTGCATGGCTGCTTTCTTTCATTTCCGACCGTTGAGTTTGTACGGTCTTTGGAGGAATGAAAGTTGGCTGTAACTCTGTTTGTGCGGGTTGAGGGGGGTTGAATTTGCGGATAGGTTGGGGTGGTAATCCTTCAGCAATCAGTAATTTATTTCCCATTCGCATTTCCTCTACGTATTCCATATGTGCCTGTATAGCTATTCTATAAGCATCTTGTTGTGGGGAAGCTCCCCCTGCCGAAACAACCTCTTGCTCGTTATTTGGATTGGATGTCCCAACAATTCCATTTCCTTTGTTTTTTCTAACCGCTTCCTCATGTATTTCGCGGGCTTTAGCTCTTTCTCGTATGTATGCTCGCATGTCGGTTGTGAGGCGGGGTTGACGTCCCGCCCCATCTCGACATAACCTGCGGCTAGCCTCTCCCATGCAACGCGCTTGTCCCACGCGTGTCGGGCGTTGATTTAATGGTTTAGTCGGTGTTCTTTGGGTTCAAGTTTTCCCGCCACCATGACTTATGATTTTAGTGGGTGTTCTTCCGTCACGAGAATATGAAGGTGAGGAGATGTTGTGCTCTCTGAGTGGCCTGCGGCTAAATAATCAAACTTTCCTTACTTGAAGATCTGAAACCAACAAAAGGGTGCATAAACCAACCTGGGCATTAAAGATGGACTCAAGCGTGAGTATGCGGTGAAGTTGGTGATCTCCTTGTTAAGACGAGGAGAGCAGTGGTTTCCTGGGCTGTATTATCCCAAAAAGTCAAAGCTTCAATGACCGATGGACTGGTGATGATGATAACCTCGTCTGAAACACCGTGAAATCGTCCTTGTGGTGGAGTAAATGATCTCCAAAAGCTGAATGATGATCGGTTTCCCGGTAACGGAGCCAACTGATGTTGCGTTGAACACCAGATTTGCGGTAGCAGGGTTTATCTTGTGGATATGAGGCTGTGATGAGTGATTTCGACGGTGAGGACACGGTGGTGATCAAGAACAGTGGTGGCGGTTTAAGTGTTTATGAAGAACAAGTGAATTAGTCGACAAATTGGCAGAGTTTCTGCTCGTAATATATTATAGCTTGAAGCTTGAGAGATTGATTAGCCTTTTTCTATTACAATGTGATCCCATATTTATAGGCTAAAAAGTAAGTCGGTCTACTGTTCATTGACAAGACAACTGAGAGTACATAGCTAAGTTAACTACGTATGCATTACAAGTGTCCTAGCCAGCTGTCACGATTGGCGGTATTTACATCCAAATGGATTGATAAGGACGACGAGACGGACGGACGAGCGATAGGCAGCGAGTAACGACCATCGATTATTGATAAGAATGACGAGCAGCGGACTCATTTGTGCCTTGACTGTATGGGTAGAAATCACATTGAGAAGATGGATCCGACATTGAACTGGCGGACAAGATCCGGCTTACGGTTGGCGGACAGGTCCCGGCTTGTAGCTAGCGGGTAAGAGATGGCTGTGACAGCGGCCAGAGGAGAGTAAAGCCCATTTTCATATGTTGATGGGCCAAGAGTATAGGCCCAATAGGGATGAACAGGGCCCCGTTCTGACCGGGTATATCACTTTCCAAAATCAAAATTTTGGAAGTGGCCTAGGCCTAGGCCTTTTACAAATCAAATATTTGAAAAGGGCATAGGCCTATTCCAAATCAAAATTTGGAAAGGCCAAATAGTTTTGGTTTAGGCCTAGCCACTTTCCAAAATCAAAATTTTGAAAGTGGCCAAGGCCAAGGCCTTTTACAAATCAAATATTTGAAAAGAGCCTAGGCCTATTCCAAATCAAAATTTGGAAAGGCCAATATGTCACTATGGTTTCCCAATGGGCCAAATTATTTGAACCATTGGTTGGCCATATGACACAACTAAACAAACGAGATATCTATGCACAATAAATATCACAAAACGAAAAGGGTCGATCTCCCCATTGGAAGAAGACAGCCGACGGACGGCAGCTCTAAAGCCGCCGCCGCCACAGAGGAGGGGGGCCGCCGCCAGTCGGCCGAGCCCCCCAATCGAACCCTATATTTTTTTTTGTTTTAAACGTTTCGCGATTACAGATCTTGTATCTATCGATTAATTACTACGCAATTAAATTATGCTTATTGCTTAAGCTCGAAGTCTGTCTCTGATACCACTGTTAGGAAATAACTAGTTTAACGCAGCGGAATTTAAAATTTGATTTCCTTTTACTAGATCGTTCTTCGTTTAATGCAATAAACACGTTAAGTAGTTTGACGGTTATACCTTGATGATCTATAAGATCTTCGCTTTGATCGTCAAAAGAGAGTAGTACAGTGCGCAAGCCGTCCACGCGTCCGGCCTCTATCGCTAATCCACACGAACTCCTCGCCGGAATCCTCCTCGGATTGCTATTGGAAAACTCCGGTTGCTAGACCAGCATTTTTCCTCCCTCACAAACTCACTATAGGTTGCTCTCTATTTTACACAAGAACTATGAGCTCTTGCAATTATGATGTGCAAAAGAGTTTGACACCCACATCTTATTTATAGTGAGAAGTGGCGCCCCTATGGTGTGGAGAAGAAGAAAACATTTTCCCAATATAATAAGGAAAATCAATTAGATTGATTTATATCTTTAATTATAATTAATCTTGCCAATATCTTATATTGAATATAATTATCTTATTACCATAAATCTATTTTTCCAAAATCAATTAATATCTTATATTAATATTATGGTAATCTTATTAATTAAAGTGCACAATCCAAGTGTATCCTTATACCCTAGATGTGGCGCCCCATATGCCAATTAATAGGCTTCCGGAGTATTCTTTAATTAATATAATTTATATCTTGTATTTTATTTATTCATAATAAATAAATACCACCATATTAATTTACCTCTATAACCTTTATAGTCTAGAGATGAACTTTCCTTATTTGGTTATCAACTATAACCGCATTTTAATCCGACTCGATGTTCATATGTGTGTATCCCGATAGGCTTCCAAATATGTTGGCCATAGACACAAGGTGCAATTTACTAAAATGCCCTTCATACCTAACGATCAAGGAATAGCGTCTAGTAACACACTGTGACCCCCAATCATCGGAAGAGTCAAAAGCAATGACTACTACCTTTCATGTGAAGTAGTTACCGTGTAACTTACAATCCTATCGATGTAATAATATCCATACGATCGTATCTCGAGTGTCAATACATTAACGATAGTATCTTATAATCTGGATATCATGCTCTCTCGGGATGACACATTTACTCCCACTTTGCAAAGATTCTCGAGAGCTAGACATTCCTTATAAGAAGGCCATTTCGGATATTCGATCCCAATCATAGGATACGCGATTCCCGGAGGACCAATCATGTATAATCCGCATGCTTCAATATCATACCCAATCACTACCGCATGATCGCCCCGTGGCTAGGGGAAATCTCAATAGTGTCAAAGCATGACAATCCACACCGTGATGTCATGAAAACTCCGGTCTAAAGGATAATTACACAACCGCCACATAGTGTGACACCTAATGTAAGTGGGTCAGTCTAACGTACACATTCTGTAATACACGTCCACGTACAGTCCAGGTGTCTCTACACTTCGATAGACGAGATCTATCCCTACCTTCTACAAGATAGAAGACGTCCAATACGTGCTAGTCTGATTATACTATCAATGTCTCATTTGACAGTACATAGGACTAGAGACATTTAAGTACCAAACTTGTTATAGTGATTAGAGATCTCATCAACCATAATCACTATCATGGTTTCTCTATCACAGTTTGATACTTGGGACGTTACTATATATATACAACAAACAATAAGAAGATAAACAATATATAATAACATAAGTGCTTTTATTAATCATAATAAAGTTATTACATGAACTAAACAGACTGTAAATGACCCGACCCGGTCGGATCCGGTCCAACCCGATTGGGTTTAGGACACCTTTCCAACAGTATCAATGAATAAGTCTGTAATTATTCTTTGAACATCATCCATTTATCTTTTATGGCATGTTTGTTAACCAGAAATGGAATGGAATGGAAAAATTAATAAGAATGGAATGGAATAAATTCATTCTATTACTACATTTGGAATGCGAAAGAATGGAAAGAAACAAATTATATAAAATGTAACACATTGAGTGATAGTAAGGCAAGATAGTGGATTAAGATTGTGTGAGGTAAGGTATAATATGGTTCATTAGGCAGGATATGGTTGGGTGGGGTGGGGTGGCCCTACCCCACCACCCATTTTACCCTACCACACCACTCTACCCTTCTCTGCCCACCATTCCTTACATATCACTCGTCTTACCAATCACTCCACCGCACCCTACCTTGTTACTTACCTTACCTTCCCTCACTATCCAACCTACTCTACCACCCATCTATCTCACCCAACCATGCACCACCTTACCTTACCCCCTACTATACCTTACGTTACCTAACCAAACCCTACCTAACTGATGCAGGAGGATCCGACACTTATTTTGATTTATGTTATTTATGGCAGTTTTTTTTAATTTTATGTAGAAAAATCAAGGGATGTTTAAATTTGATTTTTAGCACATGTTATAATAATGTGGCTTGATTTCCATGTTGATTTATTGCTGGGAATAAATGGTGATTTGTTTCATTTTAAGTAACTTTTTATTTTTATACAGTTATATAAGTCCGGCTTGTGGACTTAGTTTTGAAAAGCTGAATTTGATATACTATAACATATTTCAGAGATTTTTCTCTGTTTCTATGGTTTTATTCTCTTGCATTCTTCCCTGCGTTATTCTCTGATACGCCTCCGGCATCAATTGGTATCAGAGCATCCCTACGTTCTTGGGCCGAGAGTTATCATCAGTTTCAAATGGATGGTGGTTATGATGGTCGTGTTCGTGGACAGGTTTTGACTGAGAGAGTCCACAAGCATCGCGATCCCGTCGACCCACGTTCGAGAAGAAATCACTTGCAGCGGAAAATAGCAGAGTTAAACCGAGAACTTGTGGAACTCCATAATCGAAAAAGGTGTCAGTCTAATTTCTATTCTAGTTCCAAAAACTCGTATCATGGTCATGCTCGATATTCGGAGCATCGTGATCGAGAAAATCGTCATAGAGACCTAGACGTCAAATTGTATTTGACCGGGTTTTCTAATGATGATATTTTCATTGAAAAAGATCTTGTCTTTTTTGATGAAATTGATTATCACGACAACCCACCCATCTATGATGATGACATATGTGTTGTTGAAGAAAAAATTAAATGGGATTGTGATGTTCATTTTTTCAAAGAAAAAGTTAAATGTGATGATGAGTGGGTTGAAAACACAATACCTATCTTTGATCAAGATAGAGAGGTTACCGATGAACAAATTATATGGGATGATATTCATGGTTCTATTGAACAATATGATGTTGACGTTCATAATAATAAGATTTTCCAATTTATAGATGGTGATGAATGTCACGGTTCTCATCCAACTTATGATGAGTATCCAGAGGATGATGATTTTTGTACGAATGAAAGTCTTATTTTGATTCATCTAACAACATTTGTCATGTTCATAATTCATCAATCAACGATCTGAGTTATTATGGAACGGCTTTGGAAAATGATGACATCTTGCTTGAAGAACGAGTGTGTTTCAATGATGAGGATGATATTTTTGTCAATGCGGTAAACCCAAAGAATCATTGTGTTGGTAATCAATATGTTGTGGAAATTTTATACAGAGAGGAAAATAAGAGATATGAAAATGTGAAGAAGATGCTTTATAATTCTTATAAAGATGAAGATGATGGATATTGTGTTGATTTGACTTTGAAACAAAGGAGTAATACTTCTTTGGAAAATATATTCGTGGATATGGAAATTAATCTAATTTTCCATGAATATAATTTAAAGATGATATTTGCTGGAGATATGATTTATTATGTACGTATTATCACTTATTTGACTCGCTACGGGTATAAAGATGATGCACCCACATTATGCTATGACACGTGTAAAATTCTGATAGGACAACCATTTGACCATGGAAAATTGCATATGAACTCGAGGACGAGTTCTTTCCAATCCGGGAAGACTGATGCAGGAGGATCCGACACTTATTCTGATTTATGTTATTTATGGAAGTTTTTTTAATTTTCAGTAGAAAAATCAAGGAATGTTTAAATTTGCTTTTTAGCACATCTTATAATAATGTGGCTTGATTTCCACGCTGATTTATTGCTGGGAATAAATGGTGATTTGTTTTATTTTAAGTAACTTTTTATTTTATACAGTTATATAAGTCCGGCTTGTGGACTTATTTTTGAAAAGCTGAATTTGATATAATATAAGATATTTCAGAAATTTTTCTCTGTTTCTATGGTTTTATTCTCTTGGACATGTTTCGACTGAGAAAGTCTACAAGCATCGCAATCCCATCGACCCACGTTGGATGAAGAAGTACTTGCAGTGGAAAATTGCAGAGTTAAACCGAGAACTTGCGGAACTCCGTAATCGAGAAAGGTATCACTCTAATTTCGATTCTAGTTCCAAAACTCGTATCACAGTCATGCTCGGTATCCGGAGCATCATGACCGAGAAAATCATCGTCAAGAACTCGATGTCAAAATGGATTTGACCGAGTTGTCTAATGATGATATTTTCACTGAAAAGGGTCCTGTCTTTTTTGATGAATTTGATGGTTACGACAACCCACCCATCTATGAGTAAATAAAGCATAAAAAAAGAACGCAGTAAAGAAGCTTTTATTGACTTAATTTTCTGTAGTACATCAGCCCTCTTTTTATAGTCAAAAGATGACTTACTGAGAAAGAGTTGTAAGCATATTAAATTCTACACATTATCCAAACTAATAATTTGAACAAATGGTTTGAACTAATATATCCTATCAGCGTAAACTACTTCATGAGATTTAAACTTCAAGTTCTGTTCTTAAACTTCGGATGATGAATTAGTTATCTTAACATCCCCCCGCAAGCTGGAAGGGAGGTCACGAAGTGGAAGCTTGTCACACAGAAACTGAAAACGAGAAGTCGATAATCCTTTCGTAAATATGTCGACAAGTTGGCACGAAGAGGAAACATGGTGCAAATTGTGATGAGAGATAAATTTATGATCACAATATTGATACCATTTTGAGCATTATTGTATCAAATCAAAGTCATAAATACTAAGTTTTATCAAAATGTATAAGTAGTAATTATTATATAAATTATCGTATTTTTATTAGTTTTTGTATCGGTTTAGTAACCGGAGTGTCGTGTCGGAATTACGTTTGGTATTTTGGTGGTTCATTGCAGGATTATATATTGACCAAGATTCCACGTAACGACATGTTTTGAAGCCTAAAAGATGGATTTTGAGGGAAAGAAGAAAATGCCACAAGTTTATGAGTTCAACGGAGCAAATTTTCTAAATACTTAAATCGTTACATATTTTCGACGGATATTTGACCCAGCTTAGAGGCATTTTCAGGGGATGACTTCTTCATGAAAGTGGTAGATTATTCAACAAGCTTTCCAATACCGCTGAAATCATGTCGTTTGGAGTTCGGGAACTCAAGTTATGTCCAAGTGGCCAATCGATTCGGATTAGTAAAAATCCCGTAAAAGACTCGACATACGAATGGCTCATCAAAACGACATTTTCTGAAGAAGTTTCCTTAATAAAAGTTGTATATCTTCAAGAAAGATTTCCAATGGATTTTGAATCAAGTCAATCGGACTTCTACAACTCAAATGGTGGTCAAGTGGCTAATTGATTCAATTTCGTAAAAATCCCGCAAAACGTTCGGAGTATGAATTTGCTTATCAAAAAGGCGTTTTCTGAATAAGAGTCCTTCATGAAAGTTGAAGAATTTTCCGAGAGCTTAATTTTGACGTTTGAATCATAATTTTTGGAGGTCTACAACTCAAGATATGAATTTTAGAAGTTTTATTCCAATAAATATAATTTCGAAGGATCCAGAATGTGGTGAGTCACTGTGATCATGACTCCCGGACCGGTCCGGCTCCTTCAAGGACCGTCCGGCCCCTCATTTTGGTCTATATAAGCGCATATTCAGGGATCAATTACAGTTTGCCCTTTTCTTTCCCTTTTCTTCCATCTCTGTTCTTTCTCCGTCTCTGTTCTTTTTATTTTATTTTTTGTTGTAGATCATATATACATATATCTGATATATATATAGATCTATATCTCTTTGTCTTTTTTATTTTATTTTCAGGCCAGTATATATACATATGTCCATGTATGTATATATATGTTTTTATATATATAAATAAATTAGTACCGTTGTAATGCTCGGAAAATCTCGGAAGTTCGGTATTCTTTGAAGTCGTTGTAATGTCCGGAAGAGTACAACCTCTGAATCAACAAATTGTGTCGGGTATTTTTCTAAAGTATTATGTTTGTTGTTTCTATATATATATATAAATAAAGTAGTTATAGTATCGTTATAATGGTAGAATAATTATCGAAGATTGTAGATCTCAAGCGGAATTGACCCCGATTCAACAGCTTGTAATCGGTAATTTATTCTAATATTATGATGTTTATTATAACTATGTTAAGCTAAAAATATATCTAGCCAAGATATGAATCAAATTAGTTAATCTTTTGGTAAAATGAATGATCGACTCGGTAATAATGATTAAAATCAATTATGATGAATCTCTTTCTATTTGCGCTTAATGAAACGTTAAAATTGAAAGACCGAGGGTAAAATTGGCCGAGTGAAAACGTGACAACGGAATCCTATTTCCTACCGAAAGCGATTTGTCCTAGAAAAACAAATCTTATTAAAATTGTGCTCAAGATCGTATTACGTTAATTTATCTGTTTTAATCAATATCCAAACATTGCTCGTATGACAAAACGGGAGTGACCTATGCTTTGGATGACATTGGGCGATTGATGAGACATATGACAATTTCATACGCTCGTGTGAGGAGGAGTTGTCTAGCTTAGAGTACACCGATTCATA
This sequence comes from Gentiana macrophylla, assembly GCA_026214975.1. NCBI lineage: Eukaryota > Viridiplantae > Streptophyta > Magnoliopsida > Gentianales > Gentianaceae > Gentiana > Gentiana macrophylla. The sequence continues at coordinate 100,222,347 of CM047810.1, forward strand.
TATAACTTACACTTTGAATAAAGGAAGATCATGTCTCATTTATTTCTACTAAAAGATATTGATTCATGAAAGTATTCTTGGCTAGATTCCAAAAATATATATATTATATTAGTATTTATTTACTTGTTTTACTTTATGCACTACTAACATCTAACTCTAACATTACTAACTAATCTAATCGATCTAACATAATCTAACCCGAGGAAAATGATAAACCCTGCGACTTAGATCGAGTTAATAATAGCTTCTTGGTGTTTAACCCCACTTAAAAGAATTACCATGTTTTCCCGAGGAATACGACTGACTCACCGGACTAGCACTACAATTTGACCCGGTACACTTTGCCGGTTAGGATCAGATAGCCTAGGTAATGTCCGTCGACTTTACGGCGCCGTTTCCAAGGTTAGGTTTAGGTCATCGACATTTTGGCGCCGTTGCCGGGAAAACGTCGCTAATTTCTTTCTTTGTGTCTAGGCGTTACTACTTGTATTAGCTCAAAATTCTCGAGGATAAGTCAACACTCTTCTTATCACATTTCTTTTTTATTTTCCATTGGTATCTACCTTCTTTTAGTTACCAATTTTCTTCTTCTACAAAATTCGAGCATTTTCTATTTTCGTTAGTTGATGACCAGAAACGGTAAGACCCCAAAACGCGGTCATATCAGTCAGGGAAATCCTGACCAAGTATCATCTTCAAATCGAAATAGGAGAATGACCAAATCGATAATGAAACACGGAACAAGGGCTTGATCATGCCCAAGGAATAGAAATAATCGAAATCGGAATAAGCATAATCACCCACCAAACCCGAGACCTATATGTGATCGACCGTAAGTAAGAAGGTACAGTTTAATAATCCAATTCGTTTACCCAATAAAGGAGCAAATAATTTTGAAATAAAATCTCATCTTTTGGTTTAATTGACACAAGAGCCCAATTTCTAGGAGAAGATGATGAGGATCCACATCATCATCTCTATCTTTTCAAGAAGAGTTGTGTATCTGACCAAAAGTCATGGTGCTCATCGGGAATTAACGAGGATGTCTTTGTTTCCTTTTTCTTTAAAAGGAAGAGCACGAGATTGGTTTTACTCACTTCCACATCATTCAACGACTAGTTGGGAGGATATTCAAACCGAGTTCTTAAAGCGATTATTTTACTCTGGTAGAAAATTGGAATTAATAGTCGAAATTGCCAACTTTAGACAAGGATCTCAAGAAACGTTTGAGAATGCTTGGGAAAGGTTTAAAAGTTATTAAGAGCTTGTCCCGATCATGGTTATTCCTTAGATATGCAAATCCAACTTTTCTCGTCAGAAATTAAGGAAAGACTCACGTGCGGATGTAGATCATGCATGTGGTGGTTCGATTAATGATGAGTGAAGCTCGAGATAGTTTACGATGCTATTGAAAAGATTTCCAAAATAACAATGAATGTGGGAAACCGGTTCTAGCACAAGAAAAGTAGCATTTGCGGGAGAAAGTACATCGAATACTGAAGTCCTAGCACACTTGGAGAATTTGAGTAGGAAATTTGACGGCTTATTAACGATAAAAATGTAAACTCGTAAAATATCTTACCAAATGAATACTCAAGTCATGATAATGTGTCATTAGGGATGGAAGAACCAGTAAGGCTATTCAAGGAAAAGGTGAGTTTTAAAAAAGAAGGAATTTGAGCGACGCGTATTCAAACTCGTTTGATGCTATTAGAAGAGATCACCCTACTTTTCGTTGATGGTGAAACCCTAGTAAGCCAGGACAACCACGTGTATCGACCATATCAAGGTTATCAAGGAGATACCACGAATCAAAATCTACAATCATTACCTAAACCGTATCCACAACATACCACTCAAAGCATACCAAGAACTCGTAGTTCAACTCAACCTTGAAGGAGTTAACAAATGGGAAAAATTAATGGAAAATCGATAGGTATGATATCTACTCAAGCTCAAAATATGGAAATTATGATAACTTCTATAGTGCAGGTCACTAAGGATATGAGCACGTTGAAAACATATATGAGTGGACATGATACGAATAAAATTATAGAAGCTTCATTGAGGAATGCGGAATATCACTTGAGTAGAGAAGAGAACGTAAAACAAGAAACCCTCGGAAGGATTGCCAAGTAATATCGAAAGAAATCAGGTAGGGTAAATGTTGTTATTACGAAAGTGGAAGGATCTGAAGTAATGGATTAGAAAAATTCGGGAATAATGAAGAAGATGATGATTTAGATGGTAAATATAAGAAGAATATGGAATCTAAAGGCCATTTCAAACCGAACCTTATCCGGCTCAACCTAAATTCACATCGGTTCAACTCCGAAGGGCATCACCACATCCACTTGCATATTTTGAAGAAAAAGTCTTGAATGATGACACACTATGTCTTCAAAAGGCACAATCATTCAAGGAAGCTTTACCATCTTCATCTAACGACAAGGGGAAAGGGAGGTATTCATTCTAACCTACATGATCTTGAATTACTCCCCCATTCCCGAGAAATGAAATGAAAAAGATGAAGTTGGATAATAAGTATGCATATTTTCTTGACACTTTTCGGCACTTAACTATTAATACCCCTTTCATCGATGTTTGTAAGGAGAGAGCTTAGTTTGGGAGTGAATGATGAGCGCGTTATCTTCAACATTTACAATTCATTGAAATATCCATACATTACACTAGAATGACACTTTGTGTTCTCTTGTGGTGGATCGTACTAACACGCAGTAATCAAGAAGATGACTCTAGTAATAATGTGAAGGCAACACTCAAAGCTCGAAAATCAAAGGAAAAGGTCAAGAACCGTTGGATTCGGCGGCATTCGTCTAACAAATGTTGGAAAGCAATATTGATAAAAAGACGGATGCAAGTGCGTGAGGATGACCCACCACCAAAGCCTTAAAATCAAGCACGGTAAAGTCTCGGCTATAGACTATAAATGTAGTCAATGACGGGTACTATCCTTCCTTTTTACTCCTGCATTTATTTTTAGTGGATTATGTGCTTAATTGTTACGTGATTTTGTGAGTAATTGTTAGAAGTATCCGTTTTGTTTAGTATATTATATTAGTTAATCCTTATCATTTTGGTCGAGCAAGCGACGTTAACCAAAAAGCGCTACCGGAGGCAGCCGTAAAAATGTTAAATATAATAATTACTCATACTTTGGATGATACTTTGCTAATACTTAGGATTGATTTTCATTTTGTTTCACCAAGTCTTAGGATGAATGTTTGAATGTCATTAAAAGGGAATGATTAGGTGGTTATCCTAAAATCCCGATGGAGAACAAAGAGAAAATTCAAATGCATCATTTCTTGGACTTAGGTTGTTAGAACGATTTGAAATAACCCTTGAGGATCTGGGTATAAAAGACTCGAGTTAATACTTGTCACATATTTCATATCATGATCTAGTCTGTTTTAAATTTCAAAAATAATGTGTGACATGTATTAGTTCAACTCTTGTGGAATATTGTGTGTTAAATCAATAAAAGTTTATGTGGTGTGTTTATCTACCCTTTTGCATTACAACACACACTCCACATACTTATTTTATTTGCACACACAACGGTCATAACTTTGACCCACCCACCCACCCTTTTTTATCATCCGAGTATTTGTTTTGACTTGTTTTAGTGCACCATTGCTTTCCCAACAACTTATTTACACTCACTTTACATTGAGGACAATGTAAGTTCGTAAGTGGAGTGGAGTCGTTTCGATTTTGTATCAATAAATCTCTTAGTTTTCGATTTTTTTCGAGCATTATTTAGTTGATTAAAATAAAGCTGTATAAGTATATATATTTCATGGATTTGAAGATGTAATGATCAATTTGGATGTGTATAACCAATGTGAACCGTAAGTGCATTGTAATTCCAAATATATTTGTGTAACATGAATTCATTGTTCACGTAAGCCTTTGATATTTAAGCGAAAATTTTAAATCAGATCCATTCAAGATCTAGTGGTTATTCTAGATAATAACGGTAACTTAGTACCTAACTTTTGAGCGTGTCTTGTGAATATCCAAGGTTTGAATGTGATAGAAAGGATATAAGTTAAGTGGAATTAAAATAAAGATGAACTATCTATATGTCGGTTGTAGCTACCAATGATTTGAGTGCGAGAGGCGTTATCACGAAACGCCCTATATCACTACGAGGTTTAAAAGCTCCATTGCTCTGATGATAGTAGTCAAATTAGGTGTGTTATCACGAAATGTCCTATTCTTTGGGAATGAAGGCATATGCTACAAATGTGAAATTAAACTCAAAAAAAAAAATGTGAAAAAAAAAAATTGTTTAAGAATGGAAAACTTAGTTATCTTTATCCCCAAAGATAAAGCGAATGATATGCTTTAGATCAATAAGTACACGGGAGAACTTTGTGTGGAACGACTCCTTAAGATATTAATGAGGATCTTGATTTATTCAAGAAAGGACTCCATTGAAAAGCTTCACACACACACTCTGTTATACACTTATATTGTTAAAGCCTGTTGTAGATTATCTAGTTGTTCCTTATACATCTTCATAAATTTATCTCTTATCATTTTGTTTTATCGCTTGGATTGCCAAAAGCTAAGTAGGGGTTGTTTCACGCCCAACACTTTTCGCGGATGAAATGATAATCAACTTCAATGTGCTTCGCAAAAATCTTGGAGATGCAAAGAGCTCCAAGATCACACCAAATAGTAGGGTTTCGACAATGGGATGTGGAGTCCACGATTAATACATTCAGTACCTTTTCTATATTCTCGCTTACAAGCGCGAAAACATCGTATTAGCACCGTTTGTAGTAGACTTTCTATCATCCGGATTGCTGGTCGCAAAAAAGCTTGGTTGGTCGTGTGATGCATATGTTGGCATAATTGATTTAGCGGTACAATGAGTGGGCAATATGTTGGCATAATTGATTTCTGAGTGGGCAATATCTCGGCGAGTGGCGCGAAGAAACTCCGACTACTTGGCGATATTCGGTAATTTGCAAAGGATCCAAGGGATCTCCAACATTATTAGAGAGATTGACCCCTGGAGAACTAGGTGTACTGGATGGTTTGGCTCCCATCATTTTAGTGCGGTCAAGAAGATCCATAATATATTTTGTTTGCCTAATATGTATGCCCCGCTGATCGTGAGTGGCCTGAATTCCCAAGAAATAATGTAATGGGCCAAGATCTTTGAGCTTAAAGACCTTTTGCAACTGAGTAATAACTGTAGCCACATGGTTGGAATGAGTCCCTGTGATTAAAATATCATCCACATACACGAGAACAAACAAATGAACATCATGTGAGTGTAAAGTAAATAGAGAAGTATCAACCGGAGAGGAAGTAAACCCCAAATTAAGTAGTGCTTGAGACAAGCGCATAAACCAGGCACGTGGTGCCTGTTTGAGACCATAAAGCGACTTGTGCAATTTGCAAACATGATCGGGCTTATTTGCATCGATAAATCCGGGAGGTTGTTTCATATACACCTCCTCATCAAGCACTCCATGAAGGAAAGCATTGGAGACATCAAGTTGTCGTATATTCCACTTAAAAGTAGTCTGCGAGTCGTCGAAGACAATGCGCGTATGGTGGCGGTTTAATGGCCGGACTAAAGGTCTCATTAAAATCGATTCCACTCTCTTGTTCATAGCCTTTAGCAACTAAACGCGCTTTGAAGCGCTCAATGTTACCGTCAGAGGTTTGCTTCACCTTAAAAACCCATTTATTATCAATAACGTGTTGATTCGGAGGTTTGGGGACCAAAGTCCATGTTCGGTTTTGCATGAGTGCTGCATATTCCTCTTGCATTGCCTTACACCACTCAGGCTGCTTCACTGCTTGTTTGAATGAACGAGGTTCAGTCGGGATATTAACACTTGTGTAGGCACATATGGGATATTTAGTGGAATAGTATGTGTGGTAATCAGGGAAGGTATGAGGCTTAAGACTGCCTGTGCGAGACCTGGTGGTCATGGGATGGCAAGAAGTTTGAGAGGAAGAAACATCAGGAGATAAGGGTGCTGGTGATGTGGACGTAGAAGCTGGGGAAGGTAAGGAGGATGTAGATATAGATGTCGGGGTAGGCGAGTTTGGTACAGGTTCTGTGGTGGTAGAAATAATGGGTGAGGATGGAGAGTCTATGGAGGAAGTAGTGGAAACGGTAGTATGGTCTGGAAACAATTCAGAATAAGATTGCAAAGGAATAATTAAAGGCGTACCTGAAGAGGGCACTGTTGAGGAAGAAGGAGTAATGGATCGTTCTTGCGCCGGAAAGAGGGCCTCGTCAAATATCACATGTCTAGAGATGTAAACTTTCTGAGATACCGGATCAAGGCATCTGTATCCTTTTTGCTGCGGGCTATAACCAATGAAAATACATTTTTTCGATCGAAACATAAGCTTGTGGGTATTATATGGGCATTGTGCTGACTCTCGCAGCTACTTTTAAGTGGAATATACGACAACTTGATGTCTCCAATGCTTTCCTTCATGGAGTGCTTGATGAGGAGGTGTATATGAAACAACCTCCCGGATTTATCGATGCAAATAAGCCCGATCATGTTTGCAAATTGCACAAGTCGCTTTATGGTCTCAAACAGGCACCACGTGCCTGGTTTATGCGCTTGTCTCAAGCACTACTTAATTTGGGGTTTACTTCCTCTCCGGTTGATACTTCTCTATTTACTTTACACTCACATGATGTTCATTTGTTTGTTCTCGTGTATGTGGATGATATTTTAATCACAGGGACTCAATCCAAACTAATAATTTGAACAAATGGTTTGAACTAATATATCCTATCAGCGTAAACTACTTCATGAGATTTAAACTTCAAGTTCTGTTCTTAAACTTCGGATGATGAATTAGTTATCTTAACACTATGATGATGATGGATGTGTTGTTGAAGAGAAAATTATATGGGATAGTGACGGTGAAGTTGTTGAAGAAAAAAAAATGGGATGATGATGAATAAATTGGGATGATGATGTTTTGGATGATAATAAGAATCTGCATGTTCAAGATCATGACGATAATAAATTTTTTGAAGAAGAAATCATTTGGGATGATTAAGGTGATAATTTGGTTGAAAATGTGTCATTTAATTTTTCTGGCGATAAAGAAGAGATGCAAAATAAGTTTGTTTCTTGTTTTATACATGAAGACATAACCGAAGAAGGCGGCACGTATAAAGAAGAAACATGTTTTAATATAATTGAAAGAGATGGAAGTTATAATGATGTGTTTGCATTTTGCGGTAACGGCAGTTATATCAAGAAGTGTGAGTACATTCAAAATGAAGAAGAAACTGATTTGATATCATTTAATATATTGCTTAACAAAATTAATGATGATAATGCCACGGTGAAGAATAGAGCCACGGCCAACACAAATATGTTAAGCAATATTTGATGCTTATATTGGAAGATATGTATTGGTACTTATTATCAATTACTTGAATGGTCATGGCTATAATGCCGATTCATCCGGATTGTGTTCATTAGTATGGAATGTTTTGATCGGAAATCCATTCGATCGTGGGAAGATGAATGTGAACTCGAGGACGATTTCTTTCCAACCCGGGGAGACTGATGCAGGAGAATTCGGGATTTATTTTTTTATTTATGATATGAATCATAATATTTTAAATTAATGAAATAAGACGTGTTTAAATTTGAAATAAACACATGCCGTAATCATATCCTTGATTTACGCATTGGTTTATTTCATATTTAATTCGTGATTTGTCTATTTTAGGTAGATTTTGATAATCGAGGGGCTTGATTTCCGCTTGATTAATGTTTGCAATAAATTGTGATTTATTTATTTTTAGTAAATTTTATTTCCGACGGCTATATAAATCCAGCTTGTGGACTTAGTTAAAAGCTGAATTTGATATAATATAAGATATTTTAGAGATTTTTCTCTGTTTCTATGGTTTTATTCTCTTGCGTTCTTTCCTGCGTTATTCTCTGATACGCCTCTGGCGTCAAATGGTATCAGAGCATCCCTACGTTCTTGGGCCGAGAGTTATCATCAGTTTCAAATGGATGGTGGTTATGATGGTCGTGTTCGTGGACATGTTTCAACTGAGAGAGTCCACAGGCATCGCGATCCCGTCCACCCACGTTCGAGGAGAAAATACTTGCAGCGGAAAATAGCAGAGTTAAACCGAGAACTTGTGGAACTCCGTAATCGAAAAAGGTATCAGTCTAATTTCGATTCTATTTCCAAAAACTCGTATCATGGTCATGCTCGATATTCGGAGCATCGTGATCGAGAAATCGTCATAGAGACCTAGACGTCAAATTGAATTTGACCGGGTTTTCAAATGATGATATTTTCATTGAAAAAGATTTTGTCTTTTTTGATGAAATTGACAACCCACCCATCTATGATGATGACGGATGTGTTGTTGAAAAAAAAATTAAATGGGAATGTGATGTTGATTTTCCCATTTAATTTTTTCGAAGAAAAAGTTAAATGAAATGATGAGTGGGTTGAAAACACAACACCTATCTTTGATCAAGCTAGAGAGATTACCGATGAATAAATTATATGGGATGATGTTCATGGTTCTATTGAACAATATGATGCTGACGTTCATAATAATAAGATTTTCCAATTTATAGATGGTGATGAATGTCATGGTTCTCATCCAACTTATAATAATGTGACTTGATTTCCACGCTGATTTATTGCTAGGAATAAATGGTGATTTGTTTTATTTTAAGTAACTTTTTATTTTATACAGTTATATAAGTCCGGTTTGTGGACTTAGTTTTGAAAAGCTGAATTTGATATAATATAAGATATTTCAGAGATTTTTCTATGTTTTTTATTCTCTTGCGTTCTTCCCTGCGTTATTCTCTGATACGCCTCCGGAGTCACTAACCTACCTCATCCCATCCACCACCCCACTGTACCATCTTATACGCCCCCTCACCCTACATTACCATACTCCACCACACTTTCACCTCACCCCTACCCTACCTACCATCCCACACTACCCTCGCTTACCCACTACTCCACCCTACCGTACCTTTCCAACCATCCCATCATACACGCCACCTCACCCTACATTACCTAACCCTACCACTTTCACCCCACTCGTACCCTACCCAGCACCCCACCCTACCATTCCTTACCCACCACTCCACCTACCCTGCCTTTCCCATCATCCTACCTACCATATCATATCTCACCATATTCTACCTTACGTATCCCACCTACCTTACCCTACCACATACTGTACTCCACCATCACCTACCATGACATACCCTACCCCAACCTTACCTACCCTACTCTATACCATACCTTACCACCCACCCATTCTTTTCCTATCACTCATGTGTTTTGTCAATTTTTATTTTATTCCATAACATTCCATCAATTTTTGAAAGGAATAAAAATAAATTTGTCAATTCAATTATCTTATAATCATACACAAATATTGGAATGAAATGATTTTCATTCACTATCGTCTAAGAAACATGACATTAATGTTGTTGTGCTTTCATTAAAAATAAAGAATAGTATTAATAGTGCACGAGTTACATTAAAAGGTCTATTGGCCATTAAAACATGACATTAATGTTGTTGTAATCTTTAGTTTAGTTGGCTTTGTCCGGTTTGTTCCGGCCTTTCCCGGCGGTGTCCGGCTTTGTATTTTATTTTACCGGCTTTGTCCGGCGTTTTAATAAAATCTTTCGTTTCCCGGGGAAAAAAAAAAATTAATAATGTTGTTGCCTGCCATTTACGGGGAAATTCTTAGTTGGAGATTTTAAAATGAAGAGTAATCTATGTTGCTTATTCTGAACCACATAATTTTATTGTAAAATGAGGCTGTGTGGTCTAAAATGTGCTACATGAATAACTTTCTATACATAAGTCTTTATGGTAGAACTTTCTCATTTACGACACACATGTAATTAATGAACTACTATGTTGTTGTAACTGTAGAAATCTTTTTTTGCTTTTGCTTTTGCTTTGCTGTACGGACGATTATGGCATCAAACATGATGTTGTCCTTTAGCTTAGCTCAGCTCTGCTCATGCTTTGTCGCAATCATGTGCCAGCAAGCAAATTGAACATTTTTTTTTTTCATGTAGATATTCTACCCGTAGAAAGGATTATTTTGGGAAATACTTATTTGGTATCTCCACATGTGTAGAGATATCGTGTGGATATTAACCATACAATTTCATTCTGTATTTAAACTGTGTGGTTCTGATCGTTTCACCCGTCACTTCATCTCAAAACACCCTCTCCACACAAGTATTTTTTAGGTTATTTTGAATTAGGTAGACTTTCACACATGAAACTAGTTTTTGTACGTGTAGAGCTTCCAACTTGTAGAGAATTCTATGTGATTGAAGCTCTACCAATATAACTATCTAATTTATAATGTCTATGTGTTGTGCAATTATTCGTAAACCTACCTACTGCCGAAATTCTCGTTCATTATTTTTAAGAATGCCTAAATTAGTAATAGCAGAAAACCGTAACCTAAAAAAAAAGGCCCTGATGGGATCTATTTCTGAAATTCACTTTGTAATATATACAACATAAAAAACACATACATTAAAAGAGATAATATTAGGAAGAAGGTCGGCTTTTTGAAACTTTTGCATAAAAGAAAAAACTATTTTTTTCCTGGCGTTTTTTTTTTCTCTCAAAAATAACAACACACTTTCTCTTATTTATTTTTTTTAAACACTCATATCTCTCAATCTAGAACTCAAAATTTGAAAATTCTTTCACCAATTTTTTTTATTTTTTTAATGCTCTTTATTTTGAGACCACATTCAACATATTCCGACGTGATTTTAGAAAATTATCTGTCGAAATTCGCTATTGTTCGAAATTCAATGTCGGTATTCAATGATTTTCGGGATTCAATGGAGAAATTCACTGAGTGAGTGAATTTCGACAATGAATCTCACAAAAAATGATCTAATTATATCGAACCAAGTCTCAAAACGAAGAGAATCAACAAATAAAAAATTCAGTGAAATTTTTATCACGTTTGGATCTCTAGATCAAAGATATGAGTGTTTAAAAATGGGGGAGAAAAGTGAAGGAAAAAAAAAGTTCCCAGGTGCTCAGAACAGACGCGCGGATTTTTAATTTTTTAATTTTTAAATTCTTTTGTTTTGAGACTATAAAAGTATACAAGTTGTCATTCTCCCAATAAAAAATATATAGCTGTCATGTTATTTAAAAATATTCCAAAAACTGTTTTTATCCCTAATCCTCCATACATTAAAACTACATCAAATTTGTGTGTTGAAAGTACCCTCAAAAATAAAATAGTAATTAAAAGGAAACTATAGAAACCCGGTTTTTTCTACACCCGCATATATTGGCAAGGTGATTCAGAATGTTTGATATAATTCAGCCCATTGAATTGGATTTTTCTAAATATCTAGGTTGGCCCATTGACAACCAGGTTGGGCTATACCATAAAAATAATTTCAAGACTTTTTGTGTTGAGTTCTGTTACACCTCATAAATTACTTATGTCACCTTTATTTTTTTATTTTTTATTCATTTCTGGCACCACACATGAATTCGTTTTTTTAACTTCCCGCACCACAATATGGGCACCAAAACAACCGATGTTAGTCACCAGTGACATTTCTGTAATTATAAAGATGTTGTTTTTAAAAAGTAACGTAGGTGCCACTGACACTAATTTTTTAAACCACTTACGTTATTTTCACAAAAAATAAGCGTGGTGCTCGAAATAGATTTTGGCGGCTTCTATCGGAACTACCGATTTACTATTGACACCCTTTATTTTATTATTTTTCATTCACTTTTACACACCACCAAATTACTCAACACAACACATAAATATTATAACAATAAAAAAATTACACTATAGTCCATCAAATTATTTTTTTTGACATGAGTCTTCAATTAATACAAAAAAACAAATTTTCCTTCTCTTCTCCAAACCCCAACTCTAATTCATCATCCCCTCCTTCCCCACCTTCCGGCCGCCTCCTCCGGCCAAGAGAAAAGCCACCCTTCCACCTCCCTCAACCACTCCTTTCCTCCTACCTCAACCACCCCAAATCAAACCCCCTTCCCCACAGCTCCACCCTTCCCCAGCTGCAGCTCCACCCTTTCCTTTCCCCGCTGCAAATCGCAACCCCACCTCTCTTCCCCGCTGCAATCGCGGCTCCCCCGTCCCCGCTGCCTTCAGATCGCGCTCACCCTCCCTCTCATTTTCTTTTTGAAGAAAACCTTGCAAATCTGAAAAAAAAAATGGTGAAATTGATGTTTAAATTGCGACTCCCCTCCTTCCCAGATCTGTTTTTTTAAGGGAAAGACCTTCCCGATCAGAAAAAATGGCGAAAGTTGATCTTTTGGGTGACGGGTGATTGTGGCCGGTTTTAATGGTTGTTGGTGGCTGATTTGGTGGTTGTTAAAGGAGGAAGGGTGGCTGATAGTGGCAGGTGTTAAATGGTAGCTATTGGTGGCGTGTATTAATGGTGGTTTTTGGGTGGTGGGAGGTGGGTGAAGATATGGAGATGACGAAGATAGGTGTTAATGATGGTTTATGAGTGGTAGGAGGTGGGTGAAGATGGTGGAGATGATGAAGATGATGTTAATGGAGAAATGAATAAAATGTAGGATTTATTTTGATATTTTTTGTAAGTTGGACTTAATAGGTTTAAAAGAAATTGTGGTGTAATGAGTGATTTTGATATTATTTATGTGGTTTTGAAGTAAAAAAATAAAATAATTGTTGTGGTGTCGGGAGTGATTGTGGTGCCGGAAGAAAAATCGTAGTGTCAATAGAAGCCACCTAAATGTTTTTGACTGCTTGAAGTGATAATGATGCCGGAAATAAAAACGTGGTGGCAATAGATTCTATTGTTTTTTCTTTCTTATCAATTTCGTGCAACAATCAGTCCAAAGGACCAATCCATTTTGTTGGGGATATGATTACTGATTAGTGTGCGGGCGCGCGGAGAAAAAATGAGGTGAATACCGCGTCCATGCATTCCGCCAAAGTTCCCATTTGAGCTTTGCATACAATTTCCCTTCTTAGAGCATATGTAATGGTAATGCTCTAAAAAGATATCTAATTCAGATAATGGCCCACACAATTGGCAATTGACGTGCTAAGTTGGAGCACTTTGTTGGAAATGTTACGTAATGGCTTCCGATAGAAAGCATGGGTGCATCCAAAGGCTTCAATATATTGAAGTGTTGGGATAAGCATTGGGGAATGAAAGGGTGAAAATTAAAGGCATTGCACTTCTTTTAATTTTAAAAATGATGTATATTTTGGACATTGTCGGTAAAAGGTTTAAAAAAGGGAAGCCACTACATTTGCTCTCAAAGACCTCCAACAAATGAAGTGACCATCACATGGTCTTCCGCTCTTGTCACTTTCCTAGATTCATCAATGAACCTTTGCATGTATCCCATGGCAGTCTCTTCCACCAGTTGCTTGATGGTGCAGAGACAAGTTGCGTTCCTCTTGAATGACCTTGCTGTGATGAAAGCCATATTGACTCAGACTGTTGAGCCAACTCTTCTTCAATAATTATATATGGATCTTGGTGGAGCCTCTTGAACCATTCCCATGCCTTCCATGTCAAGAATCCAGGGAAAGCCATGCACCTCATTTCATCATGTGTGCAGTACAAGCTAATGTGTAACGCACCATTCCCGGACACCGAGTCCTTATCCGAAAAAAGAACGTTCGGCACGTATAATATAAAATAAATCTCATATTATACGTAAGCCTTTACTACGTCGTATCGAGTTAAGCAAAACGGAAGCAAAGACTAGGGTATATTTTTTTTTTCCAACAAACAAGAATAGAAACTCAAGAAACTAAAGATAGAAATGTAACATTTATTACATTGGAAAACCAAACGAAACGTAAAACGTACGAAAACCTCCAAACGTATGATAAAAGGAAATTTCAAGTCTCAAAAGAAAATTAACGTATTCCAAAAAGAACAAATGAAACGTCTAATCTTAGAATGTCATAAAAAAAAGAATAAATGCAAGCTTCAACAAAGGTGTCCTCAAACGTCGTCATCAAAATCCTCTTCGTACTCTTGGTCAACCTGTTCATTTTCTCATCCCCAAACACATAGAAAAACATGCGTTTGAGGTAAGTACAATGTACTTAATAAAAGTGAGAAGCCATGACTTAATTAAGATTTATAAAACGAGTTTCATAATTAACATGTTATCTTTATATGACCGACTCAATCTGGGGTTCACTTCATGTCCATCAACATGTCATGACTATACGTTTCTAGCCTAACTTATCTCTGTTACAACCACACTCAAGGGCACTACGCTTGATGAAAATCCACTAGGAGATATTGATTGCAACCTATTGATGGATCACACCAATAGCCACGGGGAAAGCCCGATGGTGCACACGTTCGCGAAGTTCCTCCACTGCCATTTAGCCGTTTATAGGCCAGCGGCGTTGTTCGGTTTATCTAAACGCCCACACATGCGATATGGTCTGGTGTCTATCCAAGAGTGGCATGTTGTTTAGTCTTTTACTAGTCAAGTATGTATTTTATTTTATTAATTGTTAACTAGCCACCTAAGTGTTTTCAAGGATAAGCTCACCTTAACGACTCTACTCCCTCACTTAGACAGCTAGACATCACACCATATCAAGTACACAAACATTGATGAACTCTAGTTCATCAAATCACAAGCCTATCATCCCCTTCCGACGGTCCCGAACTTCAACTCCTTTGAAGAGTACATTCGGTGCCGGAACTAAACACATCAGAAACTCAATCCAGGCTTGTTTATGTTTAATTAATGTTATTATATCAAAGAACTGTTAGTAATACCATCCACAACGGAAGCGATTTATGGATCTAGATCTATAATATATACGTAATAAAATAACTAGATCTATATCTACAAGGGGGTTGTAGAACATACCTCTTGGATCTCAAAATCCAAGTTGAAGAACCGCAATAGGATGAACGAAGGAAAGCGTGAAGAGCACCACGATCTTCCGTACGTGTGATCCAAGCAACTCCCGGTGGAAGGAAATTCTCGACTCGAACCCTTCCGATATGCTACCCGGAAAAATCTCCAAGATTTCTCCCTAATACCCCTTGGCCGAAAAAATATTTTCTTCTCCTCTCTAAGAGGTGAAGTCGAAATATGTAGTGTGTTTTAGGCTTGGAGAACTCTCTTTATATAGGAGAGTAATCCTTGTCATCTCAAGGATTAAATAATTAAGAGATAATTATTACATTAATCCTTTTTCCAAATAAAAGATAAATAAAATAATTATCCCAAACAAATTAGGATAAATCATATTATTATCTAATATTTCATGAATTATCATTTAACAAATAAAAGATAAATCACACATTAAATAATTATCCAAGAAAAACCAATTTTCCAATAATTAAATAATAACACAAAATATGCGCACCTTTTTTTTCTTTTGAAAGGTCCATGCGCACCTTATATATATTTGACCAATGAGGTCAAAAAATCAACACACTACTTTTTTAGTAAAAGTCATGAAAAATATCTTTTAATGTATTTTAATTATTTAACCAAACTAATTTAATAATCACTAAACAATTAATTCACATATCGTTTTAATAAAGTCCAACAAGAACTAAATTAATATTATTAGGATTCGACGTCCGAGAATAGCTATCTTATATTAGGAGGCACGTCGGGGACCATGGACTAATAATCGTGACTCCGATAAATCAAATAAATAATTATAGAATAATTATATTCGATAAATCAATCACGAGAATATGCCACCATAATCCCGTGATCGCACTCCTCCGATTATGAGATTATATTTATCTCCTCACGAGAATAATAATAAGCGTCCATTGATATAATCATTACATATGGATTAATCCTCCATAGATCGCTCATTCTAAATCGGGAAGTTACCGTCAACCCTTTTTAGAACCTCTTATCCTTATTTACCATTAACCCCTAGTGATCAATTAATTCATACAACTCACCGGTGATCAATCGGTGTGATATGAACTCGCGCGATCGATCGCTTTAGGATTAACAAATAAGAGGAATCTGTTTATCTACTTCCATAAATGGAAGGAATGGATTCCGTATCGTGATAACACGGACTACTCACTCAATCCATTACAATGCCAAGATGGGGTAATTCGGACCACGGACTCGGTGTAATCCTTAACCGTCAAGTCAAACTTAATCTTCGATTCAAGCGGTTGGTATGTGATCACCTCGAGATTAAGATATATCCATAAATATGATCATCCATTGATTCGATAAGACTTCTCGATTACGGAATTATATCGTGAACTCTAATCAAATCGGTCCAAATTTATATGATATATCTATCATATATAAATGCCCCATTAGGTTCTCTTAACCGAAAGTCCGGATAAGACAATCACACCAATCGTGTTCAGGCGCATTAATAGCACGTTAAAGGAGAGACCGATACTCTCGATTAACTTCACTACGGGCTAATTGTATTTTAAGTACATCTTCACTAACTCAATCCTCATGTGTATATACCATACACGAGTTAAGTGATTACATAAACGATATACTTAGGGTTTTCTGTAGTGTAAATACTATTGTCACATCGGTGATTATGAGAATAATAAATATGAATAATAACGTCAATTCATTTATTAAATAAAACAATTACAAAAATTGTCTTTCGGCCATCACACCTAACAATCTCCCACTTGCACGAAAGCATGTGATTAATTGTTTTAGAGCACACCCTATTATTTAAAATATAACAAACTACATCTCCCATTTGCTCTAAAGCAATGGAGACTCATCCCGTATTCTAGTACCCACTAAGCATGTCATAACCATTTCAGATTCCAAAATACACTCCGAGTATGCCGTCGTAGGATAGGTCAGTGACTTGGGGAGTACCTACATCTAAATGTCATGGGTCTTAATGATTAGTCGGGTTGTCGGCTCGAGACGTTCCGTAGAATCGAAACGTTACGGTCCATCAAATCATGTGGTGCCGAGTAAACACTCGAGCCGAGATCGACTTAACGATCATCCTCAATCGACTTAAAGTCAAAATCGATGTATCACACATATCCAAGTTCACACATGAATATGTCCGCATATTGTTCCTCGTTCTCTTCAAGATACTAAAGGACATACTAAACTTGCTTTGTTAACCGCTTGAATCTAAGATTCGATCAAAGTTCACGTTCAATAACTGACCATCTCTTACTAGAAAGAGAATCTATCCCATTTCTCCCGATCCGAAGATTTGAGAGTCATTCCTGGCATAGGGT
The DNA here is from genome assembly GCA_026214975.1 of Gentiana macrophylla. Classification (NCBI taxonomy): domain Eukaryota; kingdom Viridiplantae; phylum Streptophyta; class Magnoliopsida; order Gentianales; family Gentianaceae; genus Gentiana; species Gentiana macrophylla. Next base: position 100,239,659 of record CM047810.1, read on the forward strand.
AGAACTTCCTCGTTGAATGTTGCGTACACAGATGCATCATCTTAACCAATAAGATGGATGGGAAACCAAAGGCGATTCTAATGAATTCGACCGAGTCAAACTCTTAAGAATATTGTCCAAATCTCTATTGCAGAGAATTGTGGTATTGTCGATTGTGACTTGAGATAACACACCCATGTTGGTTCCAATCAGTGCGGTGTTATCCTTCACAAACACTAATATATATATTCACTTCTTTGTACTAAAATTGATATCCAGTCTACAAAAGACTTATCAATATTACGGTCAAATCCACATATTGTAGAAATATATGACTTCCAAAGACCGAGAGAGGTTTGCTTTTTATCCACAAAGGACATAAGCCTTGGCGATATCATCCCGTCATAAGTTCATAAGTCAATACCTTTTTGTTTGAATGAATCCGGACTCCGTTTGTTTGGCAAGAAAGTCTCGAGGGAATCACCCCTATTTTCGCTTTTGAACGAAATCATGCAATACCGAACTCATTCTACTCTTTTCCATGTAGATCCAATTACTCCCACTGGGCTGAGGCGCTCGGTGGTTCTACAAGAGCATGAACAGGGTGGAGTACCGAACTCCATTCACAGGGGTTATGGCCATTAAACCAACCTCTATTATCGTAATCCTATACGCTCACAAAAGAACCATAGGTCATCAATCGATCCTCGGACTACAAAGTCCGCCGAACCCGTAATGGGTAATGGATAAACCATACTCCCAATACATTACGGGTGGATCGAAATTCGATCTAGTTTAGTAGTATTTAGTGTTATCACCAACAACCGATGTTGGATGTGGTCCGATTTTTAATCGGTTAGTAACTACCTTGAGTAAACGTCTTCGCAAGGTTTAAGGTTTTATTGTTCATAGACTCTATCGAAAGGACACAACAAAGATAATTGTCCCTTCCGATTTCATGAATCTTATAACAAACCTTTTTCTCAATGCTACAAGATATAGAAACGATTGGTCAGCGACCGAGCGTGTTCGCGAAATTTCCACCTACCTTCAAGCACCGTGTGCTAAATGCTTATATTTATGGAAGTGGGGTGAACCGAATCCACACATTATCCGTAAATTCCAAAGCATATTCTAGGTAGACTTCTCGGTCTTACATTTCAATGTAAACCGTTATTTCGCTTCTAATATCTTTATTGAGTTATGCAGTGTATTGTAGCACATCTAAAAACATATATAAGGCAATTTTACGGTTTCTCACTTAGTGAGAACATGTCACAATGAGGCGGTGAGAGCATCGATCTCGAGGACTATGAATGGACTATTCCGAGTATAGAATACTCTATCTCTGTTGAAAGCAGAGAAACCTCAAAAATATTTTGGATAAAGCGACCGGAGTGTTCGAATAGTTATCGGACAAGAAGTCACTACTCGGAAGCTCCTACTAGCTTGTATCTTTCATCAGACCCCGAAGGTCGTCATAAACAAGCTATGTTACTTCTTTATAACCATTATCCTTTTCCGATTGAAAGGAAACTTAGTCATTGAACCTTTGAGACAATATAACCAGATCGGGAGAAAGGAATCACCCCGAGCCGCCTCTTGAGTCTCGTCTTTTAGGGACTATGCACTAACTATGGAATATGAAGAAGCGTTTATCTAAATATATAAACCAATTGCTTTTAATAGTTCTTAAGATGTGTTTTATATACATATTTCAAATTCTAAGTGGTTTTGACTTTATCAAACAAAAGTCCGAGTCTTGGATTAAATCTTACAAATGGTATATTCACTTTCATCGACAAACAAATTATCGGATAGAAGGTAAATCCATTCGTTCCAACGAATCTTAAGCGGAAAATAATTTTCCCGCGATATCCAAGGATTGAATCCGAGATTCATTACCTTATATCACTCCCACTATTCTAGCTAAAATTAATCGCCCGTTGTTTACTCTTTTAATCGTTAAATGCCTTTGCTACCTTGTTCTTCTAAAGAACTTAGCTCGAGAAAATCGCCAAGGATTCATAGGTTGGTGATCCAAAATCACCGCCCTTATCCTATGATTTTCGATTAATTAATTTTCGTTCAACCTTAAAATTTTCTCGCGCTTAGGTGACTAACACTTTTAGACATATTCTCCCATTCTTGACTTTCAATGAATGGAAAGCGATCTTGAACCAATGTTCGTTTGAGTAGACACTACTCTTGAACCGTGGGATGTCTATTTCGAGTGTTACTCGTCGAGACTTCTCGGATTTTCTAATATACCAGAAAAAACAAATTAAAGCTCCCACTAGTTTATCGGTTCCAAATACCGTCTAACGAGCAATGCTTTATTTTTATAAATTTCCGATTTTTTCGATTAGAAAATCTTTCGTACATAGTTCTATTGTTTCCAGAAAAACAACAAATCATAGAAACTCCCACTAGTTCATCGATTCCAAATATCGTCTAACTAGCAACATTTCATGACTTTCCGGTTTTCAATTAGAACGCGATTCGTGTGTAGTCGATTACACTTTCTAATGTTCTAGAAGAAACAACAAATCATAAAGCTCCCACTAGTTCATCGATTCCAAATATCGTCCAACTAGTAACACTTCATGATTTTCCGATTTTTCAATTAGAAAATTACTCGTGTAATTACTACACATTCAAAATTCACTAAGAATTTCAAAGTCCGAGATCACCTTTGGTCAAACTAAGTTTGTCTTCCGTTTGACACGAATGACACTTAGTGACATACCTATATGTCACTCTGTTTTTAAAAGGCTTAAGAGAAAATATCTCTTTCAAAAATAATTGCATTATCGATTAACTAGTTCAACGTCCTAGTTACTTTCCACTTTTTAACGAAGTCAATACTAGTCAATTATAAATTTTAAGCGCTTTAGTAAGGGATATAATCTCAGTAAATAAAATGACATATATTAATTCAAGTTTAACACTACTATATTATTTTATTTTAGGAATTGTAAACTAAAATTAAGTCTACTCTACCATTCCAAGGTTTTAACCTCGCATCTCGAGTGCCGCTGGAAGGTAGGTCAAAGAGATGACGGTTAAATCGAGACAATCTCATCAATGAATAACTTGTGAGAATCAAACATCGCACGAGAATCGAACATCCCTTTATTCATTGGCTACCTTCCTTTTTTAGCCTAGATATTTCCAAAAATATCCTTTATGAGTGTGACCTACTATATCGGATCTCTTAGGTACGCCCGAGTGTGCCGTCGTAGGATAGGTCGGTGACCCGACGAGTACCCGTAAATCCTATCCTTTCGAGAGACCAAGCCATGAATGTTGATAGGGGTGAACACCATCCGTAGGGGACGAAATCAAAGCGCCGCGAGCGTCACCTTTCTCTCACTTACTTGTATCTATAGTAGAGGCCGTGGGGTTGTTTGTCGCCTCCCCGCTCCCACTCAATAATTTGGAAGTGGTGGTGGGTTAACTAACCACGTCTTTTGATGTTAACATAAAAGTACATCAAATCAAGGATTCGAATGGTGTCGGTAACGTGGGAAGCCTACCCGTCCTATTCGTTGGAACATATGTGACAGTCGGACGAAATCGGGTCAAGATAGCCTCATTGAGATAAGAAGGAATCACCCCTCTGCTCTCCGGTGTAGCTTAGTCTTGCCGGACCCCCGTGCATACATCACACTAGGAGGGTTAAGTCGGTCGAGCGAAGCTCGATTGACCACCCAACCTATAAAGAAACCGCTTTTATCCAAGATTTATTGTTCTTTGACCATCATTCAATCTCGTAGACACTACGAATCGAAAAACGTGATCTCGTTTGGGCTTTAAGGCGGTTCACCGAGAACACACACCGAAAGGCCTAACGATTTCATAACCCGTCCTCGGATATTTAATTAGTTACTAAATTAATTAATTACCACGTATTAATTAAATTTCAACTAATTATACGAGTTTGTATACATGCCTATTTTAATTACCAAAATTAAAATTCTACATGTATGCATGAAGTGGATTTATGATATGATGCATGTCATGGCAATTCCGGTTTTATATCTATTTTATGATCAAACACATAAAAAATAAATGCGGAAAATTTAAACACCGAGATGGACCGTTGGCACCCCCGAATCTAACCTATTAGAAAATAAATAACCAAAACCCTAACTAGGGTTTACGACTTTCTAACTAAATCTGCAGCTGTTCGAATTCTTCAATGATCGGGAAACCAAACGAACTCGGATCGGGACGAAACTTTCCAGATCTTTTCTTCACTCCTTGAATTTCAATATGGACGGTTGGATCGGTGCTTTGACTTACCAATTTTCTCCAGTAAACCTCCAAACTTGCTGCTGAATCTGACTTTGACTGCACTGCATCAAGGACTTCCTAAGGCAGATCGGGAATCGAGATGAATCCCGATCGACCTGAAATTTTTATGGTACGTCCAAAACTCCAAGTTGATAAACATGAACGGTCGGATTTGCGTTTCAACGGTCCAAACCCTCCCAGAAAATCGAGGAAGTCACAGATAGTGTATCTGTGAATCTTGTGTTTTTCTGTTACAACAGCCTCTTCGCAGCATCAAACGGATATCGAAATTTGTGGAGTTGATCATCATCTTCTAATCTTGATTCTGACCGGAGGGATCTTCGTTTCAACGGTTCGATCAACGGGAAAAGAAAAAATACTAAACAGCTACTAAACAGATCTATTTTCTGGAAATTAAAATTGCAATAAAAAAGAATTACATAATTTCCTATACTCATATGGACGAATTTTCATCGTTTATATGAGTTTACAATAGATCTAACGGGTAAACAGTGCCAACCCCAATCCATCTCTTCAACCACGACATTCATAAGCATAAAAATTAAACATATGCATCGGCCCCCAAAAAAATTGGGACAAAGAATCTACATGTTTTACCACTCCTAGATCTAATATTTTATACGTATAAATATAGATCACCATGGTCTCTGATACCACTGTTAGTAATACCATCCGCAACGGAAGCGATTTATGGATCTAGATCTATAATATATACGTAATAAAATAACTAGATCTATATCTACAAGGGGGTTGTAGAACATACCTCTTGGATCTCAAAATCCAAGTTGAAGAACCGCAATAGGATGAACGAAGGAAAGCGTGAAGAGCACCACGATCTTCCGTGACGTGTGATCCAAGCAACTCTCGGTGGAAGGAAATTCTCACTCGACCCTTCCGATATGCTACCCGGAAAAATCTCCAAGATTTCTCCCTAATACCCCTTGGCCGAAAAAATATTTTCTTCTCCTCTCTAAGAGGTGAAGTCGAAATATGTAGTGTGTTTTAGGCTTGGGAGAAACTCTTTTATATAGAGAGAGTAATCCTTGTCATCTCCAAGTATTAAATAATTAAGAGATAATTATTACATTAATCCTTTTCCAAATAAAAGATAAATAAAATAATTATCCCAAACAAATTAGGATAAATCATATTATTATCTAATATTTCATTAATTATCATTTAACAAATAAAAGATAAATCACACATTAAATAATTATCAAGAAAAACCAATTTTCCAATAATTAAATAATAACACAAAATATGCACGCACCTTTTTTTTTTTTTGAAAGGTCCATGCGCACCTTATATATATTTGACCAATGAGGTCAAAAATCAACACACTACTTTTTTAGTAAAGTCAATTTAAAATATCTTTTCCAATTGTATTTTAATTATTTAAATTTCAACTAATTTAATAATCATTCACTAAACAATTAATTCACATATCGTTTTAATAAAGTCCAACAAGAACTAAATTAATATTATTAGGATTCGACGTCCGAATATCAATTTATCTTATATTAGGAGCGCGTCGGGGACCAATGGACTAATAATCACGTGACTCCGATATATCAAATAAATAATTATAGAATAATTATATTCGATAAATCAATCACAGAATATGCCACCATAATCCCGTGGATCGCACTCCTCCGATTATGAGATTATATTTATCTCTCACGAGAATAATAATAAGCGTCCATTGATATAATCATTACATATGGATTAATCCTCCATAGATCGCTCATTCTAAATCGGGAAGTTACCGTTAACCCTTTTTAGAACCTCTTATCCTTATTTACCATTAACCCCTAGTGATCAATTAATTCATACAACTCACCGTGATCAATCGATGTGATATGAACTCGCGATCGATCGCTTTCTAGGATTAACAAATAAGGAAATGTCTATCTACTTCCATAAATGGAAGGAATGGATTCCGTATCTGTGATAACACGGACTACTCACTCAATCCAAAGACAATGCCAAGATGGGGTAATTCGGACCACGACTCTCGGTGTAATCCTTAACCGTCAAGTCAAACTTCATACTTGATTCAAGCGCTTGGTAGTGATCACCTCGAGATTAAGATATATCCATAAATATGATCATCCATTGATTCGATAAGACTTCTCGATTACGGAATTATATCGTGAACTCTAATCAAATCGGTCCAGCCCTATATGATATATCTATCATATATAAATGCCCCATTAGGTTCTCTTAACCGAAAGTCCGGATAAGACAATCACACCAACTGTGTTCTGGGCGCATTAATAGCACGTTAAAGGAGAGACCCGATACTCTCGATTAACTTCACTACGGGCTAATTGTATTTTAAGTACATCTTCACTAACTCAATCCTCCCGTGTATATACCATACACTGAGTTAAGTGATTACATAAACGATATACTTAGGGTTTTATGTAGTGTAAATACTATTGTCACATCGGTGATTATGAGAATAATAAATATGAATAATAACGTCAATTCATTTATTAAATAAAACAATTACAAAAATTGTCTTTCGGGCATCACACCTAACAAGAACAACATTCAAGACTAGATTCGTGGCTTAAAACAAGCTAATCATAAAAACAGGCCGGTCGCCCAAGATGGGATTCAAAGCACATGCACTTTGAGCGACCGTAGCTCATCGAAACTCTCTGGCGAGCGCGCGCGCCCAAGATCGCTTCTCGATGCGTCTGCACCAAGTCTCTGAATGTAAAAACGGACTTTCAGCCTACCCAGTGCGCCCGCACTGGCTTCAGTGCGTCCGCACTAAGCGGAGTAACCCCCAAAACTCAGTTTTTCTACCCTTAAACGATCCCTACTCGTTCCCAAACATGTTCAACATCGTAATACTCAGAAAATAGCAGAAAAACATCACTTTTATAAACCATAATAGCTCTTGATCCTTAAGCAACATGAAGGTATGATTTCTAGCATAAAATCATAGCAAACCTTAACATAAACCCTAATAAACCGTAATTAATTCATAGGAAGATCCCCTTATTTGATAGCAAGCAATCCTACTCCAAACTCCAAGAAAAACAACAACAAAACAACCCTTTTCTCACAGAAAACCTATGTGATCAATCCCAAAATAGGTTAGATTCGATCACACACTTCAATTGTAACAAAACTACGAAAGCTATGAGTTTTAATCTCTAGAACTCATCCAAGAACACATCTAGGTCGAAATTACATACCTTGACAAAGCCCCAAACTTTTAGTACTGAAACGACGCCCTCTTCACGACTATTCCAACGCTCTACTCGAATCTGAAAACGGTTGAGAAACGGCTTAATATTCTGAAGAAATTTCCTAGCCCTTTCTCTATTGCTCCAAAGTGTTTTCTCGAGTTCGTGTCAGTCAAAATTTCGGATGATAGGTTATATGACTAATGAGGTGATTATTTTCCTTAAATAGTCATTCTCAAAATAATAACCTATTATTTCTTTTCCTTAATTATTCCTTAATAATTAAAAATCAGATTTTCTTTTCCAATATATATATATATATATATCGACCTATATACATATATAAATACAAAATACTTAACTGCACAAAAGATGTAAAGAATATAATATTTCATTTTCGTAAAACGACACGTCTGCCCTTTACTATAAATCAGAATATTACATCATGCTTTGATCATACTAATAAAGATGATCAGTTGGGTCCCTTCTTCCGTCGTATGCGTGCAACCTCGGTAGTTTGAACCCAAGGACGGAGCCATGATTTTAACTTGGGGTAGGCTAATGGACTATATCGAGTTCGTCGGATGGGCTGGATTAAGAATATTTTACGGATCGAACTGGACTACACATATATTTTAGTGTATATTTATTTGTCCGGGTGGGCTTAGCCCCCATAGAACTATACATACCTCCGTCCTTCTCTGAACCCCTCCGGTACCTGGAAACTCTCAATTTCTGCTAAACAAATATATCTACTAGTCAAATTCCCGTTGATAATTTTTACGGAGGCCTAAATTAGTAATAATATCAGAAAAGCATAACTTAAAAAATATTTCTGCTAAACAAATATATCTACTAGTCAAAATTGACATTATCTAATTTTGGAATTTATCCTTAAAACATTGATACGATGCCTCACTCGCTGTATAATAGGTTTTTGGTGGCAAATGCTACTGCATGTTGTTGCTCTTTTACTTGACACTGTAAGTCTGTAACAGTGTCACATATACAACATAAAAAACACATACTCTAAAACTACATTAAATAAGTGTGCAATCATGATGCTGGAAGTAATAAGAAGAGCCAATATAAAGTATTAGAAACCCTGTTTTTTTCAAACGCCCACACATATCGGCAAGGTGGTTTAAAATTTTGATATAATTCAGCCCATTTTATTGATTTTTCCAATTAACATAGGTTGGCCCATTTATAACTAGGTTAGGATATACCCCATAAAAATAAGTCCAAACCCAATGTTTTCCAACTTTTTTTTTTGTTCTTTCTTATCAATTTCATGCAACGACCCGGTCCAAAGGACCAATCCGTTTTGTTACTACACATTCAGTTTTGTTCGGAAAATATGATCAATGTACATAAAAACACTACTCATCTAAGTCATATGTTGGAAAATTAACACAGGTTGAACTCTAAGGCAAGCTGATAGCATTTTTTTTTAACGAGATGTTTCGTCCATTACAAATGTCAGAAGGGAATCAAACAAAAATCTCTATCACGATACAATGGATGTGTTTGATTAAAATGATAACCCGTTTGATCAAACGAGAGAGCACACAGATTGTGCTGATGTTTCTTTACATGAAGTGAAGTATGGTGTTTGCATTCTAGTGCCTTTATAGGCTAAAGACGCCTTATCAAGAAAAAAATGCATGCCTTCATGAAACAAGGTTCTCTCACTTAGTCTAACTAAGAGCTACAACTCTTCGGTTTTGTTGAATTACACCACTCAGGGCCGGCCCTGGATATTTTTGGGCGAAGTAGACTTTTAGTTCGATTTCGCCAAGGAGTCTTTTAGTTCGATTTTTTTTTTTCTTTTTGCGAAAACATACTTACCAAAAATTAATTCAACATCGCGCTTCTAAAATTTGTAGATACAAAATTTAAATTCATTGATGTTAGATATTTTTTTCATATATTTTTTCATGTTAAATTCATGTCGCAGGGGCAACGCCAACTCATGAGGGCTCGGGGGCAACGCCCCGAAAGCTAAATACCCATAGCTGAACGGATGCATCTATGAAATTCAAATTGATGCATTTGAATTATTATAAATTTGGCCATTTCTCAATTCAAGTAAATTTTTTTAACACATTATATTAGTTGCTTATAATTTGGGTCTTTATCAGTTCAAGTAAAAAAATTAAAATATTATATTAGGTCGGTTGGGATTGGAATCACATGATTTTTTTTTTGCGAAACATATAATTTTGGCCCCCGCTGACGGTTTGGGCCTTCGGTCGCCTCCTAAATGGCCTTGCCTTTGGGCCTGTTGGAGAAAAATTGAAATGTTTTTAATCATTTTAAAATGATTTTAATCATTTTTCAACTACTTTATAAGCCGGTTTCGATTAGACTCTTGTACAGTTTATTAAGAGTTTATGATGACTTTAAAATCTATGTGTGACGTAGATGAAGACAGGTTTTTGAATCATTCAATTCGAATATCGGGTGAATGAGAAATTAAGGCTTGAAGTTGGTTAGTTGAAGAAGTTGAAGGGTTGAAAGTTTTAGTTAGACGATGTTCTGCTAAAATTGCCACAAGCGCGTGCCCGCCGCCGCCGCCGCCGCCGCCCGTGCCCTTTGACCGTGGGCTTGGGGAATTGGACCTTCGTGGGCCTGATGCAATACTAATTTGGACAAAGTTACATTGAGATTTGTCAAATAATTAGTCAAGCTCAATTCTGATCTGATGAGTAATCCGAGTTGAGAAATTCGATTCAATTCAGCTCGACTCAGCTGAGTCCCTTCATCTGCAACTGATACATAACTACAGGAGTTAGTGGAGTTGCATTAATTCAACCTGATGGAGTTAAAGGTTGTTAGTGGAAACTGATGGAGTTAAAGCCCTAGTAGTGGAGCTCTTTTAACTGATGCCTCATTCAATATATTTCAGGGCAGTCCCTCCCTATAAAAGGATCCTCTACTGCAATGGAAATGTACACACAAGAAATACAACACAAATATCATCTTTCCGCATAAAAAGTTTGAAGAGTTTTTCTGAAGCACTGCAAGAGTTCGTTGTTGTTCAGGAGTTGAAGTACTTCTCTTCTGAACAAGTAAACTGAGTAACCCTGGGAAACAATTGCATAATCCGTGAATAAATGCCGGAGCAAATTTGTTTTAAGGACAGAGTTCATCTCGCCTCAGTCTTTTAGAGATATCCTTTCTGTTTTTGTACTTTCAATTTTCATTACCGTACTTGTAATTTTCTTTCAGCTTATAAAGAAATTGTTATTCTTCTTTCTGGTTGTTTATTTTATTTCGCATACAATACTACGGGTATAATAGAGCCGGCCTTGACACCACTTCACATTGCAGATATGTGTCACTTCATTTTGCAAATGTACAACTATTCAGTTGGAGGCGTTTATTTTTCGGGGGTGTATCCCCCAAACCCCATGAATGGTTGTTGCCTCGACCCCTGTTTTGTTACGGTAACATTTATATGTATGCCATTTGAATGCAAAAGATTACTACTCGTTTAATGTATGAAAAAATATCTAACATCTTATGACCATCTAAGAGAGGCGTGAGGAATCTATCCAAGTGTCCTTGAGTATGAAATAATGTTCTAAGACGAAAGCATGTATGTTGGGGAAAATGACGATATTGTCCTCATCAAAGCTTTATTCTAAAGTCATTAAAATGCAACCAAACGCCATGACTTAGTCCTTGGAACAAGCTCATCAACAAGGTCACCAAAGTTTTTCTACATTTACGTCTCCCTTTATTTTTTTTTAGGAAAGTCTTCCCTTTTCTTCTTTAATCGAATCATCGACAAGTTATTTTATCCCGGCCAGGGGCGGACCCAGCTTAGAAGAGGGGGGGTGTCACCCCACTGGATTTTAAAAAAAAACGCGTCGTTTTAACTATTTAGTTAAAAAAAAATGAATTATTTTACCCTAATCCCTCCCTTCGCTGATTTCTATTGATTTACTTCACATTTACCGCCTCGGCTCCCCCCCTTCAGTCAGCCCTTTCTTCTTCCCGATTTACATTCTCTGGCTTCTTGTTTTGCAACAGCTCCGTCCGGCGTCCGCTCATCGTTGCTGTGGCTGTGGACCTGTGGTGGTGCAGACTTCCAGAGTTGCAGTCATGCTCTGCTCTTCACTTCGCTATCAGCAGTCACACATTCAGCACCTTCAGTTCAGCGGTTTAGACAAAGTCTTCACTCTTCAGTCTTCAGACCAGTGCTTCAATTCAGGCGTTCAACACTCCAGCGGTTCTCAGCTCCGGCGTCGGTGGCTCCGGCCTTTCTAGGATCCAGCCCCCTCCATAATCCATTTCCAGCTGCCAGCTACTCCAACAGGTAATGTTTCTATTCATGAAATTTAATTTAGTATAAATGAGATTTTGTGGAAAGTGTGAACTGTGAAGTGCTAATCATTAAAATTGAATAAGTTATCAGGGAAAGTGCGCTTTTGAGTTTTTAATACTGAGAAATTGGGTCTATTGGGATTTGGAATTGGAAAGTATTAATATTTAATAATATTGTAAATTGTAATACAGTAATAGTGTAGTGCCGTAGTGGTGTTAGTGGTGCACTGGTGCTGAAAGCCTGAAATGCTAATTGAAGTTGAGATTGGGAAAGTCTTTGTTAAGTTGATTAAGTGTTTTTGTTAGGAATTAATGTATTATACATCTTGATTTTTTTAAATCTCGATTAGATTGATAATAAGTAATAAAAGTGTGGTTTTTTTTAACAGATAATTGAAAAATGGAACATGAATATTCTTTACATCATTTTTTTGAGAAGTGTCGGAAAGCACCAGAGAAAAGTGCAATTGGGATTGAGAATTCAGGGGTGGGTGCATCTAGTATTGCGGCATCAATTTCTTTGACTTCTGGTTTAGTTAGTGGTGCTAGAGAATTTATTGATTTGAGTAGCCTACCAGCAGATCCTGCATTAAGTCAAAAAATAACTGAATATCATCTGAAACAAATTAATGAAATTAGAAGAGCTTATTTGTTAAAGGGGCCTTGTCAACCCCGTGGTCATGATTTTCCTGTGAAAGATTGTTCTGGAAGAGATCGTCGATTTAATGTGAAATGGTTTGATCAACATTCTAATTGGTTAGAATATAGCATTATAGAAGACAAAGCATATTGCTTGTGTTGTTATTTGTTCAGAAATGAATTTGGTGATCAAGGTAGTGGTGGGGCATTTGTAAGTGAAGGTTTTAGTTCTTGGAATAAACCAGAGAGGTTAAAATCCCATGTTGGAAGAACGGCTAAGAGTTCTCACTATTTGTCATTGAGGAAATGTGACGATCTAATGAAACAAGTGCGATCCATTGAGGTTTCTTTTCATAAATATACAGATGTTGAGAAAAGTGAATATTTGGTTTGCTTAAGTGCTACTATTAATTTATGTAGAGTTATGCTACAGCAAGGGATTTCTGTTCGGGGTCATGATGAGTCCGACGATTCTTTGAATAAGGGGAATTTCATTGCATTTCTTGAATATTCTGCTGATATATGTGAGGCTAATTGTAAAGTTGTTCTTGAAAATGCTTCAAAAAATCAACAAATGACATCTCCTAAAATTCAGAAAGATGTTATTAGTTGTTTTGCTAAAGAGATACAACAAAGAATAATTGAAGAAATTAAAGATGATTTTTTTGCATTGTTGGTGGATGAGTCTAGTGATGTATCAGGAAAAGAACAAATGGCTGTGGTTTTTCGATTTGTTGACTCTCATAGGAATGTAAAAGAGAGATTCATTGGTGTTGTCCATGTGAAACAAACTTCGTCTTTGATCTTAAAATCTGCTATTGATGGATTATTTGCTAAGTTGGGCTTGAGTGTGATGAAAATCCAAGGTCAAGGGTATGATAGGGCAAGTAATATGAATGGTGAGTTCAATGGGTTGAAAACTTTGATTTTAAGAGAAAACGAGTCTGCGCATTATATTCATTGTTTTTCTCATCAACTTCAATTGGCTCTTGTTGGAGTGGCTAGAAAACATAAAGAGGTTGAAGATTTCTTTTATAAGCCATAAAGTAATGGAAGGCATCACTAGTGGTTTGATTGACAAGGGGAAAGGATTAAACCAAGAGTTAAGTCTTAAGAGAGCCGGAGATACACGTTGGGGATTGATGACGGTCAAATTATACCCATAAAAGTCATCAACATTATCCTTAAATCGAGCTTAATAATATATATTTATATTAAATCACATGTTTATAATGTTTATTTAATGTTATGTGATTTATAGAATAGAATTTGGTATTTATCTATTTTTATTATTTAAATATGATTTACTGTGTGATAATTATTGATTCTATAGATTACGGTGAATCGGAAGATATCTACCAACGAAGGAAGTAAATCTCAAGATAAATCGGAGCAGAATCGGATTGAATAAAAGATAAATATCGAATCAGCACGAGGAGTGGAGTGTGGAACAAGAAAAGCCAGCGAGCCAATCAGAGGCTGGTGAGCTCGCTGGCAACGAAGTGAAGGCTCGCTGGGAGCGAGTTGAGAGGCAGACTGAGGATCGGCTCGGAGTTATCTCGACGCGTTTTAGACTCCATTAGGGTTTAGGAAACGTAAATTAGGTCGGCTGGAGTTTATCCTAAGTCGGTTTTCCAAGACTATATACTTATTTCATTGTATCACTTTATATCTGGAATATCACTTTTCATAACACAAATCCTCAGTTTCTCAGAGCAGTTTTTATACAAGATTCCAGCAGTAATTATGTGAGTTTCTTGTGTTTATTTGTTCTTTGTTCTTTGTAATTAAGTCCCCCCAATTATTGTTTATCGTTTGAGGTTGTCCGTTCTTCACCGAACGATGTAGATCTAAGGATACGATATGATGCAGTGTGGATTCCTTGTCTATGAGGATCCACATGCCCAGATCTGTTATCCGGTGATCTATATTAGGAAATACAAATATAGGACTCCTAGGTCGGCTCATGAATTGATCTTCCGGGACTTTCAACGAGATCTAGATCTGTGTTATATTTGGGAATTGCTAGCATCTAGTTATACGTAAATCGTAGATTAACATGATACCTATGAAGTTAGTGTTAATGGGACAGAGACTGATGCGATCACTTAGGAAGTACGCCTAACCACATGAATGTTTCCTAGGTGAGGAATACGGTTTATATCGGCATCCCTAGTATTGTAAGCGTGCAAGTTATATGAGATGGAGACCCAAAAGGTGACGTCACGTAATGCAGCATAGTGATCTAGTGTCCTACCCGGAACTAAGTCAAGTTTAGGGGATGACTCCCGTAGCCAATATAAAAGAAATATGAATCGGATTAATAGTTGTCGAGTATCGCTTAATTATATAGAATCTCTAGATTCAAACGATAATCTAATGATTGGGGAGGTTAATTACGTTGTCTTTGTTGTGTTGTGTCGAGTCGAGTCCTTTATCTTTCTTGTCTTTTGTTGGTCGTAGACCGCTTTGTGTCCTTGACATGAATAATTAATTGTTTGTATATAAATGACCCACAATTGGTTCCCTGTGGGATCGACCTTGATTCGCTATAGCTATACTACGATGGACCTAGTCCTCTTGCTAGTATTGGTTTATGGTGGTCAAGTATTTTATATCTCGTCATCAAGTTTTTGGCGCCGTTGCCGGGGAACCAACGGTCAATTTTATATATAAATAATTTTTTATTCATGTTAAGTTTTCTGTTTTAGAGTCTGTTTTTACGTTTTTGAGTCCCTCTGGTTGTCTGCTCTATGTAAAAATTCCGAAATCTGAATACCGGTTTCGCTCCCAGCCGAGATCCTCTCGCCGCCAAATGAGCTTGGTTCTGTTTTCTGGTTCGCGTGTCTATTTATCTCTGTATGTTTAATCCGTAGGTCTGATAGCAGCATGGGAAACCATGTTAAAGTCAGTCTACGGTTTGTTTGTTTTTTTTGTTTTTCTTCTGTTTGTAGAAACCAGGGAAACAATAATCCGAGTCAGTAATTTTTCATGGGCGCTGAGGAAAGAACCCAACAACTTGTGGAGCTACGAATCTACGATGGGAAAAGCGATGGAAGCAACACCTTTAAATCACCAAGATGGCTCCGAGAAAATAAATATTAAAAGGTTTGAATTATTCGTGATACAATGTTGAAGGCAAGGTACTACCTTTTTTTGCTTATGTTTACTATCTTTTGGTTTTTTGAGCATAAGTTAGCCTATACATGAACCTGAGTATGAATCTTAGCCCGGAGTGAGTTTAATTTTATTAGTGTCTAAGGTTCTGCCCCAAATCTATCTCATCTAGAGGGTGTAGGGAAACATGTAGTTGTTGAATGGAAGCATTGAATAAAGAGTTCCTCGTAGTTCTGTTAAAATCTCATTGTCCTATGCATAAGATTGCTTCTACTAGCCATGGGAGCGACAATTTGTGTAGTTTTAAGAATTCGCAATCTAAAGAAGACATTGAGTTTTGAGAGAGCATAATGAAGCAACATTATAGAGGATATGATTAAAATGGGTCCCTAGGACTAAATCTTCTTAGAATTCACTAGTTCCTAAAACGAGAGCCGAGGTAAGATCTTTGTATAAATGGTATGGATAGATGTCGTTTCCTAGGTCTTACAACCAATGGAAGGGTGTTAATCCGCAAAAGCGACGAACCCACCTCATATAGTGCTCAAGGGGTCAACATCTGGCGATCCAAGAAGGATAACTGACAAGGATACTTTTTGGAAAGTCGAGCTGAGGACTTTAAACTCAGAACTACTTCTTTAAAACCCTTAGGATTTTTAGGTTTTCCTTTCTTTGAGTCAAATAAGAGTAACGTGACATATGTTGAGGTTTTTTATTTTGCCGTGTTCTGATGGTCATTAGCCTGAGGATGTGCAAAACTTTTTTACTCAATATAGGCCACGTGAAATAGAGTTTCTTAGGAGAGTCGAGAAATCGCTAAAGAAAAGGAAATTTAGCAATCAACCTTAAGATGGAAGCATTAAGAGAGCTTGAGAATTACTCAAAATGTAACAAAGAATGATTGGTGCGAACAAGAACGCTTTTTGGTCAACTCCCAAAACTTTTTAGAATGGCGATCCGAGTGAAAATCCAAAGTTGTGTGCAATTCGTTCTGCAACTACCCTTATCCTTTCCTTTGTACCTTTTCACCCTTCAACCTTTTCTATTCTCTCACCAATCTGCCTCACAATTCACATTTCTAACCATTCTTTCATCCCCTCTCTTTCTTTCCATCTATTTCACACTCCCACCCTAACCCAATCCTTTCACCAATACCTACCCAAACCCATATTCTAAAACAATTTCCACCCACCCAGAACACAATTTCTGCCCCATCCCTATATTATCTTTTCTTACCATCCTTATATATATCTTTTTCTAAACCCATCATACTCTCAACTTCCATTTTCCTTACAAAATACCCTTTTGTTGCGGAATTAGTACATTGCTAAGTTTTAATGATTATCTTTCATCATTTTGGTTTTCATAATCCTAGCTGGGGTAAGTGTAGCTCTGAACCTAGCTAGATTTTATAAGTTTTTGGTTCGATCAAAATACAACTTCTCTTTCTACTGGAAGATTTCAATTTCACAAATTTTCTGACCCTTCCGGCACATATAGATGATGAGTTTTGTTCTAAAATATCACACCGATCCGACCTTGATGACGTTGAGACCTTCTATGTGATAAATTGGGTTATTAGTCATTTCGAGGAGAAGCTACATCTCCCTAAGTTGTTAATCTCCAATCCAAACGAGAAGAGTCTGCAATGAGTATCTGCTTAAATCTTTTGCCACTAGGTCCCATTCAATCTGTTATACCTTACCAAGTTTCTCTTTTACACTGGATTGAATACATGCTTGATCCAGTCAACCTCGTGTTTTCCCACATGGGGAAATGCTTTTTGATCTTTGTCTTCTCAACCCGGTTTTACTAATATTTTTGTGGTGGAGGATATCGATGAAGACTATAATCTTTTGTTGATTGTTTATTTTTCTTTCTATTTAGTATTTTTCTTTTTGGGTCTGTATATATCCTTTTTCTTATTCGTTTTAGAATTCGTGTATGAACGAGTCGTTTAACTCTTTGGTTTTCCTTGTCATTGGTTGTATAAAATAAAGTGGCTTAATTTGTTTTTGGATATTTTATATTTAATTACTGCCACATTATTTTATAACTTCCATTGCCATGTTATTAACAGTTTCGTGGAGTTTCTGTTTGGTTTGCTTTAACAGGATTTTGTTTGCTTCTCCACGACGTGCTTGGATTACTCCTGCATTCTGCATATTACTTGAGAGCCGTTTCCAGAGCTAAGTCTTTTTCTTAAATTCTCATTTTTATTTGTCATTGGGGACAATGCCATGTTTAAGTGGGAGGTAGGAGACTTAGCTATGATATGTGTGAAAAAATTAAATAAAACGGTGGAAAGTGAATAAATGCCAAATTAATAATCTCGTCCCCTTAGAATTGTGAGTTCAGTGCATGAGTACATGATCATTTTATACTTACGTGAATGTAAATTTAAGGATATTCATGCCGACGGTTGCAAGTAGTTATTTATTAATCGGTTACTCAATCTTTGAATCGACTTTTACCACACGAATTATAATAACTGAAGAAATTATGTGTACATTGCGTAGATGATTGGTTATGTAGACTTAGTGTTGATATTTATCTGCTGATGTATTCCTATATTCTAGCCATCAAAGCGGAGTAATAAGCTTGAGAATTATCTGTGTTTTAACAATGCGTTAAACATTGGGCTTGTAGTAACATTACCAAAGTAGCCCCGAGCTTGTGGTAATATTCAACGCTATTGACTAATCCGTGAGAGGGGGATTCTTGCAATGCATAATTTACTTTTCAAGCAAATTTCTTTCTTGAGAGGTGTTAATGCTTGAAATTATGAAAATGCAAAGAAATTCAACTTTTTAAGAGGCTTTGAGTATTTCTCGGTCTCCGAGTCCAAAAACCCTCTGGATGACGCTCTTGCTTATTGCACCATGTCTTTACCCATAGCGAGGCTTAAGAAGTGGGAATGCTGATGTTGGTAGGTTAAGACTGCGAAGTTAGCATAAACTTTAATCTTGCCACGATTATATAAAACTGAATGCACATGCACACAATCACTTCGATTCATAGCGAGTAGTGAATAATGGATACCTTATGAGCATGACTGGTATGAGTTGACTCGAGTTTCTTGTGTAAGTATGATTTGACCATGGAAAATGTTTTCTTGGGGAATGACTTATCGATGCTTTGTTCGGGACGATCAAAGTCTAAGTGGGGGGAATGACGGTCAAATTATACCCATAAAAGTCATCAACATTATCCTTAAATCTAGTTTAATAATATATATTTTATATTAAATCACATGTTTATAATGTTTATTTAATGTTATGTGATTTATAGAATAGAATTTGGTATTTATCTATTTTTATTATTTAAATACGATTTACTGTGTGATAATTATTGATTTTATAGATTACGGTGAATCGGAGGATATCTACCAACGAAGGAAGTAAATATCAAGATAAATCGGAGCAGAATCGGATTGAATAAAAGATAAATATCGAATCAGCACGAGGGGTGGAGTGTGGAACAAGAAAAGCCAGCGAGCCAATCGAGGTCGTGAGCTTCTTTGGCAATGAGTGAAGGCTCATTTGGGGAGCGAGTTGAGAGGCAGACTGAGGATCGGCTCGGAGTTATCTCGACACGTTTTAGACTCCATTAGGGTTTAGGAAACGTAAATTAGGTCGGCTGGAGTTTATCCTAAGTCGGTTTTCCAAGCCTATATATACTTATTTCATTGTATCACTTTATATCTGGAATATCATTTTTCATAACACAAATCCTCAGTTTCTCAGAGCAGTTTTTATACAAGATTCCAGCAGTAATTATGTGAGTTTCTTGTGTTTATTTGTTCTTTGTTCTTTGTAATTAAGTCCCCCCAATTATTGTTTTTCGTTTGAGGTTGTTCGTTCTTCACCGAACGATGTAGATCTAAGGATACGATATGAGGCAGTGGGGATTCCTTGTCTATAAGGATCCACATGCCCAGATCTGTTATCCGGTGATCTATAGATGGCTTTGGTATGATCGACATTCGTGTTTTTAGTAGATCTATATAATTGCTTTATGAATCTCTATTTTATCCGTTACGTATATAGAAACGCTAAGATTTAGTTGTTCGTCGCGTCAATCTAGCCATGTCTTTATGGTGTGATTGCCCACCTAGAATTTCTTATCTTAGTAGGTATGGCTACGGCTACGTTGCTCGTCTGTTTTAATTAGCGTATGATTAGGAAATACCAATATAGGACTTCTAGGTCGGCTCATGAATTGATCTTCCGGGACTTTCAGCGAGATCTAGATCTGTGTTATATTTGGGAATTGCTAGCACCTAGTTATACGTAAATCGTAGATTAACATGATACCTACGAAGTTAGTGTTATGGGATAGAGACTGATGCGATCACTTAGGAAGTACGCCTAACCACATGAATGTTGCCTAGGTGAGGAATACGGTTAATATCGGCATCCCTAGTATTGTAAGCGTGCAATTTATATGAGATGGAGACCCAAAAGGTGAAGTCACGTAATGCAGCACAGTGATCTAGTGTCCTACCCGGAACTAAGTCAAGTTTAGGGGATGACTCCCTTAGCCAATATAAAATAAATACGAATCGGATTAATAGTTGCCGAGTATCGCTTAATTATATAGAATCTCTAGATCCAAACGATAATCTAATGATTGGGGAGGTTAATTACGTTGTCTTTGTTGTGTTGTGTCGAGTCGAGTCCTTTGTCTTTCTTGTCTTTTGTTGGTCGTAGACCTCTTTGTGTCCTTGACATGAATAATTAATTGTGTGTATATAAATGACCCACAATTGGTTCCCTGTGGGATCGACCTTGATTCGCTATAGCTATACTACGATGGACCTAGTCTCTTGCTAGTATTGGTTTATGGTGGTCAAGTATTTTATATATCACTTGATCTCGTCATCAGGGATCTCATCATGATTCTTTGATAAACTTGGTTAATTTGTTTTCAACTGTTATTGATGTTCTTACAGTTGTTTCAAGTGATGCTACACATTCATCAAAAGAAGCCCAAGCAGACGGTTTGTTGAACTATGTTTTATCATTTGATTTTGTCTTCATTTCGCAATTGATGTTGAAAATATTAAAGATCACGAATGTGTTGTCACAAGCTTTGCAAAAGAAAGAAGAAGACATTGTGAATGCTATGAAATATGTTAAACTTGCAAAGAGCCGGTTGCAAGCATTAAAAGATCATGGATGGGAGGATCTTTTAGTATCACTTCAGTTTGCAATGAGCATAGGATTGGTTGTTTGAATATGGATGATGAATATGGTACTCCAGCTAGTCGTCGCCGTAATCCAAACAAGCACATTACTAATGATTTTCATTATCGCGTGGAATGCTTTTATGGAATTGTGGATATGCAACTTTTAACGATGAATGATCGATTCAATGAGATCAATTCGGAGTTGCTTCTTTATATTGGTAGCTTGAGTCCACTTGATAATTTTGCTGCATTTGATTTGCAAAGGTTGATGAAGCTAACCGAAATTTATCCCAATGACTTTTCTCATCTTGAATGTGAGACTTTAAAGGACCAACTAGAGACATATATCATGGATGTGAGATCAGATATCATATTTAGCAAGTTGAATGGGATCGGTGATCTATCTACATTGTTTGTGCAAACAAAAAAGCGTATGGGGTATTTTGGTGTATCGGCTTGTGAAATTAGCATTGGTTTTGCCGGTTGCAACAACAAGTGTAGAAAGAATATTCTCTGCAATGACTCTCGTTAATACAGATATGCGGAATCGAATGTCTGATGAAATTCTGAACGACTGTCTTCTTTGTAACATTGAAAAAGATTTGCTACGTTGTATAACAACCGATGTTGTAATTAAACGATTTCAAAGCATGAAACCTCATAGGGGACAATTGTAATTTGTTGGTTATGGTTATTTTGTGCCTTAAACAGTTGTTAATTATGGGCTATCTATGTTTGGTAATTTTGTGTACGGATTACTTGGTATTTGTTGTCTAATGTATTATTATTTTGTGTCTGGAAAATTGTAAATCATCGACTGTTTATTCTAATTTTTCACCAAAAAAAATGTAATCTGTCGTCTTTTATCAGTTTGTGCCCCCACTGGATTTTATTCATGGTCCGCCACTGACCCCGGCAACTTCCATATTCAGTTTAATCCTAAATATTGGACCATGAATCAATCATAATTAGGTGCCACCAAATTTATAAAAAAAAAAAAAAAATACTGGCTACCCATCTAATACTCCAACAACTAATTTTAGCAAATTTGTTGCATGTAAATCCAAACCTTCTACACTATCTCTTTCATTTTAGGTGAGGATATATAACCACTCTTTAATCTTTTAAGCATCAAACATTTCCCACTTAGGTCCAAATTATCTAAACTACTTATTACATTTGGTTTTTTTTTTGAAATATCATTTAACTTTATATAGAATTAATAATTTGATAACGACTCTCTAAAAGACAAAAAAAAATTATGAAAAAGACCCATTCAAAAAACTTCAACAAAAAAAATAAAATAATATTTCATATCTTCAACAAAAACTTATGGAAGACCCTTCTAAATGATTTGGTTAATGAATATTGTTAAGGGATTTTGTGCTGCTGTAATGTTAACTTGCTGTAAAATTAATCTTCTGGACTTAAAGTTTGTGCAAGTCTTCACGCTTTAATTTAAAGATAAGTTTATAAGGTAAGTCATTTTGTGCATTATGGTTTTTGTTTAATGAAAAACGAATCAAAACTGAGTAGTAAATGGATTTTTGATGTGTTGTGTGATAGTGGGCGGACCCAGGTAGGGTTTTTTTTTTACGGGTGGTGGTCCTAAAGGACAACTTTACATCTTAAATGAAGAATAGACAAAAAAAATAATATTTTTGGTTGAGAAGAATGACAAAAAAAGAGATGTCTGAAATACTTAATGATGATAATATTTTTTTTTTTTCACATTAAAGTCGTCTTTGGTGTATTCTACGTGTTGGTGTTCTTTACGAGTCACTACATTACATTATTCTTATGTTTGAGGTGTTTCCATTGCTTTCTACCCTCTTGGGAAAGGAACCCGATAGTGATTTGTGTGACCTTAAGATCGTGCATTCATAGAAAAAATGCCAAAACGTTACTCTTTCTATACCCTACTTGGAAAGAGAACGATAGAGGATTTGTGTCGCTAAGATCGTGATCGCAGTATTCATACAAAAATGTAGTAACATTACAAAATGTAGTAACATTACAAAAATGCATTGATAATTCCTCAAAAACAAACAATTGATAATTCTTCAACAACAATTCTTAAAGAACAAAAATAAAGACAGAGGATTCATACAACAACAATTGATCAAAACCGAAATGCAAAGAAAACCTAACAATCCATTACAGTTTAACAATCCCCAATGTAGTAACTTTTCAGAACATGTAGTAACTTTCAGAACATCATGTCTAGCACATTACAGGACATGTAGTAACTTTTCTGCACTACACAGTTACACTTGCTGCATTTGTATGAACCATAAGAAAGAGGTAGTAATTGTGTAATCGTAATCGCGTGGTGTTACTACGCCGCCAAGAACTACAAAGCATCGCGAATCCAATCGCATTCTAGTAGCCTCTGTTACTCTACGTGTATCGCGAAGTGTTGTAATGTTTGGTGTGGTAACTAAAACAAATTTCATTTGCGGTGTGCTTCATTTGCGGTGTGTAATGGCGCTTATGAATCCGGCGCCCATTACTCAATCAATTACTCAAAACAACAATCGATCTCTGCCAGTATACATGATCATGCTATATACATTCTCAATCAATTACTCAAAACAACAATCGAAAAGCAAACGATCGAGAAAAAAAAGCAGAATCGACTTGAACGAAAAAAAAGCAGAATCGATCGAAAAAAACGAAGAGAAGATTTGCGTAAAAACGCAGAAGATTTGCGTAAAAACGCAGAATCGCCATTTTTTTTCTCTCTCGATTATGCTCTCTCCTGTTTCCTTAATTCGGTGAAACGGTTTCTGTTGTTGAATCGACTCTCTCCTGCTTCTTAATTCGATGAAACGGTTAAAGAGCCTCGGCTAGAACATTTGCAGAGAAGATTTGCAAAAATGATGGAAATCCATGGAAGATTTGCAGAGAAGATTTGCAAATGATGGAGGATTTTTTACATTTTGGATAATGGTTCCGCACAAAAATAATAAACAAAGATTTGATCCTTGAGCATAGTTTTGATCCATAAATGAATTATTGAATAGAAAATGGTACAGATTTTGGGTTGATTCATTGAGCAAAGATTTGATCCCAAAATCGCTGTGAAAACAAAGAGAGTTGAAAGAAAGAAAAAAAATCATCAGGCAGCATAAAATGTCCGTGCTTGTAATGCTCAATGAAGGCTAGGGTTGAGAAATTGGATGGAGCTTAGGGGTTTTACATTTTGGATAATGGAGGAATGAGGTACTTGTAGAATTATAAAGGTATTTTTGGATTGACATTACTTTTGTCATTCTTCTCAACCATTGCATTTTTTTGTTGTCCTTTTTACATAAATAAGATGTAAAATGGTCCTTTACAACCTTATCCTATTTTTTTTAATACTCCCTTCGTCCTAATTTGTTTGGAATATTTTGGAACTCATAATATTTAATGAGACATCAATTAATAAGTTGTCTGATCATTTAAAACTTGACTGAATTACCTTTTTGTCCTTTTTATATGTAGCACCATTTTTACTTTATAAATTACATTGGAGCAATTTAGGGTATTAAAGCAAAAACTTTGACTCTAATTAAAGTTATGAGATTTATTTTGAGACAATCATAAACGGAATAAGTAACAAACAAATTGGGATGAAGGGCGTATTACTAATATATGTTTAAAATGTGCCCAAATATTTTGCTAATTCATTCCATATCTTGGTGTTGTTGGCATGACTAGTTTCGCATGTTGATGTGGATTCGATTCTCATGGCATGCATTTTCTTTTTTTACGAAAGCCAAATTCTCATATTGTGTATGCCTATTTAAATAGACAATACTTGCTGCATGATTAAATATACGATGAATAAAATTCTCTTATATCAAATTTTTATAAATGTGTGTATATATATATATATATATATATATTGGTTTTATGGTGGTCTAGGATCACCATGTCACACTTGTCTACCAATGAAAATTCTTATAAGAAGGGTAAAAATATAAATTAATGGCATTTTTATATTTTACACTACACTGCGCTTGTGTGTTTTTTTGCTTTCTATTTGGTCTGGATCACTGCTCATACTTTGGTCCAGGATCATAATAAAATTTCCGATATTTATATATATATTAATTTGAAAAATGAAAACCAAAACCATCCCATAATAAATTTCTGGTTCCGCCACTGGATAGTATCTGGCTGTGGAAATTTGCAGAAGTCTGTCCTGGTATAGAAACGCCAATTTTTGCCGCCTAAGTGTCAGACTTTTGCAATCTGTCTGCAGTGTGTTGTTTAAATATATACTGCATCCATATATTGTTTTTGGTTAAGTTTTGTGTTTGTGTGCATTCTCAATGAAGTTGATGTCTAAAGACTTGTTTTAAAGAATGGTATGAAAAATGATAAGTTAGGACTTAGGAATAAGAATGAGAAACAACGGTTCAAGGTTAAGTACTCGTTTAGAACAGAAATATTGAACTATCCATAGTCCTTGACATCGGTCATCACTCACGGTAAAAAAATATGAGCATATGTTGCGATGGCGTGTCATTGTCCATAATTGAAAATAATGGACATCCGGTTTGTCTTAGATGAGAATGTTCAGGTGCTTCATGTTTAGTTCTATTGAAAGTACTAATGAATCTCAAAAAGACATTTTAAATACTACAACATTTGCATTAACAACAATCAAAGACATTTTAGACTTTATTTACTAATTTTTAATTTTTTAGGACATTTATCAGGTTAATTCATTGAGTATTTTCCAACGAATGTTTGATCAAAATAGAAGATACTCTGACCTTTTAAATCTAAGGTCTCGAGTTAAAACCTTTATGAATTCAACAAACTTTTTTTGAAGAGGTCATTACTTTTATTGTCTGACAGTACCTCGACTCATACAATTGTCTTGAAATATCTTTCAAATAAGAGTTGTCTGGGGTCTTCGAATATATGTATGAGAAATTATATATTCAGCTCATTTTAACACCCATTATTTCACGTTAAGTCGGGTCAGGCCTGACATTTTTTTAAGTCCCGTTGTAACGCCCCCAAACCCCGGGTCTGGTAGCGCTAAATGAGTCATAAATGGTCCGGTCAACTGCTTAGACCGCCGTCCTCGGTTGGTCTAAAAAGGCTAACCCGAGTTGACAAGATCTTTATTTTTCACACTTATATGAGGGTAAGCATTCTACTATTTTTCCTATGTGGGACATTACATTCTCTCCCCCTTATAAGTGACTGACATCCCCGTCAGGACGGCCGAGACTGTTCTCGGATCGTCCCTACCAGAGGTAACTAGAGGCCATCCTTACACCGTATTCTTGTACGGTGTAGCGCATAGTTCCGTCTGATAGTCGGCTCTGATACCATTCTGTAACGCCCCCAAACCCTGGGCCTGATAGCGCTAAATGAGTCATAAATGGTTCGGTCAACTGCTTATACCGCCGTCCTCGCTTGGTCTAAAAGGGCTGACCCGAGTTGACAAGACCTTTATGTTTCACACTTATATGTGGGTGAGCATTCTACTATTTTTCCTATGTGGGACATTACACCCGTTGAAATTTTCCCCTCGTCCCGTTGAAATTTCCACCTGTCTTTTGATTTTTCCCCCAGCCCGTGCAAATTTTCAACTTTGCTTTCCTTTCCTTTTTATCAATGGGCCAGGCGGGGGAAATTTCAACGGGTTGAGAGAAATTTCAAATCGGAACAGACCTGATATGAAAAAAGAGTTGTTAAAATGACAAATAATATAGGTGGGTTCTATTGGCACACGCCAAATTACTTCTGGCACCCACTTACTTCCGGCACCATAAAAAATTACTTCGGCACCACACTGTTTTCAAAAAGACGAACATCATCCCCACTGGTGTTCCTCTTTGAACACCAACGTCACACTGACGTTGGTGTTCAAGGAGGAACACCAGTGGGGATGACGTTCACGTTATAAAAGTGACACAACTTAAGGACGTCAGTCCACTGGTGTTCCTTCTTGAACACCAACGTCAGTGTCAAAAGTTTTGTGCAGCAGAAAAAATATTCAAATAATAGGTGCCAAAAGTAATTTGACGTGTGCCAATAGAACCCACCATAATATCATAACTACTATATAAGAAAGGAAAAGTTGTTGTTGTTTGACACTTGTCGTTTTTTTATTGGTCGATCATTTTATCGTTCATCTACCGTAAATCCGCCCATTTTTTTTTTTTTTTTTTTTTTTTTTTTTTTTTTTTATGTTCATCAAGTGCCCAAATTTGAAAAGCTTTTTTTTTTTTTTTTTTTTTTGGTGAAGGGTTTGAGTTAAATTGTTCCATTTTAGAGACTCAATTGTATTTTTAATCTACACATTAACTTTAATTTATTCTTAATCTTATTATGTGTGTTGTCTTAAGATGTATCCGATTCCAATTTAATTACATATTATTTTGCTTTCCATCGAGATTTTTTTTTTTTTTTTGCTTTATCCTATCTAATATAATACGACTACGTGATATTTCAATATACTATAGTTTGTTTGTGTGTGTGTTCTTTTCCTTTTTGCGTATATATATTTTTACATTGTGTGTCTATGCCGTTTTTAGGGTGCTACGTATTGATTATTTTTTTCCGTCTTCGTTTTTTACTTATATATATGTGTGTGTCGGTTTTTTTTTTTGGTCAATGGTTTAGTAGTGTCGAAAGGTGTCGATTTTGTGTATCGTGGAGTGTTGATCTCTGTGTTAGATTTTAATTAAAATTTTAATTAATATTCATTTGATCAACCGACAACCGTTGATATGGCGTCGGGGTGTATCGAAGCTTGTCGTGTCGTGTTTTGGGTAGAACACGCGTGTTGTTGCAGAATAATGTCGAAGATAAACTCATTTTTTCAGGTTAAAATTGATTTAAGTAGAAATTGAAAAAAATTATTCGGTAGTGTCGAAAAGTATCCATAATGATGTCGGAGATGTCGAAGATGTGTCGGATATTCATTTCATACGCACTTATATTATTTTTCTATGAACATGTTTTGATGCCACCCTAAAAGGTGTGAGGGTGGGTTGGTTTAGGGTGGTGGGAAGGGTAGGGTATAGTAAGATGGGTGGTGGGAAGGGTATGGTATAAGAATACGGTGGTGGGCACGGTAGGGTAGGGAGTTGTAGGGTAGAGTAGGATGGGGTGGGTAAGGTAGGGCGGGATCAGATAAAATAGGGTGTAATAGGCTTAGCTAGGATAATGAATTAATATGTAGGTTGGGAGGTAGGTTAAAGTTTGTAGGTATGTAGAGAGGTAGGGTGCGGTAGGGTGTGCTAATGTAGGTGAGGCGAGGAAGAGATGTAATGCGGTGATGTATGGTAGGGTAGGATGGTATAATTGGATGATGTGGCGTAAGTTAAGTAAAGTTTGGTAGGTTGAATAAAGTACGTAATATAGGGTAGTGTGATAAGATAATATGTGGTAAGATAATGTGGTGTACGGCATGGTGAGGTAGGATTGAATAGGTGAGTGTTAAAAAATGTTGGGATAGGGTGCGGTTCGTTACATGCTACATTTTTTCAGTATTTAATATCGTCAAATAAGTTTAAAACTTATAAGACGTAAGACGCCTTGTAGTTTGTTAGTTTTAGTGTGAATAAAACCAATTTTTACTAATACCACAGTAAATGTATTTTATTGATGAGTGTTAAATGTAGTTTGGAAATTTGTTTTTTTGTGTCGGTGTAATACATGTAAGTAAATCAAAAACATTTACCTAATTAATCGTCATGTTAAATAATTGACATCATAATTTGTTGTATAATATCAATGCCGCTAAATTTCGCCATTTATATTGTGTTGTCTTAAAATGTGTGGAGTGATATTTTAATTAAAATGTATTTTATATTTAATAATTTTTGACATTAAGGTAAACATCTAGTATGGGCACTCCGTGCGTTGCACGGAGTTCGGGTTTTAACTAGTAATAATACTATATAATTTCTCAATATATATTCCTTCCGCCGTGCCGGCTATCATGATCATCTGAAGAAAGGACGGACGAAAAATCTTCGCAAGCTGGACCAATCATATTTAAGATGGTGGGGTCCAATGCTCCATGATATTATCCCTTTTTCCCTATATCCACCAGGCGCTCTTCTCCTCAAGCATATCCATTCCCATACCTTATTTATCTCTTTCTAGTTTGTAACGAGGTATTGTTCAAGTGTCCCTCTTAATCTGGGCTCTTTTGTAGCTGGCATATTTTTAGTAATTTACCAGATCAAGTTTTATTTTTTTGTGTGGAATTGCCCTAGTGAAATCAGTCACACACCTCATTAATTTTCATGATTTTGTGTAGTATGCGTGAAACCCACCTAGGATTGTCAAGAAAGATTGCTTTTTTTTCTTTTTTTCTTTCAGATTTCAATGTCTATAAGTACCCATATATCTATGCCCACATTTTGTTTGATGTTTTTTCCCAGTGAATTTTCAGGTGTGAATTGATTATGGTTGTTTGGCAGTGATAGTTTTAGTTGGGTATAAGTAAGGAAAAAGTAAATAAAATCTAGATTAGATTTTTAGCAGAGATGAAGCTAAGATTGAGGACACAGAAGGTGGTTCAAGACTGCTCTTTTGTGGGAGATCCTGTGGTAGATGATGGGTTGAGTCAGAGTTGTTGGGCTAATATGCCTTCAGAGCTGTTAAGAGAGGTGTTGGCGAAAATTGAGGAATCTGAATCTAAATGGCCTTTGAGGAAAAACGTGGTTGCATGTGCTGGGGTTTGTAGGAGCTGGAGGGAGATCATGAAGGAGGTTGTAAAAACCCCTCAAATTTCTGGGAAGGTTACTTTTCCAAGCTCTGTAAAGCAGGTCTGTAATCTTATCTCATTATTCTGTTTGATAGTTTCTTAAATCAAATTTCTCTGTTTATTTTGCATTTCTTTTGGTACCTTAGAATTTCTTATTGTATCTTACTTCAAAGTTTTTGACTTTATATTGTGTGTAGTAGTGCTGTATTTCTGGTTAGTAATTTATCTTCTTATCAAGCTAGATTGTGGTTTGGGGGTTATAAATAATAGAAGCAATTTCTTGGAGATGTTATGAAGAAAGCTGGAGAAAAGAAAGACTTTCACCAAGACAGGATAGAAGGTTTTTTCTTCTAGAAACTCATGGTTTTGTGAAATTTCTCCTGGATTTTTCAAATAATTGGCTTTTTCAAAAAACATTCCGAATGTATTTTTTGCTGTTCTGCTTGTTTCTTGTGGTTGTCACGATTTAGGTGCAACCAAATAGCTCATATAAGAATTGTCTATTGCATATATTTATCTGGCCTTCTGCCCTTTTGAGAAGATGAATTTTGAGGCTTAAAAGCATACAAGATAAATGTTATTTGCAGAATTGTAAGGAAGACTCTGTGTTTCAGAATTACCTTCTCTTTTTGGGCCACAAGTTCTTTATGTTGTATCTTATAACTGTGCTTCTACCGTTAAATCGACAGAATACTCTTGGTTGAAATGGTATTCAATTTGTGTTGATTCTTCATGGAGTATTTTCTTCCAATAGTTTTAAGTATTTAGGTGTTCTTTTCTTCTTACAGCCTGGGCCAAAAGATTCTCTCCTCCAGTGTTTCATAAAGCGGAACAACTCTACACAAACTTATAATCTTTACCTGTGTTTAAGCCAAGGTAATGTATTGATTCTACTTTTCGTATATCATCATCTATAACTCTTTTGGAACTTCTGTATTTCAATTATTTGTTTACCTGACCTGGACTCCTATGCAGCATTAGCTGATGATGGCAAGTTCCTTATGGCTGCCCGTAGGATCAGGCGTACCACCTGTACTGATTACGTAATCTCTCTACGAGCAGATGACATGTCTAAGGATAGCAAAAACTGTCTCGGAAAGTTGAGGTTTGTTTATATAACTATACATTATATGATGAATCATTTTGGTTTTTTGAAAAGATTGAAAAGTGATTAAAGCATTCTTTGTTTTAAAAAAGCTCAAACTTCTTGGGGACAAAGTTTGTCGTATATGACGCTCTTCATCAGGAATCTGGTGATAAGTTGACCAAAAGTCGCTCTACTGGGCTCAGACTCTACAAACAACCTTCCCGAAGAGTTCAAGCCGGGTACTATGCTGTTGCCCATTTGTCATATGAATTAAACGTGCTAGGCGCCCGGTAAGTAGGATACTGTATCTTGCCTTGATTCGATACGTTCTTTCACTTTACTTGCTCATCTTATCTTTCTTTTAGCTGTTGGATACGGGATTCGGATATGTGTATCCATAACCGAATACTTCCAGATAATGAATGAAAATTTGTCCAAATTGATGAAAAGCTACCAAAAATGGAATTTGCTTTATTACCATATTTGGTCTTTATAGTTTATTATGTACAATTTGGTCCTTGCATTTTTAGTATTTACACATATACCCTCCATACCCGTATCCTTTATTTTTAAAAATCCCACACCCACGTATCCCGTATCTGTGTATCTGTAGTTGTGCAACATAGCTTAAACTCATCAGCTTCCTTCAAGTCGATGACTGTATATCCTTTTATGACATAAGTAGGGGTCCAAGAAGAATGCATTGTGTATTGGACACAATCCCCAGTTCATCTATCAAACCAGGCAATGTTGCTCCTGATCACAACATTCCTTGTGATAATGTTGATAATTTCTCGTGTTTTCCATCGACTTCAAATCCTCGAGTAACATCCATGTCGGGCCCATTAGAGGGTCCTCGAGAAGGAGGATCATCATTAGTGTTGAGAAACAAGGCGCCTAGATGGCACGGACAGCTGCATTGCTGGTGTCTGAATTTCCATGGTCGTGTAACAGTTGCTTCGGTTAAAAACTTCCAGCTCGTCGCCTCACCAGAACACGGGTGTCAACCGGGACCGGAACATGAAAAGGTGATTCTTCAGTTTGGGAAAGTTGGGAAAGATGTGTTTACCATGGATTATAAGTACCCTATATCGGCTTTTCAAGCTTTCGCCATTTGTTTAAGCAGCTTCGACACTAAGATTGCTTGCGAGTAATTATGAATCATCTGGGCGGCGCAAATTTATTTTTTTCCTGCAATTTTAATTTGCTGAGATTTGAGAATTTGGTTTACTGGAATAATGTAAAACTGATTCAAGATCAATTATTTCGTTCTTGTTTATTTATTGTACAGTGTGTGTTTAAGGTTAAAACACTTGTATATTGAAGTTTATTATTCAAATGCTATATGGTCTTTGGGGTGCTTTGTTTGTTTGTTTTTTTTATGTTGCAGTGAGTGTAATGTGTTCGTGTTTTGAGAGATTGATTTGATTATGTGTGGTTAGATATTTCTTTATATAAATTATGGGGTTTCTATTTGGACGGTTGTACCCCTTTATTTACTACTTGCACCCACTTACTACTTGTACCACAAAATTTTGCTTTTGGCACCACAATATTATTTTGATTATTTTTATACTTCTCACACTACACAATTAATAAAAAAAATTACTACCTACACCACATATTTTTGAAATTATAAACAAGTCCTCCTAAAACCTATATAAATAATATCATCCTTCTATTCAATTAAAACCTTAAACATAAAACACTTCATCACTTCTTCACTTCATCATCTTCCTCCCCTCTACATCCATGGAACCTTCATCATCTCCCAATTCAAATTTTGAAAGTCAACATTTGAAATCGATTCATAACAATGAACAACAAATGCATTGTGATATAGAAGATGTAGCAATCTCACTTGAAGATATATCATTTGCAAGCCAAGTTGAGAAGAAGATGAATTCCTCAAATATGGTAATTTCTTGATTATAAATTTCGTTTTTTATGTTCAATGTGTGATTTAAGTTAATGGGTAATCTTCCTACATACATATTATCATGTTTAGAGGTCATAAATGGAAGAAAATAGTGTTATTTCGCCATTTCCGATCACCCCTGGGGCTTCCCCCATCGTTCTTTTACGTTTCGCAGCGCCAATGGCAAGCTTCTGGGACGTCAGCCATACTGTCGCCCGTAAGGAAGCATTAACGTCACCATGGTTGACGTTTACAACAGCAAGAAGATGAATATGCATGTCCAAAACGTTAGCCTT
The DNA here is from genome assembly GCA_026214975.1 of Gentiana macrophylla. Classification (NCBI taxonomy): domain Eukaryota; kingdom Viridiplantae; phylum Streptophyta; class Magnoliopsida; order Gentianales; family Gentianaceae; genus Gentiana; species Gentiana macrophylla. The sequence goes on from CM047810.1 coordinate 100,272,478, forward strand.
GATGACGCTCCTTTGGCCACTACAACGTCATTGTGGCTGACGTTTTTGTTGCCAATCAACTTTAACCATATTTCTTTTTAACGTCATCCTCCCTGACGTTTGTTTTTCCATTGAAACGTCAATACCGACAACGTTTTGCTTGACTTGCAAAAGGCTGCCTTTACAACGTGAATAAAGACGACGTTGGATTTTCCAACCCAACGTCAGACTCACTGACGTTCTGGATCAGTATTTTTTCATTTTGCCAACATGTGTTTTACTTGGTTTTATTACTATTGAATCCGTAGAAACAATGTAATGACGCAAATCATGACAAAAGAAATGATGAGGGGCCAGTACTAGACGACAAGGAGGAGTATTTGAATGTGAGAAACTATTAAATAGATATGTTATTTTCTTATTCTCATCCAATTGACTATGACAAATATACGTTTCCTTGCAGTTTTTGGCTGATGAAATGATTGAAGAAGATCAAGAAAATCTTCAGAAAGTTCGAGATACCACACTCTCAATAATGGATGACCCACATGAAGAGTTATCAGTCGATTTGACTTCAATTTTTACAACTGATCAAGTAAGTCTCTAAAACTTATACTATTTAAATGTATGTGATTTTTAAACTTGACTTGGTATTCATGACATTCATATATTATTCATAGGTATTTGATTCACATGAAGCCGTCACCAAGCACCTCAAGGCATTGGCAAGAGAGAAAGACGTTGTCATTGTGAAAAAAGAGATCCAACATGACCGGAAAGCGGACACATTTCATTTTATTCCAATGTGAGAGGGGTGGATTGCCAAGAGAATACGAGAAAAAGGTTGGAGGTACCGGAAAAAATAAGCCAAGAAAATCGTCTACAAAGAAATGCGGTTGTCCGTTTCTATTGAAAACCTTGAAGGATAACTTTAGGGAGGTGTGGACCGTTAGAGTATTGAATGGTGTACATAATCACAAGTTATTGAAGTATGAGGAGGGTCATGCATACCTCGGCCGGATTGATAGAGAACAAGTTGATTTTGTTGCAACAATGACTCGCAGCGGTATTATGCCTAAACATATACTACGTATGTTGAGAAAGAATGATAAGAAGAATTGTACGTCATCAAAGGCGATCTACAATGTTCGTGCTAAGATAAAGAAGAAGGCACGAGAGGGCCGTACAGTGATGCAAGAGGTTTTCAATTTGGCAGATAAGAACACATCATTCGTGGAATGTAGGCATGACGAAGGAAATGTAGTGAAGGATGTTTTTTGGGCCTTTAATGAAAGCTTGTCCCTTGCAAGGTGCTTTCCTACTGTGATGCTTATGGATTGTACATACAAGATGAACAAGTACAAGATGCCCCTCTTGCAAATTGTTGGCGTTACGTGTACATATATGACATTTTCGATTGGATTTTCTCTAGAGGGAAGAGAACTACACGTGGGCTTTGACTATGCTTCAGAAAGCAATTGGTGAGAAAAGTGATCAAACATGTTGTATCGTGACAGATAGAGAAGAAGCATTAATGAACGCTTTACGGGTGGTTTATCCAAAAGCAAAGAACTTGATATGCAGGTGGCATATTTAGAAAGGTCTTGTGGCGAATCTGAAGACGAAGACTACGAGTGAAGTTTGGCAAGATTTGATGACTGCTTGGACATAGGTTGTTAAATCAGAATCAGAAGATGAGTTGAATGAGAGATTGGAAGAGTGTAAGAAGATTTTTAGTGAAGACGCCATGGGTTATGTCTCTTGTACATGGTTGAACGCACATAAGGAGGCATTCGTCTCCGCATGGACCAACTCTATTTTTCATCTGGGAAACACATCAACCTCGAGAGTTGAGGGAATGCATTCAGTATTTAAAAACTGGCTAAAAACTGGGCTTGGGGACTTGGTTGCAGAGTGGGAAGCCGGCCTTTGCTTGATCGATCAAGAGATCAAAAACATCAAAAAGTCATTCGAGACGTCTCTTTTCATGGTGCCAAAAAAATTTAAAGATGTTGTGTTGTTTAAAGAGCTTAAACATCGTGTATCCATATACGTATTGGGCTTGTTGTATGCTGAGTTTGAAAAAACCAATGATAGCGAGGCGTTGAATAAGGAGTGCCGATGTACTATTCGAAAGACACATGGATTGCCGTGTAGGCATGAGATGGCTAGATTTAAGAAGAAGCCAGGATGCATCCCTTTATCAGCGATCGATATTCATTGGAAGACCCTAGATATCAAAGGGCCACCTCCAAATGAATCCGAGTTAGACTATGTGCCAGTTCTGAATGCCTTAGAAGAAAATTTGAAGATGGCAGATGTTTGGGAGAGACAACGGTTGATCATGGAGATACGTGACATTTGTCAACCGGTTAATACGGTTTTGCAAGAGCCAAAAACAAAAACCACGGGTCGTGGCCGCCCTAAGTGTTCCGGAAACAAGAGGAAGTTAGTTGAGGACTCCTCAACTAAGGGAGAGATAAGCAAGTTTGAACACATTGAGAAATAATTATCGAGTGTGAATGCCGCGATAGCGTCTGAAGGTGTTTCTTCTGCCCCAACTCCACCTGCATCTCAAGGTGCTTCTAATGTCAAAAAGAAAAAAACCCCAATGAGTCGAGCGGCATCCAAAGGTAGAATGCCAAAGGTTCCAAAGTTTGAGTGTAAAGTATCTTCTACCGTCGGAAACAAGTATCTTAAAGAGTTTCCACCAAATGTTCATGAGCACATTACGTCTATGGTTGATGTAGAGGGTGATGGAAATTGCGGGTTTAGAGTAATAGCACATGCAATGGGGTGTCTTACAGAAAACGACTGGCCATTGGTGAGAAAAGCACTGCATTATGAATTGATGACGGACATGGATCATTATATTGCATTATTTGGCAGACAAGAATGGATCTACGAAAAATGCATGGATTGTGTTTGTCATGAAAAAGGAGCATGCGGAGTGGAAAAGTATTTTGACAGTCACCTTGGTTGGGTTGTGTGCAATGCATATGGTGTGTCCGCAAGCATATTGTCTCTCTCGCATGGAAACCAAACATTCTTTCCTAGTAAGGAAAAACCTTCGGTTTGGCCCGCTCGCCATATATGGATGGGATTGTGCAAGGGTATCCTTTTTGTTCGTTTGTTTATGAAAGATACTTGTCCACTTCCTAGAGTGAGCGTAAATTAGCATAAGGCTCGGATGTTGGAAGCAAATGAATGGTATGAGAAATATCAACATAGGATCAATTTATGGCATGATGTGGTCAAGGATCATTGGATGGGGGATCATATTGATTTGGACAATCTATCTGACTGAGCGGGGGTGTAGGATGGAACACAGTTTTGTAAATTGAAATGCTATATGTTGAACTAGTTTAATGTATTTTGGCATGATGCACAATGATCTATAATGTAAATTCCTATGTGTGATATTTCATTGTAAATCCCTCAGAGTGACGTTTTAAGCCCATAGAACAAACATACTCTCTGTACCAAAAAATATTTAAAACGTCATCCATAGTGACGTTTCTTTTGAGTTAGAAACGTCACTCATGGTAACGTTTTAAGCCCATAGAACAAACATACTCTCTGTACCCAAAAATCCTTAAAACGTCAACCACAGTGACGTTTCTATTGAGTTATAAACGTCCCTAATAGTGACGTTTTAACCCCATAGAACAAACATACTCTACGTACCAAAAAAACCCTTAAAACGTCATACATAGTGATGTTACTATTGAGTTAGAAACGTCATACATAGTGACGTTTTAAGCCGCAAAATCATCAAAGACTCTGTACAAAAAATCCTTAGAACGTCATCCATGTTGATGTTCCTATGACACATGTAACGTCCATATGACTGACGTTTCAATGAATTCCATCAACAGAGTCACGCTCCTATGTTTCATCAAAACGCCAGGTAAAACGACGTTTATTATGTATTATAAACGCCAGGTACAACAAAGACTCTGTTACTGGAAACGCCATTACCACCAGCGTTTGTAGTGTGATATGAACGCCAGTCTGGGCGGCATTTTCAGAAACAGAACCAAGAAATTGCATTTCAAATAACACAGGCCAAAAATACCAAGTCACACCAATTCAAATAGCAAAAGCACATAGATCACACCAATTCAAGTGACACCAATTCAAATATCAAAGGCCAAATAACCCAAATCGCATACGAACAAATAGCAATTCAAAGGGGAATAAAAAAACCAATTCACATAAGCCAATGTAGTCTACAAAATCCAAATACTAAATCTAAACACCATTTTAAACAACCCAAACATTAAACTTATCAAAGTAATAAACGTGTCAAAGTTATAAATGTGTCAATGTTATAAGACAACTAAGTCTTTTTCGCGGTCCTCGAACGCTTCTTTGGTCTTTGAGCTTGTATCTGACTAGATTCTTGGGCTTCGACACCGTCATCTTCAACATCTTGTGTACATGCACCTGTAGTCAGGAACTCTTCTGCCATCTGAAGCGCTTTCACTAAATCCTTTTTGCTTTTTTTATAAGCATTTCCAATCGCATCTCGTACCGCATCAATCACTCTACCCTTGCATTCATCCTCCCACGTGTTAAACATAAAAACGTTCATTAAATTGAAAAAGGAAACAACAAAATATATTGTATATTCAATTACCTCTCTTGATTCTCGTTGCTTTCTTTTGCGGACACCGGTCAAACGACGCACGGCAACACCTCGATACCAAGTCATGTACTCAGACGTGCATTCCCAATCAAACCTGGCTTTTCCCATCCTTTGTTCCTTATTGACTATATGATTTGCAAAATGGATAAAGTCATCATCGCATGATTCATGAGCGACATTGTACTGTTTCGCCTTCCCGCTTCGATTCGATGCATTTGGAGGAATTGGTGACTGAGGGATAGCTTGAATATGGCCAAATTGACGAACGACACGGTTTGGGTGATACACCTCTTCAATGTCCAATGTCCTTATGCACCCATAGAACCAACATACGTCATTCTCAGGCACCGTTCTAAATTGCCGATAAGCATCCAAACAACCTACAAAATAGAAGATAATGTAAGTTGAATAGAACAAGACAAGTTACAACCTACAAGATAAATTTAGTTAACTTACTTCTCGGGCCTCCATCAAGTCCAGGTCCTCTCTTGTATGCCTTATCAATGACAATGCCACAGTTTCATTAATTCCCGTAACATGTTTCCACTTTAATATCCGTACCATCTCCCCTTCAATGAATTTCGTGTTTGGTGGAGGTCGCAATGAAGGAAAATGTTCGTACACCCATGCCTGCAAAACACATATTACAAAATATTTCTTTAAGCATTCAAACATAAACACTAAAAACAAAAAAAAATGTAAAAAACAAGTGTTACCTCCAGAATGTTAGGTATCCGAAAATTCCAACAAGATCTTGCTCCTAGTGGCCTTCGATAGCTGTCGGTAAAGATTTGCTAGTGTGGCAGCACCCCAAGCCCAATCACCAACCTTATCCAGATCCCGTAGAAAATGAAGGTAGTTAATGTTTATCTTATCCCCACTACGGTCTTGCATCAAAGTACATGCAAGAAGATACAACAGATATCTGTGCACAGCTTGATCTACAGTAACTATCGGCGCAGTCTGACCGGAACTCGATGCCTCACCCTGATTGCTTCTTACACCGCAATTAACCACAAGACTGTTCTTTAGCCAACTTTTGGACAGTCGTAGTCCACCAACATGTTCTAACTCTTTTGTCACGTCTGCTATTGGAATCCCTAACAGCTCGTGAACAAATGTAACTGGGTTGTCCTCTTTTGCAAATTCATAGTTCACGACCATTCCATCAACCGGTAATCTTGTGATATATCGGACATCGTCTAATGTGATCGTCATCTCACTGAATGGCAAATGGAAAGTGTTTGTTACCGGATTCCACCTCTCAACAAAAGCACTAACTACCACACGATTCGCTTGGCTATATGAAGATTGTACCAGATTGTACAACGGGTTAGCTCTCAGCCTTGCCTTGAATTCGTCACATTCTGCATCAATCTTCCATATGTTAGGTGTGATGCCCGAAAGACAATTTTTGTAATTGTTTTATTTAATAAATGAATTGACGTTATTGTTCATATTTATTATTCTCATAATCACCGATGTGACAATAGTATTTACACTACAGAAAACCCTAAGTATATCGTTTATGTAATCACTTAACTCAGTGTATGGTATATACACGGGAGGATTGAGTTAGTGAAGATGTACTTAAAATACAATTAGCCCGTAGTGAAGTTAATCGAGAGTATCGGGTCTCTCCTTTAACGTGCTATTAATGCGCCCGAAACACAATAGGTGTGATAGTCCTATCCGGACTTTCGGTTAAGAGAACCTAATGGGGCATTTATATATGATAGATATATCATATAGTATTTGGACCGATTTGATTAGAGTTCACGATATAATTCCGTAATCGAGAAGTCTTATCGAATCAATGGATGATCATATTTATGGATATATCTTAATCTGAGGTGATCACGATCAACCGCTTGAATCGATTATGAAGTTTGACTTGACGGTTAAGGATTACACCGAGTCCGTGGTCCGAATTACCCCATCTTGGCATTGTCTTTGGATTGAGTGAGTAGTCCGTGTTATCACGAGATACGGAATCCATTCCTTCCATTTATGGAAGTAGATAGATAGTTCCTTTATTTGTTAATCCTAGAAACGATCGATCGCGCGAGTTCATATCACACTCGATTGATCACCAAAGTGAGTTGTATGAATTAATTGATCACTAGGGGTTAATGGTAAATAAGGATAAGAGGTTCTAAAAGGGTTAACGGTAACTTCCCATTTAGAATGAATAGATCTATGGAGGATTAATCCATATGTAATGATTATATCAATGGACGCTTATTATTATTCTCGTGAGGAGATAAATATAATCTCATAATCGGAGGAGTGCGATCACGGGATTATGGTGGCATATTCTGTGATTGATTTATCAAATATAATTATTACGTTCGTAAGATAATTATTTATTTGATTTATCGAGCACCGATTATTATTAGTCCATGGTCCCGACGTGCTCCTAATATAAGCATAGCTATTCTCGGACGTCGAATCCTAATAATATTAATTTAGTTCTTGTTGGACTTTATTAAAACGATATGTGAATTAATTGTTTAGTGGACTATTAAATTAGTTGGGCTAAATAATTAAATATGTGAAAAAAAGACATTTTTCATAATCTTGTTAAAATTAGTGTGTTAGCGAAAAATAACATTGACTAGGTCAATGATGATGAATTTCGCCATGGCATATTTTTAAGATACAAGAAATTAGTTTTCTTGTGATTAATAAGACGTGTCGTAAAATATTTATTGGATAAATATTTATGGTAAGAAAATAAAGATAAAGATTATTCTAGATTTGTTCTAGAATATTTTGGGATTATCTTTTATTTAATAGGATTATCATAATTGATTTTGTATTAATTATAAAATCCTTGGGGCTTAAGTTTTACTTCTCCTATATAAAGAGAGTTCTCCTGCCAAAGAACACACTACATATTTCGACTTCACCTCTTAGAAAGGAGAAGAAAATATTTTTTTCGGCCAAGGGGTATTAGGGAGAAATCTTGGAGATTTTTCCGGGTAGCATATCGGAGGGGTTCGAGTCGAGAATTCCTTCCACCGGGAATTGCTTGGATCACACGTACGGAAGATCGTGGTGCTCTTCACGCTTTCCTTTGTTCATCCTATTGCGGTTCTTCAACTTGGATTTTGAGATCCAAGAGGTATGTTCTACAACCCCCTTGTAGATATAGATCTAGTTGTTTTATTACGTATATATTATAGATCTAGATCCATAAATCGTTTCCGCTGCGGATGGTATTACTAACAGTGGTATCAGAGCCCATGGGGATCTATATTTATACGTATAAAATATTAGATCTAGGAGTGGTAAAACATGTAGATTTTTGTCCCAATTTTTTAAATGGGGCGCATGCATGATTATTTTTTATGCTTATGAATGTCGTGGTTGAAGAGATGGATTGGGGTTGGCATCATTTTACCGTTAGATCTATTGTAAACTCATATAAACGATGAAAATTCGTCCATATGAGTATAGGAAATTATGTAATTCTTTTTTTTTATTGCAATTTTAATTTCCAAAAAATAGATCTGTTTAGTAGCTGTTTAGTTATTTCGTGTTTCCCGTTGATCGAACCGTTGAAACGAAGATCCCTCCGGTCAGAATCAAGATTAGAAGATGATGATCGACTCCACAAATTTTGGCGTCAATCAGAGTCCGTTTCGATATCCGTTTGATGCTGCGAAGAGGCTGCTGTAACAGAAAAACGCAGGATTCACAGAAACACTATCTGTGACTTCCTCGATTTTCTGGGAGAGTTTGGACCGTTGAAAAGAAAATCCGACCGTTCAGATTGATCAAATTTGAGTTTTGGACGTACCATAAAAATTTCAGGTCGATCGGGATTCATCTCGATTCCCGATCTGCCTCAGGAAGTCCTTGATGCAGTGCAGTTAAAGTCAGATTCAGCAGCAAGTTTGGCGGTTTACTGGAGAAAATTGGTAAGTCAAAGCACCGATCCAACCGTCCATATTGAAGTTCAAGGAGTGAAGATGAGATCTGGAAAGTTTCGTCCCGATCCGAGTTCGTTTGGTTTCCCGATCATCGAAGAGTTCGAACAGCTGCAGATTTAGTTAGAAAGTTAGTAAACCCTAGTTAGGGTTTTGGTTATTTATTTTCTAATAGGTTAGATTCGGGGGTGCCAACGATCCATCTCGGTGTTTAAATTTTTCCGCACTTTATTTTTTATGTGTTTGATCATAAAATAGATATAAAATCGGAATTGCCATGACATGCATCATATCATAAATCCACTCCATGCATACATGTAGAATTTTAATTTTGGTAATTAAAATAGGCATGTATACAAACTCGTGTAATTAGTTGAAATTTAATTAATACGTGGTAATTAATTAATTTCGTAACTAATTAAAGATCCGAGGACGGGTTATGAAATCGTTAGGCCTTTCGGTGTGTGTTCTCGGTGAACCGCCTTAAAGCCCAAACGAGATCACGTTTTCGATTCGTAGAGTCTACGAGATTGAATGATGGTCAAAGAACAATAAATCTTGGATAAAAACGGTTCGCCTATAGGTTGGGTGGTCAACTGAGCTTCGCTCGACCGACTTAACCCTCCTAGTGTGATGTATGCACGGGGTCCGGCAAGATTAAGCTACACCGAGAGCGAGCAGAGGGTGATTCCTTCTTATCTCAATGGGGCCGTCTTGACCCGACTTCGTCCGATCGTCACATATGTTCCAACGAATAGGGCGGGTAGGCTTGCCTCGTTACCGACACCATTCGAATCCTTGATTTGATGTGCTTTTATGTTAACATCAAAAGACGTGGTTAGTTAACCCACAACCACTTCCAAAATATTGAGTGGGAGCGGGGAGGCGACAGCCAACCCCACGGCCTCTACTATAGATACAAGTAAGTGAGAGAAGGGTGGCGCCTCGAGGCGCTTTGATTTCGTCCCCTAAGGATGGTGTTTGCCCCTATCAACATTCATGGCTTGGTCTCCGAAAGGATAGGATTTACGGTACTCGTCGGGTCACCGACCTATCCTAGACGGCATACTCGGGCGTACCTAAGAGATCCGATATAGTAGGTCACACTCATCATGGGTATTTTCTTGATAATATCTAGGCTAAAAGGAAGGTAGTCAATGAATAAAGGGATGTTCGATTCTCGTGGGATGTTCGATTCTCACAAGTTATTCATTGATGAGATTGTCTCGATTTAACCGTCATCTCTTTGACCTACCCTAAGGCGGCACTGAGATGCGAGGTTAAAACCTTGGAATGGTAGAGTAGACTTAATTTTAGTTTACAATTCCTAAAATAAATATAGTAGTGTTAAACTTGAATTAATATATGTCATTTTATTTACAGCATTATCCCTTACTAAATTGCTTAAAATTTATAATTGACTAGTATTGACTTCGTTAAAAAGTGGAAAGTAACTAGGACGTTGAACTAGTCAATCGATAATGCAATTATTTTTCGAAAGAGATATTTTCTCTTAAGCCTTTTAAAAACCAGAGTGACATATAGGTATGTCACTAGTGTCATTCGTGTCAAACGGAAGACAAACTTAGTTTGACCAAAGGTGATCTCGGACTTTGAAATTCTTAGTGAATTTTGAATGTGTAGTAATTACACGAGTAATTTTCTAATTGAAAAATTGGAAAATCATGAAGTGTTACTAGTTGGACGATATTTGGAATCGATGAACTAGTGGGAGCTTTATGATTTGTTGTTTTTCTAGAACATTAGAAAAGTGTAATCGACTACACACGTAACGTTCTAATTGAAAAACGGAAAGTCATGAAATGTTGCTAGTTAGACGATATTTGGAATCGATGAACTAGTGGGAGTTTCTATGATTTGTTGTTTTTCCGAAACAATAGAACTATGTACTAAAGATTTTCTAATCGAAAAAATCGGAAATTCATAAAAATAAAGCATTGCTCGTTAGACGGTATTTGGAACCGATAAACTAGTGGGAGCTTTAATGTTATGATTTGTTGTTTTTTCTGGTATATTAGAAAATCCGAGAAGTCTCGACGAGTAACACTCGAAATAGACATCCCACGGTTCAAGAGTAGTGTCTACTCAAACGAACATTTGTTCAAGACTGCTTTTCCATTCACGGAAAGTCAAGAATGGGAGAATATGTCTAAAAGTGTTAGTCACCTAAACTAAGAAAACTTTAAGGTCGAACCGAAAATTAATTAATCAAAATCATAGGATAAGGAAAGTGATTTTGGATCACCAACCAATGAATCCTTGGTGATTTTCTCGAGCTAAGTTCTTTGGAAGAACAAGGTAGCAAAGCATTTAACGATTAAAAGAGTAAACAACAGTGCGCTTAATTTTAGCTAGAATAGTGGGAGTGATATAAGGAAATGAATCTCGGTTCAATCCTTGGATATCGCGGAAAATTTATTTTCCGTTTAAGACTCGTTGGAACGAATGGATTTACCTTCTATTCGATAATTTGTTTGTCGATAGAAAGTGAATATACCATTTGTAGTACGAATCCAAGACTTGGACTTTTGTTTGATAAAGTCAAAACCACTTAGAATCACTGAAATATGTATATAAAACACATCTTAAGAATCGTTAAAAGCAATTGGTTTCTATATTTAGATAAACGCTTCTTCATATTCCATAGTTAGTGCATAGTCCCTAAAAGACAAGACTCAAGACGGCTCGGGGTGATTCCTTTCTCCCGATCACGGTTATATTGTCTCAAAGGTTCAATGACTAAGTTTCCTTTCAATCGGGAAAGGATAATGGATATAAAGAAGTAACATAGCTTGTTCATGACGACCTTCGGGTCGATGAAGGATACGAGCTAGTAGGAGCTTCCGAGTAGTGACTTCTTGTCTCGATAACTATTCAAACACTCCGGTAAGTTTATCCAAAATATTTTGAGGTTTCTCTGTTTTCAACAGAGATAGAGTATTCTATACTCAGAAATGGGCCATCACATAGTCCTAGGGACTGATGCTCGGCCTGCCTCATAGTGAAATGTTTTCACTAAGTGAGAAACCATTAAATTGCCTTATATAGTTTTTTAGATGTGCTACAATACACTGCTCAACTCAATAAAGATATTGGAAGCGAAATAACGGTTTACATTGAAATGTAAGACCAAGAAGTCTACCTAGAATATGCTTTGGAATTTACGGATAATGTGTGGATTCGGTTCACCCCACTTCCATAACTATAAGCATTTAGCACACGGTGCTTGAAGGTAGGTCTGGGAATTTCGCGAACACGTTCGGTCAGTGACCAATCGTTATATATCTTGTAGCATTGAGAAAAAGGTGTGTTATAAGATCCTTGAAATCGGGAAGGGACAGTTATAATGTTGCGTCCTTTCTGATAGAGTCTATGAACAGTAAAACCTTAAACCTTGCGATGACGTTTACTCAAGGTAGTTACTAATCGATTAAAATCGGACCACATCCAACATCGGTTGTTGGTGATAACACTAAATACTACTAAACTAGATCGAAATTTGATCCACCCGAGAATGTAGTGGGAGTATGGTTTATCCATTACCCATTACGGGTTCGGCGGACTTTGCGATCGAGGATCGATTGATGACCTATGGCTCTTTTGTGAGCGATATAGGATTACGATAATAGAGGTGGTTTAATAGCCATAACCACAGTGAATGGAGTTCGGTTCTCCACCTGTTCATGCTCTTGTAGAACCGCTTTGAGCGTCTCAGCCCAGAGGGGAGTAATTGGATCTACACGGAAAAGAGTAGAATGAGTTCGGTATTGCATGTTTTCGTTCAAAAGCGAGAAAATAGGGGTGATTCCCTAGACTTTCTTGCCAAACAAACGGAGTCCGGATTCATTCAAATGTATGGTATTGACTTATGAACTTATGACAGGATGACTGTCAAGGCTTATGTCCTTTGTGGATAAAAAGCAAACCTCTCGGTCATTGGAAGTCATATATTTCTACAATATGTGGATTTGACCAGTATATTGATAAGTCTTTTTTGTAGACTGGATATCAATTTTAGTATAGTAGTGAATATATAGATATATTAGTGTTTGTGAAGGATAACACTGCACCAGTTGGAATCAACATGGGTGTGTTATCTGAAGTCAGAATCTGACAATGCCACAATTCTCTACAATAGATATTTGGACAACATTCTTAAGAGTTTGACTCGGTCGAATTCATTAGAATCAGTCACTGGTTTCCCATCCATCTTATTGGTTAAGATGATGCATCTGTGTATGCAACATTCAACGAGGAAGTTCTACCCTATGCCTCAGGAATGACTCTCTAAATCTTCGGATCAAGAGAAATGGGATAGATTCTCTTTCTAGTAAGAGATGGTCAGGTTATTGAACGTCAATTTTGATCGAATCATAGATTCGGCGGTTAACAAAGCAAGTTTAGTATGTCCTTTAGTATCTTGAAGAGAACGAGGAACAATATGCGGACATATTCATGTGTGAACTTGGATATGTGTGATACACTGATTTTGACTTTAAGTCAGATTGAGGATGATCGTTAAGTCGATCTCGGGCTCAGTGTTTACTCAGTACCACATGATTTGATGGACCGGTAACGTTTCGATTCTACGGATCGTCTCGAGCCGACAACCTGACTAATCATTAAGACCCATGACATTTAGATGTAGGTACTCACCGAGTCAACGACCTATCCTACGAAGGCATACTCGGAGTGTACTTTGGAATCAAAATGGTTATGATATGCTTAATGGGTACTAGAATACGGGATGGGTCTCCATTGCTTTAGAGCAAGTGGGAGATGTAGTTTGTTGTATTTTAAATAATAGGGTGTGCTCTAAAACAATTAATCACATGCTTTCGTGCAAGTGGGAGATTGTTAGGTGTGATGCCCGAAAGACAATTTTTGTAATTGTTTTATTTAATAAATGAATTGACGTTATTGTTCATATTTATTATTCTCATAATCACCGATGTGACAATAGTATTTACACTACAGAAAACCCTAAGTATATCGTTTATGTAATCACTTAACTCAGTGTATGGTATATACACGGGAGGATTGAGTTAGTGAAGATGTACTTAAAATACAATTAGCCCGTAGTGAAGTTAATCGAGAGTATCGGGTCTCTCCTTTAACGTGCTATTAATGCGCCCAGAACACAATAGGTGTGATAGTCCTATCCGGACTTTCGGTTAAGAGAACCTAATGGGGCATTTATATATGATAGATATATCATATAGTATTTGGACCGATTTGATTAGAGTTCACGATATAATTCCGTGTCGAGAGAAGTCTTATCGAATCAATGGATGATCATATTTATGGATATATCTTAATCTGAGGTGATCACGATCAATCGCTTGAATCGAGTATGAAGTTTGACTTGACGGTTAAGGATTACACTGAGTCCGTGGTCCGAATTACCCCATCTTGGCATTGTCTTTGGATTGAGTGAGTAGTCCGTGTTATCACGGATCACGGAATCTATTCCTTCCATTTATGGAAGTAGATAGACAGATTCCACTTATTTGTTAATCCTAGAAACCGATCGATCGCGCTGAGTTCATATCACACCGATTGATCACCAAAGTGAGTTGTATGAATTAATTGATCACTAGGGGTTAATGGTAAATAAGGATAAGAGGTTCTAAAAAGGGTTAACGGTAACTTCCCCCATTTAGAATGAATAGTCTATGGAGGATTAATCCATATGTAATGATTATATCAATGGACGCTTATTATTATTCTCGTGAGGAGATAAATATAATCTCATAATCGGAGAGTGCGATCACGGGATTATGGTGGCATATTCTGTGATTGATTTATCAAATATAATTATTACGTTCGTAAGATAATTATTTATTTGATTTATCGAGCCACTGATTATTAGTCCATGGTCCCCGACGTGCCTCCTAATATAGCATAGCTATTCTCGGACGTCGAATCCTAATAATATTAATTTAGTTCTTGTTGGACTTTATTAAAACGATATGTGAATTAATTGTTTAGTGGACTATTAAATTAGTTGGGCTAAATAATTAAATATGAAAAAGACATTTTTCATAATCTTGGCAAAATTAGTGTGTTAGCCGAAAATAACATTGACTAGGTCAATGATGATGAATTTCGGCCATGGCATATTTTTAAGATACAAGAAATTAGTTTTCTTGTGATTAATAAGATATGTGCATAAAATATTTATTGGATAAATATTTATGGTAAGAAATAAAGATAAAGATTATTCTAGATTTGTTCTAGAATATTTTGGGATTATCTTTTATTTAATAGGATTATCATAATTGATTTTGTATTAATTATAAAATCCTTGGGGCTTAAGTTTTACTCTCTCATATATAAAGAGAGTTCTCCCAAGCCAAAGAACACACTACATATTTCGACTTCACCTCTTAGAGAGGAGAAGAAAATATTTTTTTCGGCCAAGGGGTATTAGGGAGAAATCTTGGAGATTTTTCCGGGTAGCATATCGGAGGGGTTCGAGTCGAGAATTCCTTCCACCGGGAATTGCTTGGATCACACGTACGGAAGATCGTGGTGCTCTTCACGCTTTCCTTTGTTCATCCTATTGCGGTTCTTCAACTTGGATTTTGAGATCCAAGAGGTATGTTCTACAACCCCCTTGTAGATATAGATCTAGTTGTTTTATTACGTATATATTATAGATCTAGATCCATAAATCGTTTCCGCTGCGGATGGTATTACTAACACCATATCTTCAAGGAAGATGTGTACTGCTTACATCCAATTATACCTCGGTCCTGTTCAAATGAGTTTATATATAAAGTTAGTTATGTGAAAAAAATATAAGTTCACAAAATATGTAATAAGATTATAAAACATAAAAAAACATACATTCTTATTCAACAACGCGTAACCAACATGCTCCTTCCAATCCTTCCCCAATAGAACATCAGTGTCTACCACCACACCATCATCACTGTCATATTGTAAACACTCAGCTGCTTCTGCCTCTGTCGGTGCCCCGGCACTTCCGGATGTCTGTCCTATACTTGCACCAGCATTACCTGATGCCTCACCTATAATGGACCCGGCTGGATTGGCTCTCTGTTCTGTAATGGCACCAGCAGTACTAGAATCTGCAACTGGATCAACTGTCCCAGAAGGAGGCTGCACTCCCGATTGTGTCTCCATCTCTACTGCCTCAGTGGTGGCCCCAATAGTCTTGGATCCAAAATCGGTTCAATCGTCCCCGAGAGGAGGCCAGCACTCCCGATTGTGTCTCCATCTCCACTGACTCGGTAGTGGTAGCCACAAAAGATCTTGGAATCCAAAATCGGTTCAATCGTCCCGAAGAAGAGGCTGCACTCCCGATTGTGTCTCCATCTCCACTGACTCAGTGGTGGCCCCGACACTGGAATCAACTGTAAGTGAAGGAGCCTGCACTCCCAACTGTGTCTCAACAGAGTCAATGTTGGCCCTGACACTATCATCTGCAGCGGTCTCAACTGTAAGTGAAGGAGCCTCCACTCCCAACTGTGTTTCAACTGACTCAGCGGTCTCAACTACCTCATCTGTCTCTCCTAAACCAGCCTCAGTTGCCTCATTCACATGTCCTATCTCTGCTTGCACATTCTTTTGTCGTTTACTGCTTCTTTTATATGGCACCCTTGTATGTTCAGAAACAATACTAGGCTGAACTTGAGCTTCAGAGGGTGCTTCCGCACCACCTTGATCCACTGCGGTACCTTCATCGCTATCTGCAAAGCGTACAGTCTTACCGGACCTCGTCTTAGTCATAATTTCCTACACATGATACAAGAAATAAATTGCCAGTCAAATGAAGAAATCAACTAACAAAGAAAGTAGACATTTATCAACAAAGCTCAAGGATAAGACTTAAACCTCATACAATGTAACATTAACAATAATTTGATGAATAAACTCATAAAAGAGACTAACCATAAACAAGTTATAAAGAAGGCATAAAACAACAACATATAGGGGCACAAAATATCCTATATAAAACAACCTATTAATGAAATTATGGTAATCAATTAACCAATGTAACCTCTAAACTAAATGTAAACCCTAATCTGTCCTCAAACGTCACCACTACTTACGTTGAAAAAGCCTTTACAACGTCATCACCAGTGACGTTTATGGTGCCAGACATTGTCATGGCAATCTTCTGGAACGTCACCAGCACCAGCGTGTCATAGGTCCTTAAAACGTCCACACCACTGACGTTTAAGAGTTAACAAATTGCCAAGCCAATGTTAGCAAAACGTCATCACCCCTGATGTTGCCCAACATCTTACAACGACAACATCACTGACGTTTTAAAGAAATCAAATTTGGATATCTGACTGCTGAAACGTCACTTATACTGACGTTGTAGAAACAACTACAACGTCGATATATACAAATGTTCGATGCTAACCCTATTTTCCCACACACAAAGTGGGGCGTCGGTGTGGATGACGTTGAAACCTACCACGGGCGTCGTTCACACCGACGTCCCCTGTTTCATCATCTTCTCCGGCCATCCAACCGGAAAAATGGCCGGAATAATCAAATAACAACCCAAAAAACATCAATCCAACTAACCCATTATATCCAAATACTAACCCATTACATACAATATAAACCCATTACATTCAAACACAAATTCACTTCCATTTAAACACAAATTCACAAACATTCAAACACATTTTCAAAAATTCACATACCTTGAATAGATTGAATTGATTATTCTTATCTCCTTCTTCTTTTCTTCTACAATTCGAAATCCACCCTCCCTTCTTCTTCCTCTTCCTCTTCCTCTTCTCTTCTCTTCTCTTCTCTTTCAATTTTCAGTTTTTTTTTTTGTTTAACTGCCGATGGGGAGGTTTTGGGGGAAGAAGGTTAATAGTTTTTGAATTAAAGTGGTGGAGAAGAAAAGGTGTATGTATGTAGTAGTTGTTATTTAATTAGTACTTATTTTAGTGTTTTGTATAATTTTAGGGACTAAAGTGTAGTTTTTAAATTTTTGTTATTTTTATGTTGTGTAGATAGTAATTACGTGGTGTGCAAAAATAAAAAGAATATTCATTAATGTGGTGCAAGTAGTAAATAGGAGGTCCAAATAGAACACCTAAATTATTTGTGTTTTCGTAAAAATATGTTCTCCAATTTTTGCATTAAAAAATAAATCAGGCCTGCTAAAAACTGGTCCAAAACCAACCAATCAAAACAGATGGAAAATTTAGTCCAAATCATTGATTTAATAGTTTTAGTTTGGTTTAATCTTTACCAAATCGAATAATTACAGGAAAAAAAATACACCGACACCCCCTTCCAACCCGACCCTAGCTCAGAGGGAGGAAGACAGATGGAAAATAGAGAGTTGTGTGTTGGTGTGTGGCTTTTTCCTTCTCAATCCAACGATTCGATAAACAAGCAGATATAGCAATGTGTGATTTTGAGATTATAATAAGATTAATACTACCTCCGTTTTCAAAATATAAGTCATCTTATATTTTTTTTTTTGTCTCATTCTACATTATCAATACAACATTTATTATTATTTTTTTTCTATCTTACCCTTTAACAACTATTGCATTAATGATAGTAAATGGACATTTTAGAAGTTAACTATCAAATTTATGACATTCAATTATTTTTTAATCTATATGAAAACACCTAGGATGATTTATATTTTGAAACGGAGGTGTGGTATAATACATGTGGTGCCATTTTAAATACCCTTTTCATTGTATAGTGTGCAATTAACAAGCCCCTGAGAATGTTCCCATTTTTATTAGGTTAAATAAATACCAATATTGGTGGTGTGAACTTTGAAGTTAGAATGTCAATTCGTTTGATTATATTCTGATTTTTAAATGGGTTTATGCCTATAAATGCTTTCTTTCTTGCGTTCCATTTTTCATATTTTAATTCATTGGGTGTGTTTTGTTCGTTAATTCTTGCGGCTTTTCTATTTCTTTTTGCTTATATAGAGATTATTATATAATCCTTGTTTGTTTAATAATCAAATATCTACTCCCTCCGCCCAATAATATAAGACGCTTATTAAATCCATAATACAACTACTACTTATGGATCCATTATACATATGGGGTTCTTTGTCTATTAAAATGATGGTTTTAACGCCGCAAAATATAGTCTTGCAGCAGTTTAATTACTTATAATAAGTTGAGTTAAATAATGACATAAATGTTGTAAGGGTATTTAGGTCATTAGTGTGAAGTGCTGAGGTGTATTCCCTAGATCTTATCTTGTCTTGGATTTTGTGTAAGGTTGTTAGATTGTTTCCTATTTGTACACACAGAATCACTGTCTGTGAATTAATGAGAAATATTTCCGTTGGTTTATCTTTTCCAACTTGGTATCAGAGCCTAAGATGGCTGATGCCACTGCTTCCACGGCTGCTCCACCGATCACCGTGAATAGCACCACTACCACCACTACAACCACTCCACTCATTTCATCTTCTATTCCACCTCTAAGCTTTGGTGCTTTCTCGGTTGGATCTTCTTTTGAATCCTTATTCCCTTCATCAAATCTAAGATCGATTCCTCAGCTATCTTCTACACTACCACCGATTCCGACCATCCTTAGCTCCACTTCGCCATTTCCACCACTAACTTCCATTCCTGCACCAAATACTCTTTTGGGAGGTAGCTTAAATCAAACATGCAATGTGAAGCTCGATCGGTCCAACTACTTACTGTGGAGGTCCATCGTTATGCCGGTCATCAGAGGTCACAGGCTAGAAGGCTTCATACTGGGAACCAGACCTGCACCAACTCGTCTTCTTCCCACTCTGAATGGATCTGTGGGGTCTGAGACTCCTAACCCTCTGTATGATACATGGGTTACAACAGATCAACTTCTCATGGGATGGCTTATGGGATCCATGACAGAACAGGTGCTGGTTGAATTGGTTGGATGTGAATCAGCTTATGATGTGTGGAGTACTCTGGAGGTTTTGTTCAACAATCGATCTGAGGCTAGAATGCTTGAATACAAGGAGGCCTTGACAAAAACAGAGAAGGGAGCAAAATCCATGGTGGATTACCTTGCCTTAATGAAATCCTACTCAGATGGCCTCACTTCTGCTGGATATCCCATATCTAAGGCTGAGCTCATACTTGCCACTCTAGGAGGTCTTGGAAAAGATTATGAGTCCGTAATTGTCAATATAACTTCCAGAATTGGAACCCTCACCTGGCAAGAAGTTCAATCTCAACTGGTGACTCATGAAAGACTTCTAGCACGTTTCAATCCCAATTCTGGCCTTGATCTTACCAGTCCATCTGCAAACTTTGCTGCAAACAGACCTGGGAGCCCCAGACCAGCATCCAGACCTTCTACAAATGATGGCAATCGAGGCAGAGGTTATAGAGGCAACAGAGGTCGTGGTAGGAACAATAGAGGTGGATATCAAGGAAATGGAGGCAACAGAGGTGGTTATCAGGGTAATGCTAATGCTACCAGGCCAACTTTCAAGTGTGCAATCGTGTTGGGCATGTAGCTGTTGATTGCTACTACAGATATGACTCCAACTACACTGGTGCAAACTACAGTGCAGGCGCTCTCTGACAAAGTGGAAACAGGCTGCTTTGCATACTTTGCATCTCCGTAAAGTGTAAGTGATGCTAGTTGGTATGCAGATAGTGGTGCCACCAACCACATCACATCTGATTTGAACAGCCTGCAGATGAGTCAGGGGTATGAAGGATCTGACACTATCACAGTTGGGAATGGTGAGTCTCTTTCAATTAGCCACACAGGTAGCTCTATTGTTCCCACTGCACACACTAAGTTAAACCTCACACACATTCTACATGCCCCACAAATCACAAAAAATCTCTTAAGTGTTTCTAGGTTAACTTCTGATAATGCTGTGTTTATGGAATTCCATGCTGACTATTGTGTTGTAAAGGACAAAATTACAGGGAAAATTCTTCTGGAAGGTGCCCTTAGAGATGGATTGTACCAGCTGCAGTTGCCAAGTCTTTCTTCACAGACCTCCCTTCACTCCAAAAGTTCCAGCAGTCCTAGTCTGAAGTCCCTCTTAGTTGAATCTAATTGTAATAAATATAGCTGTTTAGCTGCTGAGTCTAGCACTGGTCCTAGATTATCTAAGAGTAGTAATCCTAAGTCTGTTGCCAATTTGTGGCACAGAAGGTTGGGACATCCCTCCTTTCAAGTCCTTAAGTCTGTTCTGAACAATTGTAATGTGAATCTTAATGAATGTGTTGATTTCTGTGATGCTTGTCAATATGGAAAACTTCATGCCTTGTCTTATCCTACTTCTGTTGCAAAATCCAAATCTGTGCTTGACTTGATACACACTGATCTCTGGGGACCAGCCCCTATGACTTCTACCAGTGGTTACACCTACTATATAAGTTTTGTTGATGACCTAACTAGATTCACCTGGATATATCCCCTAGTTAATAAGTCTGATTCTCTTAACACCTTTGTTCAGTTTAAAACTCTTGTTGAAAAATAGTATAACTCTCATATTAAGTGCCTACAATCTGACTGGGGTGGTGAGTTTAGGTCCTTTGATACCTACTTGAAGGATCAGGGGATCCTGTTTAGACACTCATGTCCCTATGCTCATGGACAGAATGGGAAAGTGGAGAGAAAACATAGGCATATAGTGGAAGTAGGCCTCACTCTATTAGCTCAATCATCTATGCCCCTTAAATCTTTGGTGGTCAAGTTTTCAATATCTTTGTGTACATCATAAATGTACTTCCTACACTGTTCTCAAAAATAAATCACCCTTTGAATGCATCTATCACAAGAAACCAGACCTCAGTCTGATCAAAGTTTTTGGCAGCAGTTGTTTTCCTTACTTAAGACCTTTCCAGAAACAGAAGTTTCAATTTCATACAAAAAAATGTGTTTTCTTAGGGGTGAGCCCTACTCACAAGGGGTTTCTGTGTCTTGAGGACACTGGTAGGGTTTATGTGTCAAAAGATGTTATATTTAATGAACATGAGTTTCCTTATCAAAGTCTCTTTAGCCCAGTACCAGAGTTTTCCCAGTCCTGTCCTCCCTCATACTCCATCCAAGTTCAGTGTCCTGACCATTATGATACTGCTGCTGGTACAATGCTTGACAAGGGCTCCCCTCAGAGGCATCACTATCACACTCCTGCACATCATGTTACTCCTGCACATCATGTTTTCACCCCTGATACACCTGTACAGGTTAGTGACCAGTCCTCACCTTTTACACCCAGACCTTCCATAACTAACCACATTACAAACTCACCTAGTATTTACTCAAGCCCTAATCACACTTCCTCCAGTCCTAATTCCACTAATAGGGCTATGTCACAAAGTCTTGTTCCTTCTCCCTCACCTTCCATGGCCAACAATTCCCAACCTGACCCCACCCTACCATCCCCTATGCCTCATCCCAATCCGACCTCCCACCACCCTATGCAAACCAGAAGCAAAAGTGGTATTACCAAACCTAAAACCTTCTCCTATCTAGCCAAGAAAGATTCCACACTGTGTCCAACTGAACCAGTGACAGTGTCAGATGCCATCACTCAACCTGAATGGCATCAGGCCATGAAGGAGGAATATGCAGCTTTACTCAAGAATCATACTTGGGATTTGGTGCCTGCAAGACCAAATCAGCACCTCATTGGGAACAAATGGATCTTTAAACTCAAGTTGAAATCAGATGGCTCTATCCTAAAGCATAAGGCAAGACTAGTTGCCAAAGGTTTTCCCAAACACACAGGGTAGATTATGAAGAAACATTCAGCCCTGTGATCAAAGCTTCCACAATCAGAGTGGTTCTGGCTGCTGCTGTATCCCTTAATTGGCCTATAAATCAAATTGATATCAACAATGCATTCTTGAATGGAACACTTTATGAAGATGTGTTCATGCCACAGCCTGAAGGCTTCACAGATCCTACTAGGCCCTCACATGTCTGTCATCTGAAGAAAGCCCTATATGGACTTAAACAAGCCCCTAGGGCATGGTTTGAAGAACTTAGACAGCAACTTCTTGCCTGGGGGTTCACACAGGGTAGGTCTGATACTTCATTATTCATTTACAAATCACAGCAGCAGCTGATGTACATCTTGGTGTATGTAGATGACATTCTAATCACTGGGAATTCTTCTAACTTGATCAGACAGTTTATCTCCAAGTTGAACTCCAGATTTGCTTTGAAGGATTTGGGACCTCTAACTCACTTTCTTGGTTTTCAAGCACACAGGGATAGCAGTGGATTGTATCTCAATCAGAAATATTATGCCACTCAGTTGATTAACAGGCTGCATATGGAGCATCTTAAACCTGTTTCCACCCCTATGGCAACTGGTGTGAAGCTGCATTCAGCTTCTGAGTCTATGGATAATCCTACAGTTTACAGAAGCATCCTTGGTGCTCTGCAATACCTTACTTATACAAGGCCTGATCTGTCTTTTGGAGTCAATCAGTTGAGTCAGTTTATGCATGATCCTAAGGTGATCCATTGGCAAGCCCTCAAAAGGATGCTCAGGTATGTTAAAGGGACACTGCATTATGGACTTCATTTCCAGCCTAGTACTTCTCTACATATTTCTGGTTACAGTGATGCTGATTGGGCCTGTGATACTAAAGACAGACGATCTGTGGCTGGCTATTGTGTATACCTGGGAGACTCACTTGTGTCATGGAGCTCCAAGAAACAACAAGTGGTTTCAAGATCCAGCACCGAGTCAGAATATAGAGCCTTGGCCAACTTGGCTGCTGAAATTCAATGGTTGAAGTCTGTACTGTTTGAACTGCATTTACCTGTTTCCACTGTTCCTACTGCATGGTGTGACAACATAAGTGCCAACCATCTTGCACACAACCCTATGCTTCATTCCAGAACCAAGCACATAGAAATTGATGTGCATTTTGTTTGAGATCAAGTCCTACAACACAAGCTTCAGATTCAATACATTCCTTCTTGTGATCAGATAGCTGATGGGCTTACAAAGCCTCTAGCTAGTGCCAAGTTTCTTCACAACAGGTCCAAACTCAATGTAATTGATACTACCTTTAGTTTGAGGGGGGAAGTTAAATAATGACATAAATGTTGTAAGGGTATTTAGGTCATTAGTGTGAAGTGCTGAGGTGTATTCCCTAGATCTTATCTTGTCTTGGATTTTGTGTAAGGTTGTTAGATTGTTCCCTATTTGTACACACAGAATCACTGTCTATGAATTAATGAGAAATATTTCCGTTGGTTTATCTTTTCCAACTAGTTGAATACTACTTAGACTTATTGTTTCTAAGAAATTAAATAAATGGTAATTTAAGTCATAATGAATTTAAGAACGACTTAATTATCTTCGTTGTCTTTTTTTTTTCCAGACCACTTTATTATCAAGCGTACTAAAGAGGAAACATAAAAAAATTACAAAACGTTGTCCTTACTTACATCATAAAAGGTCGAATAACTACTTAGACTAATTATCTTGTTTGAGTTAGAATAATTAACCCAAAGTACTAATTTCATTATTTGTATTTCCACATTTTTAATTTAAAATATATATTACATTGATTCTCCATCTTTTACATTAATTCTCCATCAAATATTTATTGAGTATTCACATGGACGGAAAAAGACAGCGAAAAACATAGACACATATAATGAATATGAAATGTTTGTTTTATTTAATGTTTTGGTGTAATTAAACAATTTTATGAGAACGATAGATGTTTGACCAAAATATGCAAACAAACTTCAAGGATGTCTACAAAAAGTTTATTCAATATATTAGTTAAAGTATACACTAGTAATTTACTTTGGAATAAATTTAGCAATTTTCTATTTCTTTTTCTCATTTAAAAGCCACTTTCTTCTTTTTGTTCTCTAAAAAAGAAAAAGAAAACGAGGGAAAAAAAGAAAAGAAAACGAGGATGCTTTCTTCCCTGAGTTTCGAAACTTTTGTTCATATTAATTATACTCTTTATTCGGTTAAATATCATTAGGTGGTTGATGATGTTAGGATGTCTATTTATTTATTTATTTTCTTCTGATTTTTTTATATAACTTCACCTGCCTCGTTTGAATAAAATTGATTCCTGCCTGCAAATGCTTTCTTTTATTTTCCATTTTACGTATTTCTAATTGGGTGGTGGTGGGGTGGAGGTTTGTTTGTTTAAGTTGCATAAATGAGCTTACCTACCTCCCTTGATATTTTAGCAAACCATGTCGTAATATTTATAATATCAATCTCGTTGTGACGATATAATATCACATCGGAGTCAATCTAATTGAAACAATCTTGAAGGATGTTGCACTTAATGGTTTGATCAAGCTGATTCCAATCGTTTCAAGTTGCAGGACTGAAGCTTCTTTCAGTCATTTCGTCGAACACATGAGCATGGAGTTAGTTAAGTTTGTTGAGAGTCAATTGGACCACTGTAACAATCCCAACCGTCTAGTAGGCACCTAGAGGATCTATATATAAGTTCAATTGTAGTTAGAAAGTTTTCAATTGTAACAATT
Organism: Gentiana macrophylla; assembly: GCA_026214975.1. Classification (NCBI taxonomy): domain Eukaryota; kingdom Viridiplantae; phylum Streptophyta; class Magnoliopsida; order Gentianales; family Gentianaceae; genus Gentiana; species Gentiana macrophylla. The sequence goes on from CM047810.1 coordinate 100,297,552, forward strand.
CCAAGCGAATCAATGAAAAAAATTTCCCGCTTTTTCCTTTATTGAATTTTACCGTTCATCTTCTTTCCAACTTAATTTTTCTATAAATTCGGTATTTTTCTCTTATTTTTCAACATGGTATCGGAGCAAAAATTCCGCTTAGCTGCGTAATCTTTTGTTGTTTGCAGTGTGGAGCTGCAATCTTGTTGAATTTGTAGTGTGGAACTACAATTTTTCTTGGTCTTTTCTTGCACTTTCTGCGTTTCTTTTGCAATTCTTGCAATGGCAGAAATCACATATGGAGTTGTGAATCCTTATCACATTCATCATGGTGAAAATCCTTCGGCAGTGATTGTTCAACCTGTATTGAAAGGAGCAGAAAACTACCACTGTTGGAAGGGAGCCATTTCCATGGTTCTATCAATGAAACGCAAGTTGAAGTTCGTTGATGGCACTTTGCCAAAACCTGTAGAAAATCCTTGGAATTATGAGATCTGGTGCCAATGCAACGACATGGTTTCGAATTGGTTGGTCAATTCAGTTGATACATCAATCCAACAAAGCATTTTCTGGTTAACCACAACACGAGAAATTTGGGTCGATCTTGATCATAGGTTTGGTGTTGGTAATGCCGATCATTTATCAAATCTTCAGGAAGAGATTTATGCCACCAAAACAAGGTACAATGTTAGTTACTCAGTATTTTACAAAGCTGAAAACTTTGTGGGATCAATTGTTAATTCTAAGACCTACACCTTGTACTTGTGATGCTTTACCAATTTATAGAGAGCAAAATGAGACTGACAGGGTTATTAGATTTCTGAAAGGCCTCAATGATGTGTTCAATAATGTAAGATCTCAAGTGTTGATGGCTAAACCTATTCCGGATCTTGCCACTGTGTTTAACATGGCCCTGCAGTATGAAAGTCAACTGAATTATGCAGATATAGGAGCATACAAGACTATCTTGAATGCCCAGACTAGATGGTCAAGATTCTATAACTTTGTTTTCACAGGCTGGTGGTTCATATGGCAGAGGTGGTGGTAAAGGAAATGGTAGAGGTTTTCTGGAAGTTACAGGAAACCACAGTGCACATATTGTGGTAAGGAAGGTCAACTATTGATAAGTGTTACAAGAAATATGGCTTCCCCAATGGATCAAAAGGCAGAGGAAGGGATCAAATTCAAGCCAATAATGTCAGGTTTGATCAGGGTTTCATTCCAGAATCAGGGAATTCAAGCCTTGATTCACAGCAGTTAGAACCAGTGCAAACCAGTTCCAACATGATAACCAAATCTCAGTATGATCAAATCATGAATATGCTAAGACATGTGCAAATTACAGATCCTTCTGAGTCAGAACAACCAGTGGCACTCACTGCAAATGTTCATACTACTGCTACTTCATCTGGTACTATCTATGACTGGATAGTAGATTCATGTGCCACTAATCATGTCATCTATTCAATGTCCTTAATGACTAATGCTAAATCAGTAACTGGTCTAAGTGTAACTTTACCTAATGGAGCACATACACCTGTCACACACATAGGCCAAGTAAAGATTAACAAAAATATGATCTTAAAACATGTCCTATGTGTCCCAAAGTTCACTTATAACTTGATGTCAGTTAGAAGACTGACTAATAATGATAGATATTCTTTATTCTTTGGAGCTCATGGTTGTAATGTGTAGGACAATATCTTGAAGAGCATTGGTTCAGCTGATTTGGTGCAAGGACTATATATTTTAAAAGCTGATTCTGCTGCTTCACCTGTTGTTTGTCAATCTACTGTGTTACCTGATTCCATGCTATGGCATTACAGACTTGGTCATCCCCCTAGACAAAGATTACAAACATTGCATAAGCCAATTCCTGCTATTCATCATTGTCTAGATTCTGATTGTCATGTTTGTCTTTTAGCTAAACAAAAGAGACATAGTTTTCCTCATAGCATTTCTGTTTTCACTGATATTTTTGATTTACTACATTTTGATATATGAGGTACAAACACTTTCTGTACATACAATGGTGAATATTACATTTTGACTATTGTTGATGATCATTCTAGATTCCTTTGGGCACATTTAATGAAGACAAAATCTGAAACCAGGTCTTTATTACAATCCTTTTGTAACACTGTGTTCACTCAATTAAATAAACAAATAAAAAGGATAAGATGTGATAATGGTCTTGAGTTCAAAATGAATGCTTACTATGCATAAAAAGGAATTATCCATGAAACATCCCGTGTGCACACACCACAGCAAAATGGTGTGGTGGAAAGACAACACCAACACTTGTTGAATGTAGCAAGGGCATTTAGGTTTCAATCTGGATTTCCAATGTCCTTTTGGGGATTGTGCATTAAACATACTGTTATGTTGATCAATATCACACCCACACCTTTGCTATAAGAGCAATCACCATATGCAATACTGTATGGCAAAAAACCTAACTATACTGATTTAAAAGCATTTGGATGTTTAGCATATGCAAATACAATTGCACAGGGCAGAAGAAAGTTTGACAGCATAAGTAGAAAGTGTGTCTACATAGGCAATCCACCACATACAAAGGGTTACAATTTGATTGATCTTCAAACCAGGGGTTTTTTACATCTAGAGATGTGACTTTTCATGAACACACTTTTCCTTTCCTAACTGAAGATTGCATTCCTAACAATGAATCTATTTTACGTGTCCCCAGTTTTCAAAATATCAATTTTGATATGCTTCATTCACATCAGTTGGTTGAAGATTTAAATGACCCTCCCGGAGATGCAGAACATGAAGATGAATCCTTGTATGCTGGAGATGTAGGTGATGCAGATTATGATGCACTCAAGCAACCCTACTTCCAATCAAGAAGTGAGAAGATCCACAAGAGAGAGAAAACTACCTACTCATCTGCAAGATTATCACACAGTCATAGATGCCACTACAACTCCTCATACTCTTGACAAAGTATTGTCTTATGACTATCTTTCAGACTCTTATAAAACTTTTTCATGCAATCTGTCAGCTGATCAAGAACCTCAAACCTATGCTGAGGTTGCTGTAGATTAAAATTGGCAAATGGCCAAGCAAGAGGAACTTACAGCTCTACACAAAACAAATACCTGTTCTATTGTTACACTACCAAATGACAAAAAGGCAATAGGTTGCAAGTGGGTATACAGGATCAAGAGGAAAGCAGATGGTACAATTGATAGATATAAAGCAAGACTTGTAGCAAAAAGGATACACACAGACAGAGGGCATAGACTTCCTAGAAACTTTCTCACCAGTGGCAAAAATTTCTACCATCAGATTATTCTTATGTTTGGCCTCACTAAATAAGTGGCATCTACATCAAATGGATGTTAATACAACATTTCTTCATGGAGATCTAAATGAAGAGGTCTACATAAGGCCCCCACCTGGACTTTCTGTTTCCAACAAGAATCAAGTATGCAGGCTAACAATGTCTTTATATGGTTTGAGACAGGCCAGTAGGCAATGGAATGCCAAAATGACTGAAGCTCTTACACAAGTAGGATACATCCAATCTAAGTATGATCACTGCTTGTTTACAAAAGGGCAGGGTCCTACATTTATTGCCTTCCTAGTCTATGTTGATGACATAGTGGTAGCAAGTTCTAGTTTATCAGAAATTCAGAACTCAAAGATTTGTTACACAAAGCATTCACCATCAAAGATTTGGCACAGTTAAAGTATTTCTTAGGATATGAAATTTCCAGATCAGAGTCTGGAATAATTATGAATCAGAGGAAATATTGCTCGGATCTTCTGACAGAATTTGGTTACCTAGGAGCAAAATTAACCTTCGAATATTCCTATGGATCCTAAGACAAAGCTGGAACCAAAATGATTCTCCATTCCTGGCTGACAACAAGTATTACAGGAGTTTAGTTGGCAAGATTTTGTACCTCAGCAACACCAGACCAGACATTGCCTTTCCTGTTCAACAATTGAGCCAATTTTTAGATAAACCTACAGAAAACCAAATAGCTGCTGCTCATAAATTGTTAAGATTTCTTAAAACAGCTCCAGGACAAGGACTTTTCTTCCCTTCTACTGGTGCACCTATCCTAAAGGCATTCAGTGATTCAGATTGGGCAGGCTGCACTACAACTAGAAGGTCAATCAGTGGCTATACAATATTTCTTGGTGATTCCTTGATCTTATGGAAAAGTAAGAAACAAACTATTGTCAGCAGAAGTAGTTCAGAGGAAGAATATAGAGCAATGGCTCTGTTGGACTTATTTTAAGTTTTAGTGATGAGTGCCAGACTAGCTGTTATAGAGCAAAGGCCAAAAGATGTCTAGATCAAATGTATAGGATTATTAGAGTTTGATATTGTATAGTTTTGATCAAACAAGCACTGTAAAAGGTCAGTTGACTTTCATCGATGAGACTGCCTCTAGATCGATGGCGTGCTCAGTCGATGAGACTAGTTTAGGAACCTCTTTGAAGACCAAAAGGTGAGAGGCTCAAACTCAGTTATTGAATTCTAAGGGATCAAACTTAGTATTTAAAGTCAAGGATATGGAATCAGAATTTAGGGAAGTCTGTGATGACCTAAACTGATTGCATATACCTTGTGTACAAGGTCTAAGTTCCACAAGTTAAGTGGTGATTGGAACTTAGTTATTTTCAAAATGGTGTAATCTAACTTCATAATAAAAATTTAGATATAAGAGAAGTCAGCTGTAGTGTTTTTATAAGCACAACAACTTTGGATCAACTGACTAAAATGTACTTCAGCAGACTTACACTCACAGGAACTTGCTGAACACATATTTCGATTTAATCAAAGGCTATATTGGAAGATTACAAAGAAAAGGATAGATAACAACTCTTGATCTTATCAACAAATCAATGGCCAAGATTAAAGGGACGTTGGAAAGAAACAGAGGTTTATCCAATGGATACAAGTCAAAGGGTGGACAGTCTGAAAACTGTCAAAAAGTAAACTGAAAGTGTCAGTACTATGTACAAAGACAGAAAGCAAGTCAAGATGGGACAAATCTGAAACGGCTATGTTTGAATTTCAAACATAAATCACAAGGAGTCTCACCTATAAATAGAAGACCCTTAATACAGAAACATATGATGATTTTTGAGAGAAAAACAACAGATAATCTTGAGCTTCAGATTCCTATCAATAAATCACCCTGCTGACCCTACTGAACTTAAACCTACTGATCTAGAAAACTTCATCAAGTGTAATCTGTTATCAAGCTACATCAAGTTTGCACACTTGAAGAATCCAAGCTGCTGATCATATCATCCTGATCAAGCTGTTGAAGACTGAATCACCTACTTGATTCAAACTTTCATTTATAAGAAATCTACTGAAGACAGTGAAGCATCTCTGGGTGTCAAGGACTATTGTTTGTGGTGGAGCTGGTGAAGAGGCAATCCTTCCCTTCAAGGACCAGTGGAAGACTTTGGAGCAACAATCCTACCTGTTCCAAGTGTTCAGTTTGTGAAGCCATAGTTATTGGTGAAGGACAAACAACTTAGGGATTTTTGTAACTGCTACCTCAAGGATCTCTAGTGAATTACCTTCAACATCACAGGAGAAGAGTGGACTGACAGGATTACACCACCTGGAACCACTATAAAAATTGCCTACTTACTTTATGCATTTACATTTTGCATCTAGTACATTTAGCACACCAATCTACTGAACTAGCAACTGAATCACACATATACACTACTGAGTATCTAATACTTGGTATCATATTTTAACAACAAGTAATAAGGCTTAATTTAAATATATTCCGCTGCAACAAATTCAGTAAATTCAATAGTCGCCAGACTCGAGAGTGATCAAGAGTTTCTTTGAAGTTCTTGATTTTGTTAACTTCAAAAGTTTTAAAGGTTAAGTTTATTCACCCCCCCTCTAAACTTTACCCAATCCTTTTCAAGGGACCAACAATTGGTATCGGAGCAGTGCTTCTGTTCTGAAGTAATCCTACTTGTTGTGCTTGTGAAAATACTTTGAAAACTTTTTCAAGTTTCTGATTTTCAAAGATTTGCATCATGGATAACAACCAGTATGCTAGAACAATGTTGATGTGTTCTTTAGATCGTTTTGATGAGTATAAACGTCGTATGCAGGCTTTTCTAGCTGCAACACATGATGAGATGATGGATGTGCTGACTGATGGACCACTGGAAATTACAAAGGCTATAACTGTGGATAATTAAACTTAGTACATTCCAAAGCCAAAAAAAGAATAGAATGCTGAAGATAGAAAAAGAGAAAACTTCAACAATATTGCTATTGATATCATATACAGAACCTTGGATAGCAATATGTACATGAAGGTGAAAGATTGCAAGACTGCAAAAGTACTTTGGGATAAGTTGCAATTAATCTGTGAAGGCACTGATGCTATCAAGAAGAACAAGATCAGTGTGGCAAAGAAGAAGTTCCAGGTGTTCAAAATGAAACCAAATGAAACAATTAAACAAATTGAGTCAAGATTCAATGCAATCATGGATGAACTCACTCTACTGAGTGTAAAATACTCAAAAGAAGAAATCAATTCAAAAATCTTGGAAGCATTACCTGCAAAAGAAGTTTGGGAAATGAAGGTGACTGCCATAGAAGAAATGAGAAGTCTATATGAAGTGGACACCTTCAAATTGTTTTCAGATCTTAAGGCCTATGAATTCAGTAAGAAACTTGTACCTGAGACTGAAAAAGAAGAACCAAAGACCACTGCATTGGCTGCTACACATCAAGAAGAAACATCAGGAGCTCAAGATGACCTACTGGATGAAATGCAAGAACAAATTGCCCTACTGAGCAAGAAAATCAGAATGATGAAAAATGGAAGGGGTTCTCCAAGGAATTTCACAAAGAAGTTCAGTGAAAAGAAGAAGGAAGAATCCAAGAAAGACAATGATTACTTGTGCTATCAATGCAAGAAACCAGGACACTTCAAACCTGACTGTCCTGAACTAAAATAGAAGAAGGAACCTGATTATCTTTGCTTCAACTACAAAAATCCTGGACATTTCAGACCTGATTGTCCAGACCAACTGAAGAGCTAAGGTCAGCAAAAGAATATTTGGCAAGAAAGCTATGGTTGCTGAAGATGAATCAGGATATGAAGTAGAATCAGAAAAGGGAAATGAATCTGATGATACTGCACTTGTTGTGATATGGATGATTATGCTTTAATGGAAAACATAGATGAAATAGAGAAGGTATACAATTCAGTATCTATAAACACTCCTGCTGAAAGTGATTGTGAATCAACTTGTGGTTCAAATCCTAAAAATTCTGACAATGAAGAAACTTTGGATGCCATCCTTAATCAACTGAGGATAATACAATCTGGTTATGAGATTGTGAAGGCTGAAAAAGAAGCTCTTCAAACAGAAGTTGATAGATTAAAAGCTGAATTAAGAATTCTCAAGGGTAAGGAAAAGGAGTTTGGACAGAATCAACACAAGTCTGCTGTACATTCAGTAGCTGTTGAATCTGCTGAACAATCTTGTTCCTTTACTGCATTCAAATCTGGAAAGCCTTATGGTGATAGAACATGCCTTGGATTTGGAACTCAACAATCCAATAAGAGTGGATCCAGTAAGGTTACTGAACCTAGTACCAAAATTGGTCCTAAGTTTGTACCCGCACAAGATCCAACTCCAAAAAGGGTTGCTGAAGCAATAAAGCCTACTGAGAATGCTTCAAAGAGACAAAATCAGAAGTCAAAAAGGACATCAGCACCTAACAAAAAGAATAAATCTAAGAATAGGATCACTGTACCTTCTGTACCTCCATCGATAGCGGACACTGCTACCAAGTCTGTTGGATCACATAAAGGGAAAAATCAGAAATATTCCAAGGATAAGAATCCTAAATCTAAAAATGTCAATCATACTAAGGATACTTATCTCAGGGGGAAAGGTAGACTGTTCCCTACTGATGATGATTGGAATATTCCTGCCCCTACTGCTAGGGTAAAACCTCAGCAATGGACTCAGCAGAGGACTTATACAAGACCTCAAAGAGAGACCTCAATTACAGGTCATTCCAAAAAGACAAAGAAACTATGGGTTATGCAAGTGCTTCTAACAATAGAAATCACTTTAAACATCATTACATACCAAAAGGCCAGAAAGCATATGTGAGTCCTACACAACCAAGAGTTAGACCATATGGATGTGTAGAATACATGTATGAACAAAAGTATGACACTTTTCAGAGAAGACCTTATGGAAACTTGCCAAGGGTCATGCTTACCACTGACCACTATGGACCCAAACAGTTTTGGGTACCTAAAATACATTAACTTTGTTTTGTAGGGTGTTTGGTACTTTGACAGTGGATGTTCCAGACATATGACAAAGAATAAGCACTGTTTGTCAAACTATGTGGCAAAGGGTGGTCCAAGAGTGAATTTTGGCAACAAAAATACACCTGGATACACAAGAGGATATGTCACACTTGTGAGAAATGGATTAACAATCAGAAATGTTGCATTTGTGGAAGGACTGGACTACAACCTCACGAGCCTTTGGGCGCTTTTGTGACATGGGTTACAAGGTCACTTTTGACAAAGGCACATGTATTGTCATTAATGAAAGAGGTGATCAAGTTGTGTTGGCTGGAAGAAGACAACAAAACATGTATGTTGTGGATTGGTCTACTGTTGTTCCAGAAGCTTGCCTGATTGTGCATAGCAAGTCAGAACTTAATTGGCTATGGCATAAGAAGTTAAATCATCTAAACTTTGATGATATCAATCAGTTGGTGAAGAAGAAACTGGTGATTGGTTTACCTGAGATTACATTCAAAAAGAATGTTATACGTGATGCCTGTCAGCACGGTAAACAGACAAAATCAAGCTTCAAATCAAAGACTAAGAAATCAACCAAAAGAGTTTTGGAGCTGATGCACATGGATCTATTTGGACCAGTAACTCCAATAAGTGTGACAAGAAAGAAGTACACTCTAGTAGTTGTGGATGATTATTCAAGATACACTTGGGTAGTATTCATGAACAAGAAAAGTGAAACACTTCCAAAGATGCCTAAACTTTTGAAGAGATTGCAAAATGAGAAAAGTTTGAAAGTAGTGAAGATCAGATCAGACAAGGGTATAAGAAAATATTGTGAGCAGAATGGTGTACTACATCAACTAGCTGCTGCTGGTACACCTCAGCAAAATGGGGTTGCTGAAAGAAGAATCAGAACTTTGAAAGAAGCAGGAAGAACTATGATTTATGAAGCATTATTACCTGAAAGATATTAGGCTAAAGCTGTCAACACAGCATGCTATACACAAAACAGAACCTTAGTGAACAAGAAGCTGCTGAAGACACCTTATGAAATTTGGAATGGAAGGAAACCTAATATATCTTACTTCCATCCATTTGGAAGAAAATATTTTATTTTAAATCATAAGGAGCAATTGAAGACATTCCAACCAAAATCAGATGAAGGAATTTTCTTGGGATACTCTTCTGTCAGCAAGGCATTCAGGGTACTAAACCAAAGGACACTAAAACATGAAGAAACAATACATGTTGTATTTGATGAACCTAAGTTCACTAGAATAGAAGATGAAGCTTCAGAACCTGCTGAGGATCAACAAGTCACTGATCCAGAATGTGTTGATGTTTTGGAAAGAATGAATGACTTAAAGGTTTCTGACTCTGCCCCTGCTGAACCCCCTGCTGGTAACACTACTGATGCAACAACTGAGGCAGTTCAAGGATCTGCTGAACCCCCTGCTGAAGAAGCCACAACAGACCCTACTGAAGATGATGTTCCTGAGAATCAATCTAACCAGAATCCATAATGGTTAAGGGATCACCCTGCTGAGCAAGTTATTGGCAATATACAGCAAGGTGTAAGGACTAGAAGACAATTAGAAGTAATGTTTACATGTTTTCTATCTCAAATGGAACCTAAAGTTGTTGAAGAAGCAATATCAGATCCAGATTGGATAATTGCCATGCAAGAAGAACTGAATGAATTTGAAAGAAATCAAGTTTGGACACTAGTGGAAAGGCCTAATCATGCAAACATAATTGGTACAAATTGGGTTTACAGAAACAAATTGGATGAATCTGGTACCATTGTAAGGAATAAGGCCAGACTAGTAGCACAAGGCTATTCTCAAGCAGAAGGAATAGATTTTGGTGAGACATATGCCCCTGTTGCATGATTGGAAGCTATAAGGTTATTCTTGGCATATGCTGCTTACAAGAACTTCAAGGTATACCAGATGGATGTCAAGAGTGCATTTTTGAATGGCATTCAGGAAGAGGAGGTCTATGTTCAGCAACCTCCTGGTTTTGAAGTTAAAGATCAAGAAGATAAAGTGTACAGACTCAATAAAGCACTTTATGGTTTGAAACAAGCACCAAGAGCATGGTATGAGACCCAATCTCAATTCTTGGTGGACAATGGTTTTACCAAAGGTACCATTGACAAGACTCTTTTTAGAATCAATGAAGGAGACAGCACCCTGCTGGTACAGATTTATGTTGATGACATAATTTTTGGTTCTAAAAATGAATCATTATGTGAAAAATTTGCCAATCTCATGAAAAGTAAATTCCAAATGAGTATGATGGGAGAAATGAACTACTTTTTGGGATTGCAAGTCAAACAAATGAAAGATGGAATCTTCATTCATCAAACCAAGTATACCAAGAAGTTGCTAAAGAAGTTTGTTATGGAAAATAGCACCAAAGTATCAACTCCTATGAGTACAAACATAAGATTGGATGAAGACAAGAAAGGCAAAGATGTTGATCAGACTTTATACAGAATGATGATAGGCAGTCTGTTGTACCTTACTGCCAGCAGACCTGATATATCATTTGCTGTAGGTGTTTGTGCAAGATTTCAATCTAAACCAAAAGAAAGTAATTTAGCTGCAGTCAAAAGAGTTCTCAAGTATCTAAAAGAGACTTTGGATGTAGGAATTTGGTATTCAAAAGATGAAAGCGTCAAGGTTATATCCTACTCAGATTCTGATTATGCTGGATGCAAGATTGATAGAAAAAGCACCACAGGAACCTGTCAGTTGATGGTAAATAGACTGGTTTCCTGGTTTAGCAAGAAACAAAATTCAATATCAACTTCCACTGTTGAAAATTTAAATATATTCTTCTTTGGAATTTGTTTGTGCACAAATAGTTTGGTTAAGACAACAATTAAGGGATTATGGAATTGAAGAAAGAGAAATTCCTATAATGTGTGACAACACAAGTGTAATTGCAATCACAGAAAATCCTGTTTTGCACTCAAGAACCAAGCATATTGATGTGAGACATCACTTTATAAGAGATCATGTTGAAAAAAAAGATGTGGTGGTTCTTTACATCCCTACTGAAGATCAACTTGCTGATATATTCACAAAACCATTGGATAATGAAAGATTTGCTAAGTTAAGGACTGAACTTGGAATTATAAAAGTTGACTGATACACCTATGATCAACAATGTACTGGAATTCACCAAGGGGATTAGTCATTGCTATGTTGGGTGAGCTCACTTAGCAGATTAGTCATTGGTATCAACAACTCCATGTACTTATTTATTTTTGAACAATTGAGCAAATGAAGTTTCCAAGGGGATTGGTCTTTGTCATGTTGGGTGAGCTCACTTGACAGATCAATCATTGGTATTAAACTTCATTGTGTATTATCAGTTGGACAAAACAAGAGGAATTGAAGATTAGCAGATTAACTCACAAGAGGGTCACTTTGAGGCATCTTTGTCGCCGAGTTGCTTGAGCCAAGTCTCACGATGATGACAAGGTCACGATACATACGTTACACAGTCAAACTTTAAAAAGTCAAAAAGCAAAAGACCGGGATATTTATTATATCCTTATAACCGCAGTTACACGATCTGACGGTTACAACTCTTTATGGTTAAGTTATGGGCCATGTCAAGATCTCATTAACTCAAATTTAATCGTGGTTAATGCTACAGTACGTGTTTTGACAGTTTATACCCACCACTCTCTGATATATATATACAGACATTTACACAGAGGATCCTTACATAACTCAGATTGATTTTCTATACAAATATACCGTGTGAACACATATTTGAAGGCTATCTTTTTCATCTTATCCTTTAATAATGGCAGATAAGGATGATGTTCATATCGGAACAAGCCAACGTGTCAGAGGCTTTGTTGTTGATGCTAACAAAACTGAATTAGCTATCAATATTGGTCGTAGAATCAGAAGATTTGAAGGATTGGAAGATGTTCTGAATATCAGATTGGAAAGAATATCTTACACAAATGTTGTTAGCTTCTGGAGAAACATTGTGATAAGAGAAGGTAGAGAGGCATTTACTACAACAGTGAATTGCCCGGAGATTGAAGTTTCCTCAAACATGCTGAGGGAAGCTTTTGGTTTTGGACCTGGAAACAATGCTCCAACTAATCTTGAGGAAATAGGGCTGTCAAGATTGGATTTTGTTGACAGAATAAAGACAGATGATGCTATCAAATCATCTCTAGGAATTAATGTGAAACACATTGGGATGGAATACAATTTGCTGAGCAAAATTATAGCAAAGAACATCTTGGGATTGAGTGGAATCCTTGACACATTGTCTGAACCCAAGATTGATCTACTGATCATCATATGTAAAAGCATGAAGTTTGATTGGGCTGGGTTCTTTGTCCAATACATGAAGAAAATGATAACTGAGGAAAGAGAAAGGACAAAGAAATCCAAGGCCTTACCTTTGGGTTTGATGATTCAGGCCCTGCTTAATCATTTGGGGATTGCAGATGTTGCACCAGAGAAGATAAACAAGTCCAGATTCAAGAAAGAGATTGGCTATCTCATCCCTGGTTTGGATGATGATGAAGATGTGGATGCTGAAGCCACAGAATGTGATAATGATGGAGATAGTGGTGCTGGTGGTGAGCAGGTCAAACAAGTTGTCAAACCTACTGCACCCAAGAAAGTTGCTGAGAAGAGAAAGGCTGCTGACACCAGAAAAATCACAGAGATGTTACAGCCTAGGAAAACAAGGAAGCAGAAAGCAGAGACTGCTGAGTCTACTGAGGGTCCAGTTGAAGTTGAAGTTGAAGTTACTGACCCTGCTGAAATTACTAGAAAAAGGAAAGCTGCAGAAGTTGAATCAGAGCAACTTTCCAAGAGAATGAAGGAAATTGCCAAGAAAAAGAAGCATGGAAAAGGCAAGGAACTGAGGGTCCTTGAAGAACAAAAAAAGCAAGAGGGTATTGAAGCTGAACCTCTAAAAATTATTATGCTTACTGAAACTGGAGAGGTTGTTGTTGAGCAACCTACTGAGCCTACTGAAGAACCACAGTAGACTACTGAGTCTTCACCTGCTGTGGATATTGATACAAATGTACTAGACCCTGCAAATTCTGCAATAGTTCAGGGGGAAGAGCAGTCTGCTACTAACCCTGTTGATGAGCATGTAAGTCAGGGGGTACCAAGTGTGGAACAGATGGAGGTGGTAGGTAGAAACATACAACCAGAAGAACCTACTGACCTAGAAGCATCTGTTGAGGAGACTCTGAATCTACTTGTTGAGTCATTTGGAGGACAACGAGTTAAACAAGCTCAAGCAAGAAGGCCAACCATGCCATTTGAAAGGAAAGAAAAGAAAAAGAAGGAAGGATATGTTGATCCTACATTCCTGCTGGTTGCTGATTACTTTCAATGGAAGTTTGGATTTTATAAAAGACAAAAAATAGCTGCTAAGCCTATGATAGACTTTGAGGAGTGGGCTTTTGAGAAGTTAAGAGTGGACAATGTGCTAGACTTGGTTAATATCTCCCTGCTGGAAATGAGGTTGATGGAAATCATCGAAAAAGAGAAGGGAGAATGAGGTATTATGTTAAAGACTCCTAGGGGTGGACCAGATAGTGATGATTCATCATCATCTGATTCTGATGATGGTCATCCCCCACATCAAGGAGAAGCCAGTGGAACTGCTATGATAAATGAACCAAGTGTAGAACAGTCCACTGTTGCTGGCAAGTCTGCTGAGGGCCAACAGACTAGTCAAATGGGTAAGGATCTGGAAGATCTCACCATAGATGACTTGGAAGCTTTAATCAATGATGGCATAAACCTTGGAGGTAACAGGATGGTTGGCACATCTGATGCATTCAAGGTTGTGGAGGCTGATATGAATCCTGAGGATCAGCAAACTAAAGATTTGGATGAAGAAAATGTTGTTGAATATAGTGAGCCTGATGTTAGTTCTGAAGATTCAGTTCAATATCAAGAATGGATTGATACTCAGGGCACTATCTCTAAATCTGCTGAGGATCTACAGAAGATTGCTGATGCTGGAGGAATTCTGGAGGAAAATATGGCAACATTTCCTTTCATTTGTGTAGAAGAGAGTATCCTAATCACTGAGGAACAGACAGTGATTGGACAGGAGGTTCAGGTTGCTGAGAACCAACCAGCACCTGAACAAAGGTCGGAACTGGTGGTACAAGTTGCTGAGGACGAAACAACACCTGGACAAAGGTTGGAATTCCCAATGGGTTTGAAGGAAACCCATGTTGTTGTTGTAGAACAGGCTGCTGAAGTAGAGCCTATTGGAGTTAAGGTCACTGAGGGGAAGGATAGTCAGCAGACTGCTGTTATTGATGAGGATGAACAGCTGCTGGACTATGACTTCAGTGATGAGGAGTTTCAAATGCCTGAGGAAGAACATATTGCTGCTGAACCACAACAGGCATTTGTACCAGTTTTTGAAGAACCTGCCCAAGATCCAATCTTGGAGGACATTTTTGGAGATATAGTTGAGGAAGATCCTCACCCTGCTGGAAGGGATATGAGCTGGGCTATGGTTGTCAGCAGACAAAGGGCACAATACAATATGGAAGAGCATACTGATGAATCTGCTGGACACATGGCTGGAGGAATGGCTGGTGGGGTACCAGCACAAGTGATGGATGAGTTGAGGGCTGTCAGAGGTGACATTACAAGGTTAAGAACTCAACTTGACAGACAAGAGTAAATGTTTGAAGATTTGCTGAATTTAGTGGAAAATAGAGGGAGAACCACTGAAACAGTTGCCTCCAATATTACTTCCACTCAGTATGCTCTTGCTGATCTTGCCCTATATGTAAAGGGAATAAAACAGGGCAATACAATGAAGGATAAGTTCCTGAAAGATCAGATTACATCCATTCACCAAAAACTTGATAAACTTGCTGAGGCAACGAAGCCTGCTGTGGCTGAACCTGCTGGAACATTTCACCCTACTGGATTGGATCCTAATCTTGCTGAGAGGATCAATTTACTGGAGCAGACAATGCAAGGAAGGATCACTGCAGTTGACACTAGAACAGAGATAATGGAGGGTTAACTGAACAATTTGGTGATCACACAAGAGAATGTTCATGGCATGCTGTCCCGTTTTGTTGATGATATCAATAAAGGGGAAGAGACCCAAACAGCAGTAGCAAAAGAGGCTGCTAGGATCTTTGCACAAAAGAGATGGGAGGCTGACACCAATGCATTTAGAGAACCTGCCCCTGGCAGACTTCCACTGACTGATGATCTTTTCAAAGAATATAAGAAGCTTTACTACAACAAGTGTTAGGAACATTTTATTATGTTTTGATGATGGCCATACTAGCTGTTATAGCAAGCCTGAAATAAGTTAGAATTCTCTGTATAAGTCTTTACTTAGAGTCTGACATGTTGTATAAGTTGAGTCAGACAAGTATTGTACTAGTTGGTAGGACGGCAAAGCAAAAACAGATATTCGGCAAAGGAAAGCCAGCCAAGCACCAAAGAGAGAAGAAATAAAACATTATGATCGACTTATAACCAAGGAAGTCAGATGACCTTGGATAAGTCTAAGTCATGTTTTAAGTGATGAAACTCAATAGTCAAAAATGGTGTACACTGGGTCTCATCCAAATCAAGGATCGGTGAAGTACAAAGACTCTTAAATAACTAGAACAAGAAGAAAACAAGAATCGGTGAGTACACTGACTTTCGGCAAAGAGAACAGCAAAGAAAGAATGAACGGCTAAGTCAGAAGGCTCACTCTACCGTTCTAAAAGCGGCGAAGAGACATTCACAAGATCAAATTTGATATACGATGAAGATTCAGAAGATCATGCATTAAATGCACAATCATTAAAGGATCAATCAAGGATGGATTTTCTACTATATACGTTTGAAGAAAGAAACCGATCACTGAAAACAAGGAGAATACAATTAAAGAGGGAATCAAGAATGAAATCAAGGATTATTCCTCATTAATATAGCCAACGGACGGAATTACAAAAACCAAGATTATTCAAGGCTATAAATAGAAGGCATTGATGAAAAAAAGAAAACAACGATTCAAAAGAAAGAAAGCGAAAACTCACAATTTGAAAAGCCTTCTCTCTGAACTTACAAGGATACATCTAGTGATCAACTCAAATATCGTAACTACAAAGTCATATTCATAATCGAGATTGATCAAGCAAGTGTGTGAATCACATTCACATCAATCAAGCAAATCAATCGGAGGCAATCGAGAAGGAGTTGAATCTGTGATAGCCGCCAAGGATTTTGATCTCAAGGAGCAAAGCAAAAGGAAGATCAATCACTCAAGTCATTGCGATCAAGGAGTGATAGTCTTGCAGATTGTGAAGCTTGGGAAGCCAAGGACAATCATACTATTGTATTTGTGAAAACAATAGTGAATTCCTCCAATCATCACAGGAGAAGAGTGGATTAAGGGATTACACCACCCTGAACCACTATAAGCCTTGTGTCAATTTAATTTCTGCAATTTACTTTACAGCACTTACTTAATCTGCCTACATCATAACTTATATCTGTGATTGTCTAAACTGATTTGAACAACATCATAGTAAGAAGAGACTTATCCGCTGCCCAAAAGCTTTTAAATTAAAAAAAAGTTTTTGAAACTCCACTATAGTCATTCACCCCCCCTCTGACTATAGTTTCACCATTCTCTGGGACCAACAATTGGTATCGGAGTAGTGTTCCTAGTATCGTAACCTGCTCGAGATCTAATTTACGTAACAAGGAGATCACATATTTTCAAAGCGGCCAAATCTGAGTTTTCCATTCACTGTCATTTATATATTCAATTATACTGATGGATTCCTCAAACTTCTTATCAAAAGTACCTGTTTTTAATGTTAACAACTTTGATGAATACAAAATAAGAATGCTATCTCATCTTGCAGCAACTCATGAAAAGATGCTGGATGTAATCAATGATGGACCAATCACAATCACACGGTGGTAGGCACAGGAGCAGATCTAGGAAAGGAAATTGACAAACCTAAAAAGGATTGGACCAAGGATGACAGGAGAAGAGCAAATCTGTACTTTGTTGCAAAAGGCATGATCTTGAAGATCCTAGACAGCAACATGTTCATGAGAATCAAAGACTGCAAAACAGCAAAGGAGATGTGGGACAAGCTATCATTGATAAATGAAGGATCTCAAGCGATTAAAAGAAAACAAATTATCTCATTTGCAAAACAGAAATTTGAGAACTTCAAGATGAAGACTGGTGAATCCATTGATCAAATGGACAACAGATTCTCAAGCATCATCAGTGAACTGCAACAACTTGGACACACATATCCCCAGAAAGAAGTATGCCTGAAGATTTTGAGAGGACTACCTGAAAGATGGAAAATCATAACATCAGTAATCAGAGGAACTACAAATCTTGCAAGCACTGACACTCTGACACTGATGTCCCAGTTAAAAGCTCATGAATTCGAATTGAACGGTGAAGATGGTGCTCCGGCAGAGACACACAAAATCACTGCATTAGCTGCACCCCAAAGAAAGTAACTTTGCCGAATGCATCAAAGAAAGAGACACAAGAATCGAAAGAACAGTAGCTTTATTAGTTAAACGCTTTTGACAAGTTTAAAAAGAAGCCATTCAAAGGAAGTTCAACATCAAACAAAAAGTCAAGCTCAAACAGAGACATGAAGAAGAAAGATGATGAATACAGATGCTTCAATCTGCAGTGAGAGAGGTCACTTCAAGGCCGATTGTCTTGAAGAAAATGACAAAGATGATAAAAAGAAGAAATACAAAGCATCCGAAAGAGAAAAAGCAAGAAGAAGGCACTCAAGCGTAATCCAAAGAAAGAAAAGAATGAAGAATCATCGATTCAGGATGACAGATAATGAAGAAGACAAATCGAAAAATGAAAAAGCATGTCTATGCCTCATGACCAAAGAATTGGATGAAGATGAAAGTGATAACTCGGATAATCGAGGAAACAAACCTATGTTTAATGACTAAAGAATCGATGAAACCGAGGTAACATCTAGTTCCTGCTTCTCATCAAATGCATCCACATCTAACACTTTGCATAATCTTCTAGTCTCCCATTAGATACAATGACCTAGTTCAAAATCTCATGATTAAATTCGATGAAATTGAAAAGAATCATGAAATTCGAAAAAAGGAATGCAAGGATCTAAGAAAAGAGAATAAGAGGTTAAAGAAAGAACTGGATAAAGCAAAAGTCGAATTAACTAGTAAGGAGACCTACTTAAATGATCAACAAAAAGCGGATGATCATACATCCATTATTAACAGATCGTAAGAAAAAATCCCTCACCGAAGAAAGGTAACCACTGCACCACTAAAAGCACCAGCTTACAAACCCTCAAAAAGGTTTGGATCCAGATCTGGTCTTGGCTACAACAGTCAGGATGAAAGTAGGAATAATGGTCAACACCATTCTAAATTCAGAACCACTAGTGGACCAAAATTTAGAAAGGGACAGACCATGATTCCAACAGATCATCCTGTTCCGGTGAAGTCAAAACCCAGTGTAGTGAAACAGCAAATCAAATCCTCATTCCAGTCAATCAAGAACAACCGGCATCCGAAAAGGTAAAGCGCACTTTACCCCTCGTGAGGATGATTGAATGTTGCACCTCCAAAATACAAGAGGAACCATTCTACAAAATGCATCATGTGCTTAAGAAAAACCAATGCTGTTCCTAGACACATGAAGCAAGAAAGGGTTCCTACTGCATATTGGAAAGTGAAGAAGGATGCAATGGCACCAAAAGGTAGAGAAAAGTATCAGAATACCTTCCAGAAAAATATTAGAAGCTATTCGCATGCCTTATACATATGAAGTTGATGACTTCAATTATCCAAAAGAAAACCTTTTGGATACACACTAGGTATGGGAGGCATGTTTGCTAACAAGTATGGACCCAAACAAAGTTGTTGGGTACCTAAAAACCTAATTAATCTGCTTTGTAGGATGTCCGCATACATAGACAAAGGATGTTCCGACACATGACGAGAAACAAGAAATGGCTCACTGATTTCAAAGCTTTTGATGGACCCAAAGTCACATTTGGAGGAAAAGAAAACCCTGGCAAGATTAAGGGGAAGGCACAATACTCAAGAACTATCTAAAAATCAAAATGTGGCATATGTCAAGGGACTTAACTTCAATCATGAGCATCACCAATTCTGTGACAAAGGCTACAATGTGCACATCAACAAAGAAGGATGCAAAGTGATTCACAGTCAAACCAACACAGTAGTTCTTGCAGGTAGAAGACAAGAAAACATGTATGTTGTGGACTGGAGAACAGCCAAGGCAGAAACTTGTCTACTTGTCAAGAATAATCAATCAACAAGTGGATTTGGCACGAGAAGATTAAATCACCAATTTCAAGACCATCAACAAACTATCAAAAAGCAAGCTAGTTGAAGGGCTGCCAGAGATCACATTCAAGAAAGAAAGTCTATGTGATGCATGTCAGAAAGGAAAACAGATCAAAAGTTCATTCAAGTCAAAACCTTATCAATCCACAACTAGAATTCTACATCTGTTGCACATGGACCTTTTTGGACCAGTCACACCAGTAAGTGTGAGTGGTAAGAAATATATTCTTGTAGTGGTGGATGACTTCTCAAAGTACACCTGGACCATCTTCATGAACAAGAAGAAAGAAACACTCAAGAAGCTACCAAACTTGCTGAGAAGACTTCAGAATGAGAAAGAGCTAAAAATTACCAAGATCAGATCAGATAGAGGCACTGAATTTCTAAATGAAATTATCAGAACCTATTGTGAAGAAAATGGAGTACTACATCAACTATCCACAGCAGGAACTCCACAACAAAATGGTGTAGCAGAAAGAAGAAACAGAACTCTCAAAGAAGCGATCGAACAATGATTGCTTTGAGCATGCTTGCCAAAGAGATTTTGGGTCAAGAAAGCGACAAACACGACATGTCATACTCAAAACAGATCAATCATCAACAAATATCATGGAAAGACTCCATATGAATTATGGAATGGTAGAAAACCCAATATCTCATATTTTCATATGTTTGGATCAAAATGTTTTGTCTTAAACAGAACCAAATTGCATACCTTTGATGATAAGGTGATGAAGCAATCTTCATGGGATACTCGAGACACCAAAGAAAGCATTGAGTACTCAATAAAAGAACATTGGTGATTGAAGAATCAATACATGTGGTTTTTGATGAACCATATACAAATGGTGAAGATCTTCAAGACCAAGAAGAGAAAGCAGCACAGAGGCAAATCTATACAAATGCAACCATACCAGCTACTATCCTGAATCATCTTTTTGAAAATCAAGAGGATCCACATATCAACACAACAGAAGAAGCACCTGAAGCTGAAGTTCATACTCAGCATGAAGGCATGGAAGCACCAAGTGTAGAACAACTTCAACCAGATCTAAATTGGCTAAGAGATCATCCTGAAGAACAAGTTATTGGAGATATTCACACGGGAGTTAGAACCAGAAGACAACTGGAGCACATGCTAACTTGTTTTCTATCACAAGTGGAACCCAAGACTATAGATGATGCAATCCAAGATGCAGATTGGATCACAGCCATGCAAGAAGAACTAAATGAATTTGAAAGAAATGAAGTCTGGGAACTTGTTGATAGACCAGAAATGGCAAACATCATTGGTGCAAAATGGGTTTTCAGAAACAAGATGGATGAGCAAGGAACTGTTGTCAGAAACAAAGCAAGGCTAGTTGCAAAAGGCTATTCCCAAGCTGAAGAAATAGATTATGATGAAACTTTTGCTCCAGTAGCAAGATTGGAATCAATCAGACTTTTTCTAGCATTTGCTGCACACAAAGACTTCAAAGACTATCAAATGGACGTAAAGAGTGAATTCCTAAATGGACTTTTGAAAGAAGAAGTTTATGTAGAACAACCTCCTGGATTTCAAATTAAAGGAAAAGAAGACAAAGTATACAAACTCAAGAAGGCCCTCTATGGCCTCAAACAGGCACCTAGAGCATGGTATGAAACACTATCACAGTTTCTGATCAAGAATGGATTCAACAAAGGAACTATTGACAAGACTCTATTTAAACTGGAGGAAGAAGCAAGCACATTGCTAGTAAAGCAAACTTGATGAAGAGCAAATTTCAGATGAGCATGATGGGAGAATTAAACTACTTCCTTGGCCTTCAAGTAAAGCAAATGAAGGATGGCATTTTCATTAGTCAAGCAAAATATACAAGAGATTTGATACACAAGTATGGGATGGATACAAGTGGCACAAAGAGAGACACACCAATGTGTGCCAGTCATACTTGGAAAAGATGATGGAGGAAAAGATGTTGATCAGAAAATGTATAGAGGAATTATTGGATCATTATTATACTTAACTGCAAGCAGACCTGACATAGCATTTGCAGTAGGAGTGTGTGCAAGATTTCAAGCTCAACCAAAAGAATCACATCTTCTAGCAGCTAAAAGGATAATCAAATACTTGAAAAACACTATAAATGTTGGTATTTGGTATCCAAAAGATGGAGGACTTACATTGATATCATATTCGACTCGAGACTATCTTTGGATGCAAAATAGATAGAAAGAGCACCTCTGGAACTTGCCAAATGCTAGGAACCAGACTAGTCTCTTGGTTCAGTAAAAAGCAAAACTCCATATCTACATCAACAGCTGAAGCAGAATATATAGCAGCAGGTAGCTGTTGTGCACAAGTACTGTGGATAAGACAACAGCTAAGGGACTATGGAGTGGAAGAGAGAACAATTCCAATCATGTGTGATAACACAAGTGCAATATCTATTACTGAAAATCCAGTATTGCATTCAAGAACAAAGCACATTGATGTAAGACATCATTTCATCAGAGACCATGTTGAAAAAGGAGATGTCATCCTAAAATACATACCCACTGAAGATCAACTGGCTGACATCTTCACTAAACCACTCAGTTATGAAAGATTTAGTATGTTGAGAACTGAGTTAGGGATGATTGAAATTGACTAAGTATCAAACAACGGCTAACTGGAGTAATCGGCTAAGTGACTTCATTAACTGGTACGACCTTTGCCGTTACAGGAGATGATGCATGTAAGGCTCTAGAATCCAGCGAAGGTAACTTAACTGATTGTTAGGAACAGTCAAATGGCGCAGCTAAGTGAAGAACCTATTGGGACGGCTAAGTGACCAGCGAAGGCACTTCACCGAAATAAAGACTTGGACAAATTAAAAGTGTGAACAAAATCAATTCTGATTACACGTGGAGAATAAGGAAGTTATGGAGGAATATTCAGTTCACACGTGACGATCAACTTATGATCATGGAGGTAATTATATTACTTTTCGAATTATAAACTCCTCGATTCACGGGCTCTATCATTACTTGCCCCAAACCACACCCCATTTCCCTCGAATATCGCGATTTTCATACACAAAATCATGCCATTATGTAACTAAATCCTTCCATATTCAAACCACGTTCACACTACCCAAAATCGCCTATATAAACAAGACTTAGAGATTTTCAGAAATCTTTACGCTCTCTTGCAAATTACAAACCCTACTCTTGTTTATCTCTATTGCAAACTCAAATTCATTTTCAAACCCCTCTCCCTCTCAAAAATGGCATCATCTTCCTCAATCACCCAAGTGATACGAAAAATCGATTGCCACCGGTTCATTCTTCCAAGCGAACACTACTCAAAGCTGTGTGGAAATGATGAGCATGCCAAACGGTTGGCAGCAGTTCAAAAACTAAAATTATCCACCTTCCTCAATCCTCCAATATCCGAGGTGTGCTATGAAAGTCTCAAATCTGCAATACGTGCCTGGCTCCTCCTCAAGAAGGTGACAAGTTCGAAGAAGACAAGATTGTAGCATCTGTAAATGGCAAAGACGTTGTGATTACAAAGAAGGTAATTCAAAACATCTCAAACTTTCAAATAAGGGTCAAGCAAAAGTGACATTGGTACCACAGACTTGGGCGACTGCAGGCAATCATTGCCAAAACGGCAAACCCAGGATCCACAAAAGTCAACTGTCTCAGATCTGAGTTGAAGCAGGCTTTTAATGTGTTTAGTGCCCTAATTGTCAAAACCATTGAAGGAAAGTTGGGAGCAAATCATGCCATGACAGAAATTAGGATGCGGCTAATGGGAATCATTTATAACAAGCTACAATTTAATTGGGCAAAATACTTCTTTTTGAGAATCAAAGAACAAATCCAAGGTGAAGTAAAAGCAGGCGAAAAAGCGATAAAAGAGGGAAAGACAATGAAAGGACAATTCTGGGTGAAAAAGTCATACGGAATACAGTTGCACTATCTGTTGCAATGTCTCAAAGTCCCCACTGTACAACTCAACAGACTGCATGAATCCAAAGTCATGTTTACTTATGTCAAACCACAAAAGAAGGCAGGTGAAGGAAAGAGGAAGAAATCCTCACACAACACCTCAGGACAAAGAAAGAAGCAAAAGGTCCGGCGAAGTCTGGAAAAGACAGGCTTTGGGAAATTGATTGATTAAGAAGAAGAAGAGGCGGATTCTGATGAGTAAGCACAGCAAGAAGAAGCAAATGCCAGTGAGGATGAACAGCATCCAAATGAAGAAAACACTGAAGACGATGAGGACTCTCCAGAAGAGGCTGTACATTTATCTACAAACGATATAGATGATCGAATTGCAGAATATCTTGAATGGAAGGAAGGGGATTCCAGACAACAACTTCAAGACACAGACCGCATGCTTGCTAAAGAAGCATGGTTATTTGATTTTCTGTGTATCACAACTCTTGTAGGAGTACTTGATGAATCCCCACTATGGGAATTGGTTGATGCAGCCAAGGCAAAGTTGCCCCAGACCTCTGGGAGACAAAGTGACGACTTAGATGATGGTGGAGATGATCATCAGGATGATGGTGATGATCATGATGATAATGATCATCATGATGATGATCTTGGTCAAGACAAAGAAGAGGACTCTCCTGCACCAGATGCAATTGATGATACTACTCTCCTTCGTACCTTTTTGAAACCACAAGCCTCTGGCAAGTCTACAACTCCAGCAAAGACAATTACTCAACCGCTGTTTGTCAACGTTCCAGCTAATAGCACAAACATTGTAGACGCTGGTTCAGCTGCTGCCACTCCAGTCAAGACAACCCCCGGCACAGAGTAGGGGGAACTGCAGCTCAAGCAACTCCAGCATATACATCTACCCAAATTCTTGACGATTTGGAAACTGGAGCAGATGTCACTCAACATCAAAACAAGGGACAGCAAACAGAACCAGATAACACAAGGCACAAACTCTCTCAGCTGGCAACTGGCATTACAACTGAAACTTTTGAGAAAGCAGCAGACTGGCCTGGTGAAGAATTGAGCGACAAGCCATGTATCTCAGATCCATGACTTCAGCATTCAATGACAAAAGTTCCTCCATTAAACACAAGTTTCAGGCCATTGCAGAATATATTGATGCACAAAACATTATGGTTCAACGATAGGGAAATCTGATGAAGCGACTTAATATAAATATCACTAACAATCTTGCAGGCTCAGACAAAGACATTTCCCAAGAAAATGAATCAATGGCGGTGGCATTTGGCACTAAACTTCGTGGTGTAAATGAAAAAGCATGCTGCTCATCACCACAGATTCACTTCCATTGAATAAAAGCTTGACTCTCTCGATCGGCACAAGATGAGGCCACAAATAGCATCTTACTCCAAAGCAAGGGAGGATCTTTGCCAAAAGAGGAAAGTAAGGATAAGCTGAACTGAAGGATCAACTATCAAACCCCTAATTTCACTTTGAAGAACAATTGAGAGCAAGATACAGAGAGAAATAAGGATCGAAATGAAAGCGAGAAGAGCAACAAAGAAGGATCGAGAGAAGAAAGAGAAAATCCACAAAGGAACCCTGCATTGGATTTCTCACCCTATGCAAAGAAGAGATGATGATAGAGACAGTCCGGCAGACAAAGAAAGGCACTGATCCAAACCAAAGCAGAGAGGATCTCATCGATCAACACAGACTCGACACGGAGGAAACACCAGCAGAGGCAGCAGCAGCTCCAAATATACTGGTGAGCACAGAACATACACTGGTCACCAAAGCAAAGCGAGAATATGATGCGAGATGTCTTTGGACTATGTAAGAGAATTTTTCAGAGTACAGGAAGGACTTTATCCTCACTCCTCACAAGATGAAGCTTGGGCTGATTGGCTAAACTGTCAGGATGAAAGGATGAGAACTGATATGGCCAAACTCTACAATGAAGTCAAAAGAGAATTTGCACTTCTCAAACAGACCAACAACAAACCAAGTTCATCCATACCACTATCTCACAAAGGGACCGGAAAGACTTGCCAAATTTGAACAACAAGAAGATTTCAAATACATGGCAAGATTCTTCAATCCCATGGGGAAATTGGAGAAACAGGAACAGTGGGGTCTCTACAAAAGTCTCAAATTTGCAGACTCACACATTGCTGAGGCTAGGGAAAGACTTGAAAAATATTTTGGAGAACCTAAGGCCAATGAGACCATGCCTGATTTCAATAAACTTTTTGCCAAAAGAGTTTTTTCAGGGTGTATCTGAATACACAGCTTTGGCTTACTGGAAGTGGAAGTTTCCAGAAATTGACTGGAAAGACATTGAAGAGGTTCAGACTACAAAGTTCAAAAGGTACAAGGCTGAATTAAGCAAAATGTAGTTTGTAACAGTTGAATAAATTTTTGGAGCTCATTGCCCCTTGATGGATGAATAAAATTGTTCTGTTGTTTATTATGAATATTTTTGATTACTTATGTTCAGGGCTTATGAGGGTTTTGGCATCATCAAAAGGGGGGAAATTGTTAGGAACATTTTATTATGTTTTGATGATGGCCATACTAAATGTTATAGCAAGCTGAAATAAGTTAGAATTCTCTGTATAAGTCTTTACTTAGAGTCCGACATGTTGTATAAGTTGAGTCGACAAGTATTGTACTAGTTGGTAGGACGGCAAAGCAAAAGCAGATATTCGGCAAAGGAAAGCCACCAAGCACCAAAGAGAGAAGAAATAAGACATTATGATCTCGACTTATAACCAAGAAAGTCTGTGATGACCTTGGATAAGTCTAAGTCATGTTTTAAGTGATGAAACTCAATAGTCAAAAATGGTGTACACTTTGGTCTCATCCAAATCAAGGATCAGTGAAGTACAAAGACTCTTAAATAACTAGAACAAGAAGAAAGCAATTGAATCGGTGAGTACAATCGACTTTCGGCAAAGAGAACGACAAAGAAAGAATGAATGGCTAAGTCGAAGGCTCACTCTACCGTTCTAAAAGCGGTGAAGAGACATTCACAAGATCAAATTTGATATACGATGAAGATTCAGAAGATCATGCATTAAATGCACAATCATTAAAGGATCAATCAAGGACGGATTTTCTGCTATACGTTTGAAGAAAGAAACCGATCACTGAAAACAAGGAGAATACAATTAAGGGGGAATCAAGAATGAAATCAAGGATTATTCCCTCATTAATATAGCCAACGGACGGAATTACAAAAACCAAGATTATTCAAGGCTATAAATAGAAGGCATTGACAGAAAAAGAAAACAACGATTCAAAAAGAAAGAAAGCAGAAACTCTGTCAATTTGAAAAGCCTTCTCTCTGAACTTACAAGGATACATCTAGTGATCAACTCAAATATCAGAACTACAAAGTCATATTCATAACTGAGATTGATCAAGCAAGTGTGTGAATCACATTCACATCAATCAAGCAAATCAGCCCGATCGAGGCAATCGAGAAGGAGTTGAATCTGTGATAGTTTGTTGAAGGATTTTGATCTCGAGGAGCAAAGAAAAGGAAGATCAATCATCAAGTCGCTTGCGGTCAAGGAGTGATAGTCTTGCAGATTGTGAAGCTTGGGAAGCCAAGGACAATCATACTATTGTATCTGTGAAAACAATAGTGAATTCCTCCAATCATCACAGGAGAAGAGTGGATTAAGGGATTACACCACCCTGAACCACTATAAGCCTTGTGTCAATTTAATTTCTGCAATTTACTTTACAGCACTTACTTAATCTGCCTACATCATAACTTATATCTGTGATTGTCTAAACTGATTTGAACAACATCATAGTAAGAAGGGACTTATCCGCTGCCCAAAAGCTTTTAAATAAAAAAAAGTTTTTGAAACTCCCTATAGTCATTCACCCCCCTTTAAGGGTGATTTTGTACGTTTTATAACGATATATTTTACGATGATTTTCCCCATATTTATATTATTTGCATAAGAATTGGCCTTTATATGGAAATATTAAGCAAGTGATGCTTTTAAGGGTCTAATTGCGAAAGTGATTAAATTATGTGTTTACTTGGTGATTTTATGTTTATTGGAATTATGTTACACTTTGCGATGTTTTTGATGTCGTGTAGATGCATTTTCTCGACTCAAATGGTGATCAAAAGTTGATGAAGTTCGAAATAGCTGATGATTAAAGAGATAAAGATATAATGAGCTAGAAGAAGATGAGATAAAGATCAAGAAATTGAAGTTGGTCCAATGTAGGCGAGCGTTTAACATGGCGTCGACCGACGGGCGTCTGAACACGCAAACGAGCGTTCGAGGTGCGATTTACATTGAGCCTATAGACGTGACTCCAGACGGGCGTCGGACCGCCATACTCCCACCGCCTTATTTCTCTATTTAAAAAGCGTGATTTTCCATCTCATACATATAATTCGAACCCTAATATCTTAGGGGCGGCTCAGGCTGCGGTTTCAAATAAACTTCCCCCAGTTTATGCAATTTAATTCCTAGATTAGATTAGATAGATTCATGTCTTTTATTTCATCAATTCGAGTTGCAACAAGGATGTTAAGAGGCTAAACCCTCTTGAACAAGCGTTGTGAAGCCGTCCATCAACAATTCAGTTTGATTCGTGATTGATTTGTGAGTTTCTATCTCAAGTTTGTTTCTTTTATCATGCTTTACATTGTTTTATTGCAAGTCGTATCGAAAGATGTTTGCTTTATGATTGTTTTATTGATGAAAATCATATAAACATTAGATCACCATGCTAAAAGAATAGATATTTGATCTAATTAAAACGAGAGTTATTAGATTGATTGTCTAGATTAGAAATTGAAAGATTTCACGCCTAGGTTAGAAAGACGTAATCTTTAACATCGAAAGATAAAAGATTAGGAAACGAACTTGTCTACGAGAGTAGGAGTTTATGCCTTCGATTAGGTGAATCACGACTTGAGTGGAGATCACGAATTAATCCGAATTAGAATTGAATGTTGATAGGATAGGTGGATCAATTGCTTGTTCGTTCGTTATAATTTGATTTTAATCCTTTGAACTTGAATTGTTAGATTAGTTTACTTTTTCTGCACTTTAGTTTAGTTTAGTTTATCGCTTTCAATCATTCCTAGCTTTGGATTTCGTCCTCTGTCTAGTTTATTTTCAGCATATATGTTTAGTTTAGTTTTGTTTTAATCGCTGTTTAGTTTAGTTTTTCGTGACATAGTTTAGTTAGGCAAAAACTAGGAACCACAATCGTCTAGTTCCCCGTAGGATCGACCCGGCATTAACCACTAGTACTACGATCCTTATACTTGGGGTTAACCGGATTATAAATTTATTACTTGTTTGTTTTGCATAGATAAAATCCGTTGACAAGTTTTTGGCACCGTTGCCGGGGAACCGGACGGTTGCCTAGTTTTTGTTTTTGTTTTTAGTTTGTTTTCAATTCTTGTTTTTTGGTTAGATCTTTTGATTTACGTTTGTAGTTAGTAGTTTAGTCGTTTTTGTTCGTTTATCCGCTGCGTTTTATTTGTGTTTCGTGAGTAGTTAATATAAAATTTTTGCTCTAATCTATACTCTGTTTTACTTTTGTCACTCTCTGCTTTAAACGTTTACGTCGATTGGACGAAAGCGTCCGTTTACCAGGCGCCCGTCCGGTTCTTGCTCTAATCGGACGGCGTTTAGTTTCTTCGACGCCCGTCCCACGAAAATTCTTCAATCTGTATCAAATTACGACTGCGGGACGGCGTTCATATTTTGAACGCCCGTCCATTTTGAAAATCGGTCGATTTAACGTCCATCAAATTTGGGCGCCCGTCTGTTAAATCGACCTTCCGGACGGCGTTCGGATTTCCAAACGCCCGTCTGTCCTCTGTTTGATGTCTTTTAAGTAGGTAGGGTTTTTTGTTTCTATCCTTTCTAGTTTCCACGTTGATTCGGTGACATCTAAGGTTGAATTATCTCGACCCCACGTTTTTAACAATCGAACTTTTGGATAAAAGGGATCGTTTAGCACTCTTTAGTATTTTGGCCATAACTTTCGGCTCGAGTGTCGAATTGGCGCGCAGGACCCCAATTCGGAAAGCTCGTTCCGACGCCGACGACGTGGCAAACCGCTGAGAGCCGTCCGACACCGTTTTCGAGGTCAAAATCCACTGTTTTCCCTTCTATTTTGGGCTCAGAAGATTTCAACACGTTTTTTTTCTTGCCTTTTTAGTATTTTCTGTTTTTCTGTTTTAAATTTTTCGTAGTTTAGGTTTCTGATCAAGAATTTGAGCAATATCTTGCAGGAAAATCAAAGACAAAATAATAATGGCGGCGGAAGATAGACGGACGTTGGCCGACTATGCCATGCCCGGTCTGATCACCATAAACCCGGCTATCGTCATGCCTACCATTCTCGCTCCCAAACTTGAGCTTAAACCGGACTTATTCGGATGATGCAAAGCATGCATCAATTTTCCATGGTTTCCAATCTTAAAACCCCACACTCACTTACACACATTCTTGCAAATATGCGGTACTACCCGTATCAAGGTGTAAGTGAGGATGCCATCAAGCTTAAACTATTTCCATTTTCCTTACGGGGGAGGCACTCGAGTGGTATCACTCTCTCCCTCTCGAATCCATCACTACGTAATGAGCTCGAGAAGGAATTTCTAAGTCAATACTTTCCTCCTTCAAAAATAGCCCATTGTCTCAATGAAATCTTCACATTCCGTCAATTTGGAAAATGAGTCATTCTTTGATGCGTGGAAAAGGTTTAAGTCTCTCTGCGCAAAGTGTCCCCATCATGGCTTGCCAAAGCAAAGGCAAGTCCATACTTTCTTCGATGGATTGACCGAGCTCACCAAGGGCATGGTCAATAGTTCCTCTGGTGGGGCATTTCTCAAGAAAACACTGATGAGGGTGGCGCTGCTCGAGGACATTGCCAAGTACAATTATGCCCCTCTTATCAAGCCATTCAAACACCTCCTCCGCCTCCCAAGGTCGAAGAGGTGACTATGCAAAATCTCGTTGCCATGTTGCGAAGCAAATGGCAACCTCTCAAATGATGACTTCTCAAAACTTCTCAAATCCGAAAGTTATCGAGGCTCCTTCACCTTCACGGAACTCTCAAGTTCTTACATCTTTGAAGCTTGTTTGTCGACCGCCATATGGTGGCCAATGTCAATTTTCTTCCCCCTCTGCTCAGCAAGTCAATGCTGTTCATGACTATGGACAGCATAATCCAATCACATGCCAAGTATGTGATAGCATGGGCACATCGCTTGCTTCCATCCCCATGATTGGGCGAAATCACGGAAGTCAATGCTTTCTCTGGCCGACAACTCGTAGATTCAACAACCAATTCTCTGGCGCGAACAATTTCCAAAACCAAGGGCTTAATCAATCTGAGGATTTAATCCGAATTCAAATTTCAATAGAAACCCTGGTTATGTTCGAACCAAAGCTCAAATTTTTCCAACCCGAGTTTCAATCGAATTGGCCCGCCAATTCTAATTCTACATTTCCAAATCAGTCCAATCACCTCTCCTCAAAATCATCGAACTCTCAAGACCCTCTCCAATCCAACAATTTGGAAACCAAGTTGGAGGAGCAAAGTAGGACAATAAAAAGTCTTGAGAGACAAATAGGGCAATTGGCTGAGCAACAGCGTCAAGACCCCTGGGGCATCTCGCGATTTCTAAAAAAACCCAAGAGGCGGTCAAGTCGCTCAGGCCGATATAAGCAACAGCCAATGCACTGACCTCGTGCCAACAATGCAATACGGTAAAGAGGAGGCCAGTGCCATGAATTTAAGAAGTGGCACTCAGTTGAGTGGTCCCCCTGGCTTCCAGGGAAACCACTAGCCCCTCCTGCCATTGGTAAGGCAGGAGGGGAAGTTGAGCACCCATCGTTCCCTTGGCTGCAGAAGGCAAATCAGGTGGCTGATCCCCTGATAGAAGAAAGAGTTGAGATTCCTCAGGTGGCTGATCCCTTGAGGAATAAAGAATCAATTGAAAGTCCTCGGTGGCTGTTTCTCACGAAGTGAAACATTTGAGGATCCTCGGTGGGGCTGATCCCCGAGGATGATGAGTTAAATGATAGTCAGGTGGCTGATCCCCTGACTAACAAAAAGAATGAAAAGACGGTTCGATGGAAAGATTTGGAGGACAAGGCCGTTAGTTCGTCCTCAAAGAAAGTATTTTCCGAGGATGATTTGAAAAAGCTTCCCTTTCCACCCAGAAAGAGCAACATCCCATTGAGCAAAGATAAGAAGTACGAAAAGGTGGTTAATTTGTTGAAAAATACTCAGGTTAATCTTCCATTGTCAGATGTCTTGGTAGAGATGCCTAAGTACACCAAATTCATAAAGGATGTTGTTTCTTCGAAGAAGAAGTTAGCAAAAATGGATCGAGGCAATTGGTGAGGATTGTTCAATGATCAATTATCCGGACTTACCAATCAAAAGAGGTGACCCCGAAAAATTCGTGCTCACATTGCGGATGGGAGGCCTAGTCTTTCCAAATTCTTTATGTGACTGGTGCATCCATAAGCTTGATGCCATTATCTATTTGCAAGCAAATGGGTTTACAAAGTCTTCTAGAACCCACTACCATGAACTTGCAGTTCACGATAGATCTTCAAAGAAAGCCTCCGGGATCCTAAAGGGCGTATTGGTTCAAGTTGGTAGGTTTACCTTTCCGTTGGTAGTATGTCTTAGATATGGAGAAAAATGAAAATGTCCCTCGATTCTTGGAAGACCTTTCCTATCTACGACTAGAGCCCTCATCGATTGTGATGGTGGGAAAGTAACTATCCGAGTTGGTGACCAAGAGGTGAGCTATAGTGTTTCTAAATCTATTCAAGTACCCTCCGGTTCTCCAACCGGGTCGCTCCATTGAGGAGACGTCGATGACTTCAATGACTTCATGGATAAGCAAGTCATGGTCAGTAGAAGCGGAATATGAGCGATTGATCGATAATCTAAACAATCATGGTGTGGTCAATCTAGATCATTTAGCAAACAAATTCGAGGATGAGCTAAGAGAAGAAGCTTTGGCGATAGGGCCACTAAGTAAGCTCAATGATGTTGAGTTGAGGAGTGGAGATCTTAAATCAAGTCTAGAGGAACCCCTGTAGACTTGATTACAGCCGTTGCCTAAACAAACATCTTAAGTATGTATTTACGAGAGAAGGTGACAAGCTTCCTTTGATCATCTCTGCCAAGCTATCTCGAATAGAAGAGCTTAAAGCATTAAACGTCTTGCGCAAAAATGAAAAAGCCTTTGGATGGCGGTGGGAGATATCCGAGGGATATCTCCCGACATCTGTATGCACAAGATCAAGACTGAAGAGGGTGCAAAACGAGTTAGACAGCCTCAGAGAAGGCTCAACCCTCACATGCAAGAGGTAGTCAAGAAGGAAATTATAAAGCTTCTAGATATGGGTATCATATACGCCATTGCAGACAGTGAGTGGGTATCCCCAACTCGTAGTTCCCAAGAAAGGTGGAATTACTATTGAGAAGAATGAGAAGGGAGAGGAGATAGCATTGAGACTTGTCATTTGAGTTCTGATGCATCGATTATCGAAAGCTCAATGAGGTCACACTTGAAAGATCATTTCCCTTCCATTCATTGACCCGGATGTTTGAGCGTCTGGCGGGGCACGCGATTCTCTTCGCTTCTGGATGGATATTCGGGATACTTCCAGATACCCATCGATCCTGTTGACCAAGAGAAGACCACTTTCACTTGCCCTTTTGGGACATTCGCCTCTGAGCGGATGCCATTTGGTCTCTGTAATGCCCCACCACCTTTCAAAGGTGTATGATGGCAATCTTTGACGGGCTAGTTGAAAAGTGCATGGAGATTTTTATGGATGATTTCTCGGTCTTTGGTCAATCCTTCGATGATTGCCTCGATAATCTTGATCAGGTGTTGTCTAGATGTGTGGAAAAGGACTTAGTGCTTAATTGGGAAAAATGCCATTTCATGGTAGATGAAGGCATAGTCCTTGGCCACAAAGTGTCACCAAAGGTATAAAGTAGATAGGGCCAAGGTTGAAGCTATTGAGAAGATGAGTTATCCTATTTCGGGAAGTCCGAGGTTTTCTCGGACATGTCGGTTTCTATAGGAGGTTCATCCAGGACTTTTCAAAGATTGCCAAGCCCCTGTCTACTTTACTTAAAGAAGACGTTACTTTTGATTTTGATGAGAGTTTCAAGCACGCGTTTGAGGAGCTCAAAATCGTCTGATCTCTCCTTCCAATACTTATATCGCCAGATCGAACCTACCTTTTGAGCTTATGTGTGATGCATCCAACTATGCGGTTGGTGCGATCTTAGGGCAAAAGCTTAACGGAAAGTTCCAGCCTATCTATTATGCCAGTCACACACTAAATCCTTCTCAAGTTAACTACACGACCACTGAAAAGGAATTATTAGCCGTAGTCTTTGCTATGGATAAATTTTGTAGTTACTTGCTGGGTGCTCAAGTGATTGTGTGGATGATCACGCCGCTTATGCGTTATCTCATGACCAAAAGGAAGCTAAACCGCTTTCTTGCATTGGATCTTCGACCTCCAAGAGTTTGACGTTCAAATTAAAGATAAAAAGGGCAGTGAAAACGTAGTGGCGGATCATGTTTCTAGGATGTTAAGTGAGGAAAAGGGTGATCCTGATGACATAGATCTTTATTTTCCTCTAGAAAACATCATGTTGATAGATGGCTGCGCTCCAGACGTCCCTTGGTACTCCACCATTGTAAACTACCTTCATGCCCGTTATCTCGATCCTGAAATGTCTTATCAAGAGAAGAAGAAGTTCTTCTCTGATATGAAGTCTTTCGTTTGGGATGAACCTTACCTCTTCAAGATCTGTAAAGATGGTTTGCTAAGGAGGTGTGTTCCTGAATCTGAGCAACGCGATATAATCGAGCAATGCCATAGTGGACCCACAGGTGGTCACTTTGGTCCTTGGAAAACGGTTGCGAAGATCTTCCAGTCCGGTTTCTACTGGCCCACGATCTTTAAGGACACAGAAGCTTTCTGTAAAGCTTGTGATAGGTGCCAAAGAACCGGTACTCTGACAAGGCGATTCGACATGCCACTGAAACCCATTCTTGAATGCGAAGTCTTTGATGTATGGGGGATTGACTTTATGGGTCCATTCCCATCTTCCTGTGGGAATAAATACATCTTAGTCTGCGTAGACTATGTATCGAAATGGGTGGAGGCAATAGCCACTCATTGCAATGATCATAAAACGGTCATGAATTTTCTAAAGAAGAATATCTTTGTGAGGTTTGGATGTCCACATGCCCTGATTAGTGATGAAGGGACGCACTTTTGTAACCGGCCTTTGGAAAAAGTCCTCGAGAAGTATGGTGTTCGTCACAAAACTGGCACGCCATATCATCCGATGACTAGTGGTCAGGTTGAGTGAAGCAACCAGAGCTTGAAGAAGATCCTGGAAAAGACGGTGAATAGTCATAGAAAAGACTGGAGTCTAAAGTTGGATGATGTACTATGGGCATATAGGACTGCCTACAAGACCCCCATGGGTACATCACCCTACCAAATGGTTTATGGTAAATCGTGCCACCTGCCAGTTGAGTTAGAGCACAGGGCGTATTGGGCTACCAAGTTTTTGAACTTCGACTCCCGATCCTGTGGCAAACACCGGCTGCAGCAGTTGCATGAGCTTGATGAATTTAGACTCCAGGCTTACGAGAGTGCCAGGATTAGTAAGGAAAAGATGAAACTTCTCCACGACGTGAAAATTAAGAAGCGAGAATTTAAAGTCGGAGAGCAAGTGTTACTTTACAATTCCAGGTTGCATTTGTTTCCTGGCAAGTTGAGGACACGTTGGTCCGGTCCTTTCGAGATTCTCCAAATCATTCCTGGAGGCGTTCTAGAGCTGCGCGGTTATGGCGATCAACCGTTCCGAGTGAATGGTCAGAGATGCAAGCATTACATTGGTGAACCCAAGTTAAAGCCTTTGACTGTTCGATTTCTCGATATCCTCGGGTGTAGCACCCCTAAAGTCGATGAGTTTGACGAGTTCTCGCCCGACTTATTTTCTGAGGATGACGGTTGTGGTAAATCGTAAAGTTCTAGCGGTAGTTGGGATATGGAAGAGTTTTTCAAAGAGCAACAACTCAAGAGGAAGGCGGCAAAGAAGAAATCGACCATGGGGAGTTCAAGCGTGTTTGGAGGGCTATTAAAGAATTAACCCCTTGTGTTCATCTGCTTTGTTTTCGCAGCAACACTCTCTCGATGAGAGCTTACGAGGTAGTGGTGGCGGAAAAAGTTAAATGGCCTGATCCAGTGAGCTTTCAATGCGTCGGGCTGACGACGTTAAATAAAGCGCTTGGTGGGAGGCAACCCACTATTTTCTTTCGTTTTTGTTTTCTTTTGTGTATTTCTTAGTTTTCCTTTTCGAGCTACTGTCGGTTTCTTGTAGGCTCGGTTTTTATCTTTTCTAGTTTTTTGTATTTAAAGTTTTTCTGTTTTAATAAGGGGTTGAATTAATGTTTTGAATGGCATTTCTTTGAGAAGCTACGCCAGGTGGATGTTTTTCAATCTCGATTTCTCTTTCTTTATCACTTTTGTACGATATGATATAATCCCTTGTTTCCCCCGAGGTATTTCTTTGTTTCTCATGAGTACAGGGTATTTGCATTAGCCTTTGGGAGTTTTAGATGATAGCGGTTTTCCGGTGGATGGTCCACATTCTACTGATATCTTCGAGCATTTTTGGATCGGAACGCGTCCGTTCCAGAATTGTTCCCTTTCGGCATACAATCAGCTACATTTTCTTTTTTCTTTTATTCTGCACAACATGAGGACATGTTGTCATTTAAGTGTGGGGGAGGGAAATGGTTTTATGTATCTACATTCATTTGCCATACTATTATATTTCTATGAAAAGTGCTTAATTTTAAAATTTTTGTTTTGTCCCGAGTGAGCATTGCATGTCTTTGTTCGGTTTTAATATTCATTGATGCTGTATTCTGCATATTTAGTAAATTTAGTTGTTTCACCCGACACTCTTTTTCACATGCCATAGTAAATGATGAGCTATACTTTAAAGCTATGCCCATTTGATTAGAGATTTTTGATGATTATCGCATGATTCTTTGCTTGCATACGAATTTTGGAAATTGTAATAGTTTGTGTTTAATATTAAAGTATGACATACTGTGAATATCTGAAGGTTTGAATGTGATAAATGACACGTAACTATTGCGCTTTTTAAATGAAGTGAATAAGTGAAGTTGTTTTAAATTATAAATGTGTGTGTCGGAAGCTGGTCGATGATTTGGGTGAGGTAGGGTGTACCACGTATGTCCTATTCCACTATGATGACCAAAAGCTCACGACAGTTAGAAAAAGCTGCCTTATGATTGGAGTAAGGTAGGGTGTTATCTCGAAATGTCCTATTCTGCTATGAGGGCAATAGCTCATTCTAATGTGTGTTTAAGTGAAATAATTAAATCAACTTATGAGAATAGTGTTATGAATTGAATGAAAGACTTAGTTATCGTCGATCTTATCCCCAGTATAAACTGAAAGATATGTTGTAGGGACTATTCTCTAAGTGTGTCGGAAATATTTTAAATGCTCCCTATTATCTTTTCGGAATAAGTATGTTTTGTGAGGTGCATGTTATAATCGTTTTTATATGTCTAATTTAAATGGGATGTTGGCTAGTTTTGCTTGAATCAATTTCAAGTGTGGATTTAGTGGAAATTTATTATGGCTATGCACACACTCACTTGGGTGAACCTCTAAACTACTTGAATATGTTTTATATTTGCATAAGTGTTTACTTGTCTCGAGTGATGATTAT
The DNA here is from genome assembly GCA_026214975.1 of Gentiana macrophylla. NCBI lineage: Eukaryota > Viridiplantae > Streptophyta > Magnoliopsida > Gentianales > Gentianaceae > Gentiana > Gentiana macrophylla. Next base: position 100,335,017 of record CM047810.1, read on the forward strand.
GTTTTGTCTTGCTCGGGACGAGCAAGGTTTAAGTGTGGGGGAGTTGTTAAGGGTGATTTTGTACGTTTTATAACGATATATTTTACGATGATTTTCCCCATATTTATATTATTTGCATAAGAATTGGCCTTTATATGGAAATATTAAGCAAGTGATATGGAAATATTAAGCAAGTGATGCTTTTAAGGGTCTAATTGCGAAAGTGATTAAATTATGTGTTTACTTGGTGATTTTATGTTTATTGGAATTATGTTACACTTTGTGATGTTTTTGATGTCGTGTAGATGCATTTTCTCGACTCAAATGGTGGTCAAAAGTTGATGAAGTTCGAAATAGCTGATGATTAAAGAGATAAAGATATAATGAGCTAGAAGAAGATGAGATAAAGATCAACAAATTCGAAGTTGGTCCAGCTAGACGAGCGTTTAACATGGCGTCTGACCGGACGGGCGTCTGAACCTGCAAACGAGCGTTCAGAGGTGCGATTTACATTCAGAGCCTATAGACGTGACCCAGACGGGCGTCCAAAGACGCCATACTCCCAAATTACCTTATTTCTCTATTTAAAGCGAGAGATTTTCCATCTCATACATATAATTCAACCCTAATATCTTAGGGGCGGCTCAGTCATGGTTTCACATAAACTTCCCAGCTTTATGCAATTTAATTCTAGATTAGATTAGATAGATTCATGTCTTTTATTTCATCAATTCGAGTTGCAACAAGGATGTTAAGAGGCTAAACCCTCTTGAACAAGCGTTGTGAAGCCGTCCATCAACAATTCAGTTTGATTCGTGATTGATTTGTGAGTTTCTATCTCAAGTTTGTTTCTTTTATCATGCTTTACATTGTTTTATTGCAAGTCGTATCGAAAGATGTTTGCTTTATGATTGTTTTATTGATGAAAATCATATAAACATTAGATCACCATGCTAAAAGAATAGATATTTGATCTAATTAAAACGAGAGTTATTAGATTGATTGTCTAGATTAGAAATTGAAAGATTTCACGCCTAGGTTAGAAAGACGTAATCTTTAACATCGAAAGATAAAAGATTAGGAAACGAACTTGTCTACGAGAGTAGGAGTTTATGCCTTCGATTAGGTGAATCACGACTTGAGTGGAGATCACGAATTAATCTGAATTAGAATTGAATGTTGATAGGATAGGTGGATCAATTGCTTGTTCGTTCGTTATAATTTGATTTTAATCCTTTGAACTTGAATTGTTAGATTAGTTTACTTTTTCTTCACTTTAGTTTAGTTTAGTTTATCGCTTTCAATCTTTCCTAGCTTTGGATTTCGTCCTCTGTCTAGTTTATTTTCAGCATATATGTTTAGTTTAGTTTTGTTTTAATCGCTGTTTAGTTTAGTTTTTCGTGACATAGTTTAGTTAGGCAAAAACTAGGAACCACAATCGTCTAGTTCCCCGTAGGATCGACCCGGCATTAACCACTAGTACTACGATCCTTATACTTGGGGTTAACCGGATTATAAATTTATTACTTGTTTGTTTTGCATAGATAAAATCCGTAGACACCCCCCCCCCCCTCTGACTATAGTTTCACCCTTCTCTGGGACGAACAACAAGAGAAGACCTTACCATGACAAGGGCTTCCATGAGGGACTAAATTCCTTTTTGGGGCTTAAGTTTTGGGAAGCAAGAGTGAAAGCTTTAAGATCTTCACACAGAGGTGGAAGAGGTGGTAGAGGTGGAAGGAGTCTGCCTACTACATCTGCTAAAGATTCACTGAATGAGTTCAAAGAGTTATACATGCGTTTAGTCTTCAGAGTACATCAAATCAACCTTACTCTACTTGAGGCATGGAAATGGTGGAAGGAAGTGAATCCCCATATTGATTTTTCCCTTATTGAGAATCAATGGATGAGAGATATGGTTAGGGAAATAAGGGAATATCATGAACAGCATGAGAAAGAAAGGCAGGAAATGGAAAGAAGAAACTAGATCAGCATACTTACACATGCATTCTATTTTTGCTGATTCTATATTGTAATATCTTTTGAACAAACTGATTATAATGAGAAATGTCTGAGTTTGTTCTGTTTTTGTTTTTACTCTTTTTCCTTTGCTGAAAGGAGGGTATTGGCATCATCACCAAAAAAGAGGGAAATTGTTGGACTTATTTTAAGTTTTAGTGATGAGTGCCAGACTAGCTGTTATAGAGCAAAGGCAAAAAGATGTCTAGATCAAATGTATAGGATTATTAGAGTTTGATATTGTATAGGTTTGATCAAACAAGCAATCGTGTAAAGGCCAAATGACTTTCATCACAGCCAGACTGTCTCTAGATCAAGAGGGTACCACAGAGTCAGTGGACTAGTTTAGGAACTTGCTGAAGACTGAAGGCTGAGGGCTCATACTCAGTTATTGAAGGCAAGGGATCAAACTTAGTATTTAAAGTCAAGGTTATGGAATCAGAATTTAGGGAAGTCTGTGATGATCTAAACTGATTGCATATACCTTGTGTACAAGGTCTAAGTTCCACAAGTTAAGTGGTGATTAGAACTTAGTTATTTTCAAAATGGTGTAATCTAACTTCATGATAAAATGTTAGATATAAGAGAAGTCAGCTGCAGAATTTTTATAAACACATCAACTTTGGATTAGCTGACTAAAATGTACTTCAGTAGACTTACACTCACAGGAACCTGCTGAACACATATTTCTATTTAATCAAAGGCTACATTGGAAGATTACAAAGAAAAGGACAGATAACAACTCTTGATCTTATCAACAAATCAATGGCCAAGATTAAAGGGACGTTGGAAAGAAACAGAGGTTTATCCAATGGATACAAGTCAATGGGTGGACAGTCTGAAAACTGTCAAAAAGTAAACTGACAGTGTCAATACTATGTATAGAGATAGAAAGCAAGTCAAGATGGGACAAATCTGAAACGGCTATGTTTGATTTCAAACATAAATCACAAGGAGTCTCACCTATAAATAGAAGACTCTTGATACAGAACAGATGATGATTTTTGAGAGAAAAACAACAGATAATCTTGAGCTTCAGATTCCTATCAAGAAATCACCCTGCAGACCCTACTGAACTTAAACCTACTGATCCAGAAAACTTCATCAAGTGTAATATGTTTTCAAGCTACATCAAGTTTGCACACTTGAAGAATCCAAGCTGCTGATCATATCATCCTGATCAAGCTGCTGAAGACTGAATCACTTACTTGATTCAAACTTTTATTTATAAGAAATCTACTGAAGACAGTGAAGCATCTCTGGTGTCAAGGACTGTTGTTTGTGGTGGAGCTGGTGAAGAGGCAATCCTACCCTTCAAGGACCAGTGGAAGACTTTGGAGCAGCAATCCTACCTGTTCCAAGTGTTCTGTTTGTGAAGCCATAGTTATTGGTGAAGGACAAATAACTTAGGGATTTTTGTAACTGCTACCTCAAGGATCTCTTGTGAATTACCTCCAACATCACAGGAGAAGAGTGGACTGACAGGATTACACCACCTGGAACCACTATAAAAATTGTCTACTAACTTTCTACATTTACATTTTGCATCTAGTACATTTAGCACAACAATCTACTGAACTAGCAACTGAATCACACACATACACTACTGAGTATCTAATACTTGGTATCATATTTTAATAACAAGTAATAAGGCTTAATTTAAATATATTCCGCTGCAACAAATTCAGTAAATTCAATAGTCAAGAGACTCATCGAGTGTCAGCAGATCGCCGAGTGATCGGCAGTCGCTTTGAAGTTCTTGAGTTTGTTAACTCCAAAAGTTTTAAGTGTTAAGTTTATTCACCCCCCCCTCTAAACTTGGCCAACGCCTTTTCAAGGGACCAACAGGCTCTCACAACATGTGAAATTCAGTGGCTCTTTTTTCTATTATCAGATTTTCAGATCAAACACCTACAGCCTGTGCCTTTATATATTCTATGATAACAAGAGTGCCACCTACATTGTAGAAAATCATGTTTTCCATGAGAGAACTAAATACATTGAGATTGATTGCCACTATGTAAGGGAAAAATATCAAGAAAAAGGTCTTAATCCCAATGCCAGTCAGAACTGAAGAACTTGGCCGACATCCTAACTAAACTTGTTGAAAAGGCTGTTTTCACAATACTATGGCCTAGATATCCTACTAAGAACATATTTGCAGCTTACTAAAATGGTTTGATCAAGCTGATTCCAAGCTGTACTTATACCTAACTACAGCTTGAGGGGGGTGTTGCAGTTAATGGTTTGATCAAGCTGATTCTAATCGTTTCAAGTTGCAGGACTGAAGCTTCTTTTAGTCATTTCGTCGAACACATGAGCATGAAGTTAGTTAAGTTTGTTGAGAGTCAATTGGACCATTGTAACAACCCCAACCGTCTAGTAGGCACCTAGAGGATCTATATATAAGTCCAATTGTAGTTAGAAAGATTTCAATTGTAACAATTCCAAGAGAATCAATGAAACAAATTTTTCCCGCTTTTTCCTTTTTGAATTTTACCGTTCATCTTCTTTCCAACTTAATTTTTCTGTAAATTCGGTATTTTTTTTTCTTCTTTTTCAACAAAGGATTCGGTCATCTGTCCAACCTTAAATGAACTTGTAATACCTAAACCATCATAGGAGAACATTATAGACTTTTCCAGGTAACAACTGTCGAGGCTTGCCTGGCGGTGTACTGGCTTGCACCTGCCCCCCGGGGTATAAAATCCCTCGTTATCAAATCTGTTATCATAAGAAACCCCGGTCCATCCTTAAACCTCATATGCTGCCTTCAGCCATATTCACTTCGTTTTCACTCTAAAACCCACCATTTAAAGTCACTTCTTTCAAATTTTACCGTAGGTGTTCAAGCTCAAGGTCCAACCCTTGAAGGAGAAGAAGAACAACCTCAAATTGTTGTAGTATTTGGTAAGAAATTCACGATGATCATCTTTTTCTAGCCTTTTTGGTATTTAGAGCTAAATTCTATCATTTCTCTTCAAGATTCTTACTTTTTTAAATTTCTATGTTATTTAAGCGGCCATTCCCTAGGGGATACTCCAATTCCAGCCCTAGAATGCAAGGAATAGTATAATTGAGGGATTTTTCAGTTTTCATGCATTTTTTTTATAAGATTTTTGAACCGTTGTTTCTTTCATCATTGCATTTTGCTTGGATATTTTGGGAATCTGTTTGCTCATGGGTTTGCAAAATGATCTGCTCAACAGTGGCAGGGTTTCCAAAATCTTCCAGCAGTCCAGTCGATAGCCCAGTCATTATTTTGGACCAGATCAATATTTTGATATTCTAGAAGTTATGATATTATGTAGATTTATTTTTAAAATCATGTGGTGAAGTAGATATAATGACATTGGGGGTTTTCGCTTGTGCTTGAACATCGATTGGTCCATAGTAATGGGCTTGGTATTTTATTTGTTTAATGTTCATTACCTCGCCATCCGGGAATTACATGAGATGAGCCAACTCCTCCAAGGCTTACATGTACGAGGACACGTCATGTCATTGTATTATTATTATATTATTCACAACTTTGCAATCCCGGGTTATAGGAGATGAGCCTATCTCTACATGGCTCACATTTATGAGGGACTCTTACTTTGTGAGCATTATGAGTGCATAGTATTTTGTTCAGGAACAATCATCATTCATTCATTATAGAAATTAGTCAATCCAAATATTGACACTAAAATTTATCACTGCATAATAGTCAATTATGCAAGTATCAATGCCATTCATGATCATTGCTTGTTCACTTTCCACCTAATATGGGTACGTTCTTTATTTATATTAGAGTTACTAGCCTTATTTTTTAGTAACAAAGTTATTAATCATCAGAGAACTATGAAAGTATCTTCAGATATGTTTAAGGTTCCCTCTTGATTATACTTTATTCTTACTGAACTGGGAGTTCAATCATTATTTAACATTTTCAGAGGGAGATGATGTTGGAGATGAGGGATACGAGGATCCTGTCCGTTATTTCTATTATGCTAGTTAGATTTATGCTTTTCTTTTATGGTTGTAATTGCGGGGCCTTAGACATTTGTCTTGATTTGTATTTTGTCCCCTTTTGTTGAGACTATCTTCAGTAGAACTTGAGTACAATGAGACTTTTATGTTTGATTATGGTGTATGGATTATATTGATCATGTTTTGATTATTGTATGAGATTGAAACCGCTTTTTATGCCATTTACCTTATTGGGATTGCAGATTGTATCAGTAACAATGGAAGTTGTCATTGTTGACACGGTTGTTGCCTTGCGGCCTAGAACCACCGGTTAGGCAATGACATTTTCGGTTGATGACCACCTCATTGTTTATATTTTTTTCTCTGAGAATCTAATCTTTCTGTTGAATCTAAACTCAAGCTTCAGCAAAAAAATCGTTAGGATATCAATGTGAAGTAAGGCTGACGTGTGTAATTGTCACGAATTATGCACGTGTTGAGCGGCTTTTACGTATTATATTCCTAAGGTAGGTAGGGGTCGTTACATGGCTACTTTCTTGCATTGAGTTATCATTCTTTTAGTTTCCTAAAAACGTATGTCGTTTCTGAGAATTTTTGTCGGGTAACAAGCGCTAATAGTGTTTATACATTTTTAACAACAAAACTATATCATTTAAATAAAATAAAATTAAACAATTTGTCCCTGATAACAAGTACTGTATTATTTAAAATATTCCTAAATGATATCAATATTAAAGTGATTCGGAACATGCCACTTAATAAATCTTAACGGTTAACAAAAAAAATAAAATCTTAACGAACATATCATAGCCTATCGAGTACGAGTCTGTAACCACCTTAGGTTTTTAGACTTATGTGATTTTATTGCCATGTTATATAGTCATTGCCTATGGATAATTGTATTACGTGTGTAGATTTAAAATCTTCATAGTATGTACTTGTTATACTTTGTTGTTATATATGTATTATATGTTATGCGGTCCATATTTACAAAAGAGAAAGTGAAACTCTGTCATGATCCTAATAAAGTAATAAACGGTCGAGTTCCCTTTAATGTTGATTTCCGAAATTTTATTCAGGTTTTCGGTCAGATCGTTACTAGTTAAAATTGAAAAGAGAAAATAAACAACTCTGGACGAGGCAACAAAGAGTATTAATTAGTTAATGTGCGTAGAGGTGCTTGATATCACAAAGATAAAACATGGTGAACGAATCTTTCAAGTATACATATGTATATATAGATTATAACATATGATTTGGATGTATAGAGAAACATTACTTCCGAAATATATATTGGTTTCGGGATTAGGTAAAATTTGAAACATTACTTGACGAAATACAAAAGCTTTAGTTTATATATATATATATATATATTGCACAACGAAACGGGGGAGATGTGTGTCATTGAAAATTTTATTTATGGGTGATGTGCAGGCGATCATCGGACCTCTTAATTTAGAGATCGTCGCAGTCAACACCTTTTCCCTGAGGATCTTCTTCATCTTCGGGACAATCGGCGCAGCCCTCTGGGCATTCTGTATGTTTAGGGTGACACTTATAATTTGTGCATGAGTCAAGCAATTGCCTCGGTACAGCAATATTTTGCTTCATGCTTACGAGGACGTTGGTGTCATCACCCCCTCCATTGGTTTTCTGTTGATCAACTGCACATCAAAAATATTAATTAATTATTAGTATTATGAAATTATACTATATTACTAGTTGTCTCATTCAATAGTACAAATAGAAGAAGATTAAATATTTTTTTGAACGTGATATAAAAATTAAATTTTTTTGCTACTCAAAAAAATAAAAAAAATTAATTTTTTAAAATATAAAATAGGCACTTCTTCTAATTTTGCATTGTGTCCATCAAGTCGGCCCTGTTAATGAAGTAGAAGATTACCGGAAGATGATGAGTCGCCTCTGACATAATCCAAGAGTCTTAAATGATTCACCATTTTCCACCCGTTTTCTTCTTCAAAGACTTCTTCTTTTTCTGCCATGGCTTGTGCTGCAGCTACAACAACGAATATTGCTACGGCCACCATGATTGTTTTCAATGCCATTATATTCGAATGTGTTTGATTAAATTAATATGGGATATGGCCTATGGGATTCTTGAATGATTATCTTGCTAATTAATTACTTGAATTGGTTTTTGCTGTGTATGTTACTACTAATTATGGCCGGATTTATATACATTTTATCGTAGGATATGGACAAGACGGCAATGCTGGCAAAAATGCAGTATAAGATTTAAAATAAAATAAAAGTTAATTATGTTTTATTTTAGTCATGACATCAAATTTTTTCCCTTGATTATAGAAATGGGTATGAGTCGATCTGCAGCTCTCCCACCGAAATGTATATGGAATATGAAATGAATAATAATACTGGCACAACAATCGTGATACGACGGTTGACTAATAAAAAATCTTCTTTAGTACTAGTTAAATCTATACTATCTATCGATACTCATATATATATTTGAAAGTAAAAATAAAATTAATTACCCGCTATTCGCCCAAATACCCTGACGATACATGGTTTCAACCATCCACGTTGATGATATAGGGTTAGGCTCGTATACGTGTCATCAAATGATTGGTCCACGTGCTTGAAGATGGAACGGGAAGTTTTGGGGTCCTGTCCAAGATCCCTGTCCGTATCGACTTCTGTAACAGGCTTCCACGTCGAATGTCAGAGAGAGTCATTACCTAGTCGGGGTCTCCAGTCTAGTCTCGACCTGCAAGTCGGATAAGTCGAAGACAAGACAGGGTCCTGCGTCGATAATAAAGCCCAGTAGTCTTAGTTGCTTGTGCAGGGGGCAATCGCATAAAAGGCCCAATAGGGTCAATTATGGAATAAACCTAAATTGCCTCTAACTAGGGTTAGGGCATAAACACCACCCTATATATACCATATTCCAGGAACTACGTAAGGCTTGATTCCTGGAACATAACATTATACGTAGGCAATCTAAGAACCATTCTTAGACTCAGCCATAAACGCTCCAAAAACGCGCGTGAAGTTAGGGTTTGGATCATCAGGATTCCTGTGATTTAGCCATAAACTCATAATTTAACCCAATCGAATTAAGAAGACGTAATTTGTCTTCATCATTGGCGCTAGAAGGAGGGTCTTTTATCGCTAAATCATCAAGATCATGGGTCCAAATCCATCAAAAAAGACGAAAAATCCACCAAACACCAGGACGCAGAGCAAAAACACGAGCAAGACTAATCCTCCAGAGGATCTTGGGAAAGGCATAGAAGACACATTGGCCCAGAGACAAAGACCCTCGTGAGGAGGTTCAAGATATGCATAAGTTGGTGAATCAGGAAAACACCGTTGTGATACCTGGTCTGACTCCTGAGGAACAAGCGATGGTAGATCAGTTAAAGGCGGCAGATCAAACTTCGCTAAAAAGGATCGTGGCTGCCGCGTTTCTAGTCCCTGGGGCCAATGCTACCGCTCATGTCAACAACCAAGAACATGAGGGATGCAGCAGAAAGGTACCGCCAAGGGTAGATCTCAGTATAGTTGATAGCACTATGGATCGAAGGAGGCAAGAGATCCACAAGAAGCATCAGCGGCAAACCCAAGAAAGTGATCGAGATGAACGTGATGTGGTACTCGGGAGAAGGAGAAGAGTTGTCTCGCTAGAGTTAGAGTCGCCCTTCACCCTAGAGGTAGAAGAATACCAAACCGCCTAAGTTTAAAGAACCGGTTGTTGCTCCATACGATAGAACAGGAGATCCGGAGGACTTCTTGCATCGATACCAGTCCAAGATGCGATTCCAAAACGCCCAAGATGCGATACGATGCAAAGCCTTCGACCAATTCCTAGAGGGAAAAGCATGAATTTGTTTTAAAAAACTCCCAGCGAGATCGATCTCTCCATCTTAGTTCCACTGCCTTGATGGATGTAAGGCAGAGAACAGACGAGACGGTTTTAGAATATCTCAAGAAATTTAACCAGGAGGCCATGCTGGTCGACGATGCCGATGATCGACTCAAAATCACATCTTTTGTTGGGGGACTGCGAGACTCGAAGCTATACTCTAAGATGAGTAGGTATATCCCTCGGACGATGGAAGAATGCATCAATGCCGTCCATCTCTATTGTCAAGGAACAGAGTCAGTTCGTCGCCATGAGCAGGCAGACTGGACGGGTTTGAAAAAGGACACGCGAGGTCCGAACAAGAACCCATCCAGAGAGTCAGCTCAAGAAGGGAGGACTTCTGTCTGAAGTCGAATGCAGTCCCCTATCTCTGATCGGTTAGGAAAGAATGGGGCATTGACAGACAAAGACTTCATTCCGCGCAATCGATCTCGGAAAGAAGTTCAGGCGATCATGATATCGAAGGGCATTGCTCGGGAACCACCTCCGATGCAGAAAGCTCGAAACAAGCGAAACAAGAACAAGTATTGTGACTATCACGAGGACATTGGCCACAATACAGAAAACTGTGACCATTTGAAAAGGGACATTTATTCTGCCGTCCTAGAGGGGAAACTTGATGAAGTGATAGACCGATCCCAGGACCCAGAGCCTAAAGGGCGAAGAGGGTTCAAGTGAGGGAATGACGATCAGGATCGACAGAGAAACAATGAACCCAATAAACGTCGCGGAAGATCGTCCGATCGAGACAGGCAGCGGGATCACACTCCGGATAGGCGCCTGGATCATACACGCGACCAACGCAATCGAGATCGGTATGAAGATAATAGGCCGACGAGCTACGTAGGAACCATCTTTGGTCCAGGAGAAACGAACTGTGCTAAAGAAAAAAGTGTCGAAAGTTCCTCGGACAGTTTGAAGAGATTAAAGTTAACCACTGACGTGGGATATGGGCCCAGAGATGCAGTCCCCACCTCCCAGGGATTCAATGAGGGGCTAGTCATAGAGGTCGTTATAAGTCGAACCAGAGTCGGACGAGTATGCATCGATAATGGAAGTGCGGTCAACATACTGTACTACACCGTCTTCAAAGCCATGAAGTTGAAAGAAGACGCACTATCTCCGCTAGCATCACCATTACTGGGGTTCACAGGACAGCCAGTCCACCCTATGGGGTCGATCAAATTGCTGACGACTGTTGGAGAAGGGGAGAAAGGCCGCTCACTTGAACTGAATTATGTGGTGGTCAAGGCTCCATCGGCTTACAATGTTATCCTCGGTCGGCCGGCATTATACGATTTGAGAGCAGTCGTGTCTACATATCATAACAGTATGAAATTTCCCACCAGACTGGGTTCGCATGAGGTCAGAGGAGATGTGGAAGCGGCGAGAACCTGCAACTCGATCTTCATGAACGCGAAATCAACCTGCAACTTGGTGCTTCTAGAAAAGTTAATTCCTGAGGAAGAGGAAGAAAAGAGCTGGGTGGCGGTAGACCCAGTGGAAGAAATCAGACTCTGGGGAAGCGAGGAGGACAGTTGTGTGCAAGTCGGAGTCCGGATTCCGAAAGATCGAAAAATTGAGTTAGTGGAACTTTTAAACGAGTTCTGGGATGTATTTGCATGGAAGACAGACGACATGCCGGGTCTCTCTCCCGACATCACGATACACAAGCTTGAGATCGATCGAACTCGCACGCCGGTTAAGCAAAAAAAAGGAACTTCGCCCTGGACCAAAACGAAGCTATTGAAAAGGAAGTTGGGAAGTTACTCTCGGCCAAGATAGTGAGAGAGGTTTTTTACCCGGAGTGGCTCGCTAACCCAGTCCTAGTTAGGAAGTCGGATCAGAGTTGGCATATGTGTGTCAATTTTACCGACTTAAACAAAGCATGGCCAACAGACTCTTATCCTCTTCCCAAAATCGACAAGTTGGTCGACTCCACCGTTGGATATGAAATTTTTGGATTTTTAGATACGTATAAAGGATACCACCAGATTCTAATGGATCCGCGAGTTGCCGAAAAAACAGCATTCATCACAGACTTCAGAACATTCTGCTATGTGACGATGCATTTTGGATTGAAAAATGCAGGGGCAACCTATCAGAGAGCAGTTAACAAGATTTTCTCAAACCAGATGGTTCGGTGTATGGAAGTTTATGTAGACGATTTGCTCATTAAAAGCAAGTCTCTCGAGCAATATCTCATCGACGTGCGAGAAGTCTTTGTGGTGTTAAGAAAAACCCAGATGAAGCTAAATCCAAAAAAGTGTACGTTTGGGGTTAGGTCGGGGAAGTTCCTAGGGTATATGATCTCTAAAGGCGGAATTCGCGCAAACCCAGATAAGATCGATACCCTACGGGATATGCCCGCACCCCGAAATATGAAAGAGGTTCATAGGCTAACGGGTCGAATGGCAGCTTTGGATAGATTCTTATCAAGGTCGGCACAACGAGCTCTCCCATTCTTCAAGATCCTTCATCAAGCAAGTCCGTTTCAATGGGATGAAGAGTGTCAAAAAGCCTTTGAAGAATGAAAACATTATCTAACCGAGTTGCCGACCCTTACCTCACCCCGGGAAGGGGAAAAACTATTGGTCTACTTGGCAGTGTGCGAAGAAGCTTTGAGCTCTGTACTGGTTCGAGAAGGGAAATATGGCACTGCATGTCCCCGAGGTTTGATATACAGCGGCAGAAAAGTTAGCCCTATCCTTGGTTCATGCATCAAGGAAATTAAGGGCATACTTCCAGGCACACCCAATTACAGTCGTTACCGACCAGCCCTTAAAACAGATTCTGGATAAGCCGGACACATCAGGTCGATTAGCCAAATGGGTAGTGGAGCTAGTTGAGTATGACATCGAATTCATGCCTCGAACCGCAGTCAAAGGTCAAGCCTTAGACGATTTATTAACGGAGGGAATTTCGATTCAAATAGAACAGGAAAAGCAGGCCGAAATAGAAAAATAGGCTTTACAAGTCGACGGGGCCTCGAATAAAGAGGGGGCAGGAGCCGGTTTGTTACCGATCAGACCAAAAGGTGAATAATTTCCATACGCCTTGAGATTCGACTTCCAAGACACAAACAACGAGGCAGAATACGAAGCGATGATCACGGGGCTGAAGCTCGCGTTAAAGTTGGGAGTCGAGAATCTGCAAGTGTATATCGACTCGCAGTTGGTGGTGAATCACGTTAAGGGAGAATATGAGGCCAAGGAAGAACCTAGGAAGAAGTATTTATCAATGGTTCAGAAGCTCATACCCAAGTTCTCTTCCATCCAGTTTGAGCAGATCCCTAGGAGTCGGAATAAGAGGGCCGATGCACTCTCAAAACTCGCCTCGAGCTTTGAGTCGCGAAAGAGAGTGTTAGTCGAGGTCCTGGCAGATCGAAGTTATAAGGAAATTGAAGTTCAGCCGATCACCCAGTGTGCGACATGGATGGACCCAATCGCGCATTATCTGAAAGATGGCGTTCTCCCGGCAGACAAAATCCAAGCTAGAAAACTTTGACTCCAGGCAGTCAGGTACGCCCTTTTTGAGTCTTTACTTTATCGAAAGTCTTTCGTCATACCTTGCCTGAGATGTGCAACAGAAGACGAGGGGAAATATCTGCTAGAAGAAATCCATCGAGGAGCGTGCGGGAATGACTGTGGGGCTAGAATGCTCGTAAGAAAGTGTAAGTTAGCCGGATATTTCTGGCCCACCATGCAGCAAGATGCAATGTCTCTGGTTCAGACATACAGGGCCTGCCAAGTTCATGATAACATCAGTCATCTGCAAGCACAGGACATGATTCCAATGTCATCAGCTTGGCCTTCGACCAATGGGGAGTCGATATTATTGGACCGCTCCCTCGAGCCCCAGGGAACAATAGATTTGCAGTGGTGGCTATCGATTATCTCATTAGGTGGATCGAAGCCAAAGCCTTAACTAACAAATAGGCGGCAACGATCAAGAGTTTCTTGTGGGCGAATATTCTATGCAGGCATGGGATTCCTAAGGTTTTGATTTCGGATAATGGGTCGCATTTCGAAGACCGCTGAGTTCGAGAATGGTGTAAAGAATACGCAATTTCCCAGCACTTCACGGCTGTGGACACCCCCAAGCAAATGGTCATGTAGAACAAGTTAATAGACAGATCAAGACAGGGATCAATAAACGCCTCGAAGAGCAAAGGCGGGATTGGGTCCAGAATTTTCCGAGCATTCTTTGGTCATACAGGACAGCTCCGAATTCGGCAACTGGAGAAACACCCTTTTCCCTAGTTTACGGATGTGAAGCGGAGATCCCCGTCGAGATCAAGGTCCCTTCACCTCGAGTTCTACATTATGATACAGAAACGAACCAAGCAAGAATCCGAAGCGAAAAAGACGGGGTCGATGAACGTCGAGAATTGACTTCAGTTCGTGCCGCACGGTATAAGCAGAAGGTCTCCTAATATTATAGTGCTAGAGTGAGGCACAAGTATTTCAAGTTCGGAGATTTGGTGCTAAGAAAAAATGAAGTTAGTCGACAAGGAGATGAAGGGAAATTGGATCCCAACTAGGAAGGTCCCTACCAGATCCATAAAGCTCATCCATCGGGTTCTTATCAGCTAGGTCAAGCAGACGGATCGACAGTTCCTCACTATTGGCATGCCAACAATCTGAGGAAATACTAAGCCAAAGTAGTAAATCCTCAGTTTATGTTTTCTCCTTTGCATTTTGTTATTTCTTTTCAATCCTCAGTTAATGTTTTCTCCTTTGCTTTTTCCTTTCAAAGCAGTGTAATAAGTCCACTTCGGACAAGTTATTCGACATGTTTAATGAATTTGTTTTTATTGAGATGTGATGCAGTAGGATAAGTTAAGTCCGCAAGTCGGATAATACTAAAACCGATACGGTCAAGTCGTTCCGAAGACAGCGAATGTTAAGACAGAAATAACAAGAGAAAATAAGTCAAGTTCGTACGCCGGAAAAGGCTCATTTCCTAACAATGTCAAGGCCCTCTCAGTCCAACGGGAGAAGAAGGTCGAGGCAAATAAGCTAAGTCCACTAGTCGGATAACGCTTGAAAGATATAATGAAGTCAAGGCATTTCAACGTCCGACGGGATAGGAATGTCAAGGCTTAGATACTAAGTCCGCAGGTCGGATAACGTATAACAATCAAGAACTCCAGACAAAGTGTTCAAACAGGCGAAGTATATAAGTTACATCCAAAGTCGGCGGACGGACTAAACCATCAATTACACCAAAATATTATAATCCGACTTGGATATCAAATGCTACAGATGAAGGACGTGGTAGGACAAAACAAGTCGAGTTCAGAAACTGAGAACTACCTTTTACATATTTCTCTAAGGTAAATCAGTATAGCAAGTAAGATAAGAATTGTCAATTCTCATCGTACTTGGGGGGCTTCAGACATGAAGAGAAGATTATTAGTGATCGACATGCAAGTCCACAAAGAAAAATGCCACCAAGCAAGAGAAAACAAGTTGAGATTACAGACTTTGGAGAATAAAATAACCCAAGCCTTACGACTGGCCAAAATAAAAGTCAGAAATCCATCAAGTTTTTATCAAAATAAGTAAAGGAAAGTTCAGACAGCAGGATCGGTGGCATTTGAGACGGGGACAGACTCTGAAGCATCTATAGACCGATCGGGTAGAGTTGTTTTAGACGGCGTGTCATCCTCGGGAGTCGATACCTGGTACTTCTGGAAGATCAGGTCCCTATTCCGGAACTCTTCAGCAAACATGTTGTACCTCTCCATCGACGCCGCATCGTATAATTTAGCGTTCTCCCGGAGATCATGGTTTAAGCCTGGAGTGACCTTTAACGCGTCCTCGACCGCCATTGTATACCCCCCTTGGATCGCTGTTTCCATTAGCAAGTCAATATCTCTCTCCAGATCTGCGGACTTACGAACCGATTGAATAACTTCCTTCAACTTAGCATTTTCAGATGTAGCTACCTTGAGTCGATCTTGTTGGTCCTCGACTTCCCTTTTGTGTGTATCTTGGTCTGCCGCCCGACCCTCAGTCGCTTTCATTAACTCGGTCTCGACTTCCCGGCATTTGGTCAACAACTCTTCGTATAGGGCCAGTTGACCTGATTTCTCCGTCTTTAAGGCCAGCAAGTCGTTGTTCAGCTGTCAGACCTGGGCTTTATACTTATCTTCGCTATCCACCGGTTTATTAAGCCTCCTCATAGCAGCTTTGACAGCGACGTTAATCTAAAAAAAGGTTAAGTTGGCAATATAAGTAGAAGGCCGTAAGCAATAGAGGAAGACGATATAGAGAGTGTAAACGTACCAACGTAAGATTCTGGCAAAGGGCCGATGCTAACCTCTGATTATCCAAGGCATCGTAATCTTCAGCAGAGAGAGTAGTCTGGCCACCAGCGTCGACCTCAGGCGCCTCACGAGCCCGTTTCGACCCCCTGCGGTCCTCATGTTGTTTTTTCTTCATTAGTATATCCAAGGCGTTTTTCTTCTTGGCCGAGACATGGGAACCCTCAGGATTCTGAGTCGCTCGGTTTGTCAAGTCCACCAAATCCTCTGGCTCATCTCGGAGTCCTCCAAAGCCGTAGGTGGCATCTCGACAGCCAGAGTAGGGGGAGTCGTTTGTGCAGCAGCTAGAGCAGGAGTCGGAACTTTGACATTAGAGGGTTGACCCTGGGAAGCGCCGGGGACATCAGAAGCAGAAGCTTGGGCTTGGGGCCCTCGGCTTGGGGGCCTTGACCAGGTTCACCAGACTTCCAAATTTGTTCACTCCATAAAACAATACTAAGTATTAGTGCCTATAAGGTAAGCGGTAAATCATGTGCGAGAAAAGGATCGTGAGCTCCTACAGTCGGCCCGATCGACATCCGACAATGGTTCATAAGGGACGGGGCCGGCAGTCTCCAATCTCGCTAAGCCATACAGCATCCTCAGATCTTGGGTCACGACCTCAAAGCCTGAGTTCTCGATAACCCGGGTCTCTACCAGAGTTTGGCAGTTGTGCCTTGCTTCACTCTGATCGACCCTCTCCCTTCAGTTGGTTCTGAGGGCGTCGTTCCCATGTCGCACAAAAAAGAATCGGCGTTTCCAATCAGTATGTGAAGATTTTCCCTTCGACACTGGCTGAAACGCCTTGGCCCTCTTTTGAAAGGAGTACCATCCCAGATCCGGACACTTGATGAGTTTATAGAAGGATCTAAACAACTCGACAATGAAGCAGACTTTGTTCACCCGGCAATTTACCAAAAATCCGTAGAGTATCCTATTCCCATTAGGAGCAATCTGCGATACGGAGACCTGATAGTGCCTGCAGACTTCGACGACCCCAGGATCGACAAGAAATCGTAATCCTAACCTAAGTTGGTCTTCGTATACAGTCAGGAAATTCGCCGAGGGCTCGTCGGCAAATTGGTTGATTCCCGACGGGAGACGCACTTTAAAATCAACCGGAAGTAGGTTGTTCTCTTTGCATATGTCATCCAATTCCGGAGGGGTGATCCTAGAGAGACAACCCTTGGGTCCTTTTCCATCCATCCTTGTTTTCAATTTCTTGCGGGGTTGTAGAGAGGCCGAATCGGCAGAAGGTCCGGCGTCGTTTGAAGTTCCGGCAGCAAGGGGATCAGAGCGGGTGGTTGATGAGTATTCACTCCCACTTTCACGTTCTATGTCACTACTAACAGACATTTGCTAAATAAAGAAAAGAAGAAGTAGGGAGAGCAAGGGGACTTACTTGTGGTTTTTTGGAAGAGATTGAAGAGGAAATAGAGGACTTTGGTCTTCTGGTACGATCTTCTGCTTTTATGCCTTGGAGATTTGAAATAAGAGCCTAAAAAGACGTTATAGAGGGGTTATAACTCCCCCCATAAACACGTTAATTCAGAGACGGCGTTACAGATCACGAGAAACCACTTCGAATTCTATAGTGTGAAAACGCCGTCAGTACTTTATGACGTCACGCGGCAGGGTCATGAGTGGCTAGGGTTCTAGACGTCAGATCACAGCTGTCCTCCTCAGAATCCTAGAGGCCTATCTCGATGACTACGTAATGCGGCAGATTTTACCTCGAAAAGGTGAGCTCGACTTCGCTCTAATCTGGGGGGCTTGATGATACAGGGTTAGGCTCGTATACGTGTCATCAAATGATTGGTCCACGTGCTTGAAGATGGAATGGGAAGTTTTGGGGTCCTGTCCAAGATCCTTGTCCGTATCGACTTCTATAACAGGCTTCCACACATTTGTCGAATGTCGGAGAGAGTCATTACCTAGTCGGGGTCTCCAGTCTAGTCTCGACCCACAAGTCGGATAAGTCGAAGACAAGACAGGGTCCTGCATCGATTATAAAGCCCAGTAGTCTTAGTTTCTTGGGCAGGGGGCAATCGCATAAAAGGCCCTATAGGGTCAATTATGGAATAAACCTAAACCGCCTCTAACTAGGGTTAGGGCATAAACACCACCCTATATATACTATCTTCCAGGAACTACGTAAGGCTTGATTCCTGGAACATAACAGGATACGTAACCTTGGTCCAATCCTTTTTTATCCTTTCTATCTGGATCGGTCCATCACTGATAACATCCAGTATTTCCTCATGAGTGGCTGCAAGTTGAGACGACATCCATATTTTATATTCATCAAATTATTAACATTGAATACATGTACTTTAGACATGAAATTTGTGGAGTCCATAGTCACATATAAAAAGGTATATAGATATAGAAGACACAGATTTAAAAACTACTTTGAAAATATAAAATCTCCTTGTTACTAGAAATCAGATCTAAAGAGGTTCGGATACTAGGAACGCTGCTCCGATACCAATTGTTGGTCCCAAAGAAGGGTAAAAGTATAGTCAGAGTGAGGGTGAATGACTATACTGGAGTTTCAAAAACTTTTCTTGTTTTAAAAGCTTTTGGGCAGCGGATAAGTCCTTTCTTAAAAACTATTTCAAAGTAGATTATGCACACACAGATTATGAATATAATACAGTAAATAAATGCTGTAAAATAAAGTGCTGAAAGTAAATAAACACTAAGGTTTATATTGGTTCAGGGTAGTGTAATCCCTTAATCCTTCCTTCTCCTGTGATGATTGAAGGAATTCACTATTGTCTTTCACCAATAAAATAGTAAGATTGTCCTTGGCTACACAAGCATCACAATATCCAAGAATATCACTCTCTGGCTACAACAGCTTCAGTGATTCAGTCTTCAACACACTCTCGTTGAGAACAAATCCTTCAGCAGCTATCACAAAGGGTGCAATTCCTTCTCAGACTTCTCTGATTCAATTGCTGCAAACTAGTGTGAATGGAATTCACAGAGAATTGATCAATCTTAGTGCTTGATATGACTTTATGCTCTGAATGCTGAGTTGATCACTATATCTGTTCTTTTAGATTTAAAAAGAAGGCTTATGAAATTGACAGAGTTTCTGCGATTTTTCTTCTCAATGTCGTTTTTGTTGTTGTTCTGTCAATGCCTTCTATTTATAGCATTGATTTTCCTTGATTTGAATTTCTATCCATTGGCTATTTAATGTGGAGAATAATCCTAAACTAATTCTTGATTCCTCCTTTATTTTATTCTCCTTAACTTTAGTGATCCGGATTTTATTCAAACGTCCACCATAAAATCCATCCTTGATTGATTCTACATTTAATGCTTGATCTTCTTATTTTCAGAAAGTGGAAAATAAGTATGGCAGGTATATATTACTCTGCTGAGACTTTACTTGACCATTGCTTGACCGGTTAAGTGAATCTGCTCACTTATCTGTTGGGATCTTTCTTCACTGCTATTCCTTACTCAGCCGGTAGAATGTTTACTTTGCCGGTTCCTGCTTTCTTCATTTCTTTGATTTTCCAAGAGTGCTTGCACTTCACTAATCTTTGATTTGTGTGAGATCAGTGTACACCATATTAAAACAATGAGTTTCATCACATGTAATATAACTTAGACTTATACAAGGTCATCACAGACTTCCCTGGTTACAAGTCAGTCCATATGTCTTCATGCTTCTCTGCTGGTACTTGGCTTTCTCCACTATGTTGATTTTCTGTTTCACTTAGCCATCATACCATATAGTACAATACTTGTCTGACTAAACTTATACAACATGTCAAACTCTAAGTAAAGACTTATACAGAGATTTCAAACTTATTTTAGGCTTGCTATAACAGCTAGTCTGGACATCATCAAAACATCAAAACAAACAAAATGTTCCTAACAACAACAGTCATTGACACTCAGCAGTCCTTCTCTGTGTTTAGGTTTCTTTGATAAACAAAGAGTAAAATAAAAAAAGTGATTCTTCTCAATCAAGCCTTTGATCAGGTTCTTCAAGTGTGTATACTAAATGATACTTGAATGCAGGAACACTTCAAGAAATTTTGGATCGGTAGTGTATGGTCAGCAGGATGCAGTAAGTAATTCAGCAAGGTATTAAGCTCTTGATTACTTGTAAATTCATGTATGTTATGGTTTTAGAGGTCCTCTATTTATAGGTGGAAATCTAATATTTGAATTTGAAATTTGAATCAGACCGTTATTGGATTTTTCTGAATATTCCCTTGAAAATCCTCTGCTGTACATCCCGTGTCAGTGTCCTTCTAATAGATAGACTATCAACCAATGGTTTTTCTCTATTTTATTTGGCTCTGAGATTCTTGTAACGTTCTTTTGATATCTACCATTGATTGACCAAATAATCCAATGCTTGATATCCATCATTATCCATTTAATATTCTAGAATAATCCTTGCAACAGATTAAGTTGATTAATGTATACTCAGATGATGTCTTGTTTATGTGTCTGCTAAGTAATACATTGAGTCAACTGACTCTTGGTTTGCTGTGTTCTTGACTGAACACTCAGCTGACTGCTTCTCATCTAACTTTTGATTGTGATGTTAGAGTACACAATTTTAACATAACTAAGTCCCATTGATCACATTTCCTTTTTGGGAACTTAGACCTTCAGTACAAGGTATACAAGATCAGTTTAGGCAATCACAGACTTACTTAAATTCTGATCTCATACCCTTGGCTTTAAAACTTCATTACTAAGTTTGAACCCTTAGCCTTCAATCTTAGTTACTGAGTTTGAACCCTCAGCCTTCAATAATCGACACTGAGCTTGAACCTTCAGCCTTCAGTCTTCATCACTGAGTTTGAACCATTAGCCTTTAGTCTTCAGCAAGTCCTAGACACTATACTAAAACCCAACCTAGATAGGCCCACTGAGCTAGTCAGCTGACCTATATACAGTGCTTGTTTGATCAATCCTATACAAAGATCAAACTTTAGTAAACCTATACACTAAATCTTGATATCCTTTTACATTGCCCTATAACAGCTAATCTGGAACTCATCATTAAAACTAAATTATGTCTAACAATGTGTTGGACTTATTATGAGTTTTAGTGATGAGTGCCAGACTAGCTGTTATAGAGCAAAGGAAAAAAGACATCTAGATAAAATGTATAGGATTATTAGAGTTTGATCTTTGTATAGGTTTGATCAAACAAGCACTGTAAAAGGTCAGCTGACTTTCATCAAGAGACTGCCTAGATCAAGAGGGTACCCGAGTCGAGAGACTAGTTTAGAACCTCAAAGACCAAGGCTGAGGGTTCAAACTCAGTTATTGTAGACTAAGGGATCAAACTTAGTATTTAAAGTCAAGGATATGGAATTAGAATTTAGGGAAGTCTGTGATGACCTAAACTGATTGCATATACCTTGTGTACAAGGTCTAAGTTCCATAAGTTAAGTGGTGATTGGAACTTAGTTATATTCAAAATGGTGTAATCTAACTTCATATTAAAAGTTAGATATAAGAGAAGTCAGCTGCAATGTATTAAAAACACAGCAACCAATGATCAGCCGACTGATATGTACTTCAGCAGACTTACACTCACAGGAACCTGCTGAACACTTATTTCGATTTAATCTAGGCTGCATTGGAAGATTACAAAGAAAATGACAGATAACAACTCTTGGTTTTGTCAACAAATCAATGGCCAAGATTAAAGGGACGTTGGAAAGAAATAGAAGTTTATCCAATGGATACAAGTCAAAGGGTGGACAGTCTGAAAACTGCCAAAAAGCAAACTGACGGTGTCAGTACAATGTACAGAGACAGAAAGCAAGTCAAGATGGGACAAATCTGAAACGGCTATGTTTGAATTTCAAACATAAATCACAAGGGATCTCACCTATAAATAGAAGACCCGTGTTACATTTACAGATGATGATTTTTGAGAGAAAAACAACAGATTATCTTGAGCTTCAGATTCTTATCAAGAAATCACCCTGCTGACCCTACTGAACTTAAACCTACTGATCCATAAAAATTCTTCAAGTGTAATATGCTATCAAGCTACATCAAGTTTGTACACTTGAAGAATCTATGCTGCTGATCATATCATCCTGATCAGGCTGCGGAAGGCTGAATCACTTACTTGATTCAAACTTTCTTTTGTAAGAAATCTACTGAAGACAGTGAAGCATTTTTGGGTGTCAAGGACTGTTGTTTGTGGTGGAGCTAGTGAAGAGGCAATCCTACCCTTCAAGGACCAAAGAAGACTTTGGAGCAAAGAATCCTACCTGCTCCAAGTGTTCAGGTTTGTGAAGCCATAGTTATTGGTGAAGGACAAACAACTTAGGGATTTTTGTAACTGCTACCTCAAGGATCTCTAGTGAATTACCTCCAACATCACAGGAGAAGAGTGGACTGACAGGATTACATCACCTGGAACCACTATAATAATTGCCTACTTACTTTCTGCACTTACATTCTGCATTTAGTATATTTAGCACATAAACCTACTGTACTAGCGAATGAATCACACACATACACTACTGAGTATCTAATACTTGGTATCATATTTTAACAACAAGTAATAAGGCTTAATTTAAATATATTCCGCTGCAACAAATTCAGTAAATTCAATAGTCAAGAGACTCATCGATTAATCAAAGAGTGTCAGAGTTGCCTTGAGTTGTTAACTCCAAAAGTTTTAAGTTTTAAGTTTATTCACCCCCATCTAAACTTAAACAAAGTCTTTCAAGGGACCAAAATTGGTATCGTGAGCAAAGGCTTCGCTCAAGTAATCATACTTGTTGTGCTTGTGAAAATAATTTGAAAACTTTTTCAAGTTTCTGATTTTCAAAGATTTGCATCTTGGATAACAACCAGTATGCTAGAACAATGTTGATGTGTTCTTTTGATCGCTTTGATGAGTATAAACGTCGTATGCAGGCTTTTCTAGCTGCAACACACGATGAGATGATGGATGTGCTGACTGATGGACCACTGGAAATTACAAAGGCTATAACTGTGGATAATCAAACTCAGTACATTCCAAAGCCAAAAAGAGAATGGAATGCTGAAGATAGAAAAAGAGCAAACCTCAACAATATTGCTATTGATATCATATATAGAAACCTTTGATAGAAATATGTACATGAAGGTGAAAGATTGCAAGACTGCAAAAGAACTTTGGGATAAGTTGCAATTAATCTGTGAAGGCACTGATGCTATCAAGAAGAACAAGATCAGTGTTAGGAACATTTGATTATGTTTTGATGATAGCCATACCAGCTGTTATAGCAAGCCTGAAATAAGTTAAAAATTCTCTGTATAAGTCTTTACTTAGAGTCTGACATGTTGTATAAGTTGAGTCAGACAAGTATTGTACTAGTTGGTAGGACGGCAAAGTGAAAACAGATATTCGGCAGAGTAATGCCAGCCAAGTATCAACAGAGAAGCAATGTAGACATTATTGTCTGACTTATAACCAAGGAAGTCTGTGATGACCTTGGATAAGTCTAAGTCATGTTTCAAGAAATTAAGCTCAATGTTTAAATATGGTGTACACTGATCTCACTCAAAACAAGGATCAGTGAAGTACAAGAATTCTCCTTTGAACTTAAAGAATAAAGGAAACAGTGAATCGGCAAAGTAAACTGACTTTCGGCTGAGTGAAGACAAAGCAGTAAAGGAAGATCTAAACGGCAAAGTCAGGTGGATCACTTGACCGTTCAGAGAACGGCTGAGTAAACCTTTCTCGATCAGATTATTGAAATATGAAGAAGATACAGAAGATTAAGCGTTAATTGCACAATTAATAGAGGATCAATCAAGGACGGAATTTCTGGTAAACATTTGAAGAAAAACACGATCGTTAAAATCAAGGAGAATATTATTAAGGGGGAATCAAGAATAAAATCAAGGATTATTCCCCTCATTAATAAAGCCAACGGACGGAAATTCGAATCAAGAATAATCAAGGCTATAAATAGAAGACATTGATAGAAAGGAAAGATACACAAGAGAGAACGATCAAAAATCTGAGCAGAAACTCCGTCAAAATGAAAAATCTTCTATCTGTACTAAAAGGAAATATCCAGTGATCAACTCAAATCTAAGAGCTACAAATCAAACATCAAGCATTGAGATTGATCAACAAGTTGGTGAATTCAATTCACATAAATCAAGCAACTGAATCAGAGCCATCCGAGAGGGAGTTGTGTTTGTGATAGTCGCCAAGGATTTGATCCTAAGGAGCAAAGGAAAGAGACCGAGTAATCAAGTCATTGCGCCAAGGAGTGATAGTCTTGTAGATTATGAAGCTTGTGAAGTCAATGACAATCGTATTTATTGTATATGTGAAAACAATAGTGAATTCCTCCAATCATCACAGGAGAAGAGTGGATTAAGGGATTACACCACCATGAACCACTATAAGCCTTGTGTCAATTTACTTTCTGCAATTTACCTTACTGCATTCATTTAATTGCTTACATTATATTACATATTATTGATTGCTTAAACTAACTTGAAATAACTTAGTAAGAAGGGACTTATCCGCTGCCCAAAAGCTTTTAATTACAAGAAATTTTTTTGAAACTCAACTATAGTCATTCACCCCCTCCCTCTGACTATAGTTTTACCCTTCTCTGGGACCAACAATCAGTGTGGCAAAGAAGAAGTTCCAGGAGTTCAAAATGAAACCAAATGAAACTATTGAACAAATGGAGTCAAGATTCAATGCAATCATGGATGAACTCACCCTACTAAGTGTAAAATACTCAAAAGAAGAAAAATCTTGGAAGCATTACCTGCAAAAGAAGTTTGGGAAATGAAGGTGACTGCCATAGAAGAAATGAGAAGTCTACATGAAGAGGACACCTTCAAATTGTTTTCAGATCTTAAGGCCTATGAATTCAGTAAGAAACTTGTACCTGAGACTGAAAAAGAAGAACCTAAGACCACTACATTGGCTGCTACACATCAAGAAGAAACATCATGAGCTCAAGATGACCTACTGGATGAAATGCAAGAACAAATTGCCCTACTGAGCAAGAAAATCAGAATGATGAAAAATGGAAGGGGTTATCCAAGGAATTTCACAAATAAGTTTAGTGAAAAGAAGAAGGAAGAATCCAAGAAAGACAATTATTACTTGTGCTATCAATGCAAGAAACTAGGACACTTCAAACCTGACTGTCCTGAACTAAAATAGAAGATGGAACCTGATTATCTTTGCTTCAATTGTAAGAATCCTGCACATTTCAAACCTGATTGTCCAGACCTACTGAAGAGCAAGAGTCAATAAAGAAGATCTGGCAAGAAAGCTATGGTTGCTGAAGATGAATCAGGATATGAAGTAGAATCGAAAAGGGAAATGAATCTGATGATACTGCACTTGTTGCTGGTATGGATGATTATGCTTTAATGGCAAACATGGATGAAACAGAGGAGGTATACTGCACTTGTTGCTGGTATGGATGATTATGAATCAACTTATGGTTCAAATCCTAAAAATTCTGACAATGAAGAAACTTTGGATGCCATCCTTAATCAACTGAGGATAATACAATCTGGTTATGAGATTGTGAAGGCAGAAAAAGAAGCTCTTCAAACAGAAGTTGATAGATTAAAAGCTGAAATAAGAATTCTCAAGGGTAAGGAAAATGAGTGTGGACAGAATCAACACAAGTCTGCTGTACATTCAGTAGCTGTTGAATCTGCTGAACAATCTTGTTCTTCCATTGCATTCAAATCTGGAAAGCCTTATGGTAATAGAACATGCCTTTGATTTGGAACTCAACAATCTAATAAAAGTGGATCCAGTAAGGTTACTGAACCTGGTACCAAAATTGGTCCTAAGTTTGTGCCTGCACAAGATCCAACTCCTAAAAGAGTTGCTGAGGCAGTAAAGCCTACTGAGAATGATTCAAAAGGCAAAATCAGAAGTCAAAAAGGACATCAGTACCTAACAAAAATAATAAATCTAAGAGTAGGACTGTTGTACCTACTGATAGCAGACTTGCTACCAAGTCTGCTGGACCACATAAAGGGAAAAATCAGAAATATTCCAAGGATAAGAATCCTAAACCTAAAAATGTCAATCATACTAAGGATACTTATCTCATGGGGAAAGGTAGATTGTTCCCTGCTGATGATGACTGGAATATTCCTCTATCTACTGCTAGAAACAATAGATATAACCATACTGCTAGGGTAAAACCTCAGCAATAGACTCTGCAGGGGACTCAGCAGAGGACTTATACAAGACCTCAGCAGACTCCATTTTACAGGGCTGTTCCTAAAAGACAGCAAACCTATGGTTATGCTAATGCTTCTAACAATAGAAATCACTTTAAACAGCATTACGAACCAAAAGGCCAGAAAGCATATGTGAGTACTACACAACCAAAAGTTAGACCATATGAAAGTGTAGAATACATGTATGAACAAAAATATGACACTTTTCAGAGAAGACCTTATGGAAATTTGCCAAGGGTCATGCTTACCACTGACCACTATGGACCCAAACAGTATTTGGTACCTAAAATACATTAACTTTGTTTTGTAGGGTGTCTAGTACTTTGACAGTGGATGTTCCAGACATATGACAAAGAATAAGCACTGTTTGTCAAACTTTGTGGCAAAGGATGGTCCAAGAGTGAATTTTGGAAACAAGAATACACCTGGATACACAAGAGGATATGGCACACTTGTGAGAAATGGATTAACAATCAGAAATGTTGCATTTGTGGAAGGACTGGACTACAACCTCATCGAGCACCGGGATTTCGTGACATGGGTAACAAGGTCACTTTTGACAAAGGCACATGTATTGTCATTAGTGAAAGAGGTGATCAAGTTGTGTTGGCTGGAAGAAGACAACAAAACATGTATGTTGTGGATTGGTCTACTGCTGTTCCAGAAACATGCCTGATTGTGCATACCAAGTCAGAACTTAATTGGTTATGGCTGTTCCAGAAACATGCCTGATTGTGCATACCAAGTCAGAACTTAATTGGTTATGGCATAAGAAGTTGAATCATCTAAACTTTGATGATATCAATCAGTCGGTGAAGAAGAAACTAGTGATTGGTTTACATGAGAACACATTCAAAAAGGATGCTATATGTGATGCCTGTCAGCAAGGTAAACAAACAAAATCAAGCTTCAAATCAAAGACTAAGCAATCAACAAAAAGAGAATTGGAGCTGATGCACATGGATCTATTTGGACCAGTAACTCCAACAAGTGTGACAGGAAAGAAGTACACTCTAGTAGTTGTGGATGATTATTCAAGATACACATGGGTAGTATTAATGAACAAAAAAAGTGAAATACTTCAAAAGATGCCTGAACTTTTGAAGAGATTGCAAAATAAGAAAAGTTTGACAGTAGTGAAGATCAGATCAGACAAGGGTACTGAATTTCTCAATAAAGTTATAAGAGAATATTGTGAACAAAATGGTGTGTTACATCAACTAGCTGCTGCTGGTACACCACAGCAAAATAGGGTTGCTGAGAGAAGAAACGGGACTTTGAAAGAAGCAGGAAGAACTATGATATGTGAAGCATTATAACCTGAAATGTATTGGGTCATAAGCAAATAATACAAAGACGCTATATACAAAACAGACCTCGTGAACAAGAAGTCAAGACACCTTATGAAATTTGGAATGGAAGGAAACCTAATATATCTTACTTTCATCCATTTGGAAGCAAATGTTTTATTTTAAATCATAAGGAGCAATTGAAGACATTCCAACCAAAATCAGATGAAGGAATTTTCTTGGGATACTTTTCATCAAGAAGGCATTCAGGTAATCGAACAAAAGGACATCAAACATGAAGAAACAATACATGTTGTATTTGATGAACCTAAGTTCACCGGAATGGAAGATGAAGCTTCGTAACTCACCGAGAATCAACAAGTCACCGATCCGTAATGTGTTGATGTTTTGGAAAGAATGTATGACTTAAAGGTTTCGACTCGCCCCTCATCGAACCCCCCTGCTGGTAACACTCACTGATGCAACAACCGAGGCGCTTCAAGGATCTCACCGAACCCCTCGCAAGAAGCCACAAAGCAGACTCTACCAAGATGATGTTCCCGAGAATCAATCTAACCGTAATCCACAATGGTTAAGGGATCACCTCGCCGAGCAAGTTATTGGCAATATACAACAAGGTGTAAGGACTGAAGACAATTAGAAGCAATGTTTACATGTTTTCTATCTTAAATGGAACCTAAAGTTGTTGAAGAAGCAATATCGATCCAGATTGATAATTGCCATGCAAGAAGAATCAATGAATTTGAAAGAAATCAAGTTTGGACACTAGTGGAAAGGCCTAATCATGCAAACATAATTGGAACCAAATGGGTATACAGAAACAAATTGGATGAATCTGGTACCATTGTAAGGAATAAGTCCAGACTAGTTGCAAAAGGCTATTCTCAAGCAGAAGGAATAGATTTTGATGAAACATATGCACCTGTTGCAAGATTGGAAGCTATAAGATTATTCTTAGCATATGCTGCTTTTAAAAACTTCAAAGTATATCAGATGGATGTCAAGAGTGCATTTTTGAATGGCATTCTGGAAGAGGAGGTCTATGTTCAGCAACCTCCTGGTTTTGAAGTTAAAGATCAAGAAGATGAAGTGTACAGACTCAACAAAGCACTTTATGGCTTGAAACAAGCACCAAGAGCATGGTATGAGACCCTATCTCAATTCTTGGTGGACAATGGTTTTACCAAAGGTACCATTGACAAGACTCTTTTCAGAATCAATTAAGGAGACAGCACCCTGCTGGTACAGATTTATGTTGATGACATAATTTTTGGTTTTGAAAATGAATTACTATGTGAAAAGTTTGCTAATCTGATGAAAATTAAATTCCAAATGAGTATGATGGGAGAAATGAACTACTTTTTGGGATTACAAGTCAAACAAAAGAAAGATGGAATCTTCATTCATCAAACCAAGTATACCAAGGAGCTGCTGAAGACATTTGGTATGGAAAATAGCACCAAAGTATCAACTCCTATGAGTACAAACATAATATTGGATGAAGATAAGGAAGGCAAAGTTGTTGATCAAACTTTATACGTATGATGATAGGCAACTGTTGTACCATACCGCCAAAGAGACTGATATATCCTTTGCTGTAGGTGTTTGTGCAATATTTCAATCTGAACCAAAAGAAAGTCATTTAGCTTCAAAGAGACTTTGGATGTAGGAATTTTGTATTCAAAAGATGGAAGCTTCAAAGTTATATCCTACTCAGATTTTGATTATGCTGGATGCAAGATTGATAGAAAAAGCACCACAGGAACCTGTCAGATGATGGGAAATAGACTGGTTTCCTGGTTTAGTAAGAAACAGAATTCAATATCAACTTCCACTGCTGAAGCTGAATATATTGCTGCTGGAAGTTGCTGTGCACAAATACTTTGGTTAAGACAACAATTAAGGGATTATGGAATTGAAGAAAGAGAAATTCCTATAATGTGTGACAACACAAGTGCAATTGCAATCACAGAAAATCCTGTTTTGCACACAAGAACCAAGCATATTGATGTGAGACATCACTTTATAAGAGATCATGTTGAAAAGAAAGATGTGGTGGTTCTTTACATCCCTACTGAAGATCAACTTGCTGATATATTCACAAAACCATTGGATAGTGAAAGATTTGCCAAGTTAAGGACTGAACTTGGAATTATAAAAGTTGACTGTTACACCTATGATCAGCAATGTACTGGAATTCACCAAGGGGATTAGTCTTTGCTATGTTGGGCGAGCTCACTTAGCAGATTAGTCATTGGTATCAACAATTCAATGTACTTATTTATGTTTGAACAATTGAGCATATGAAGTTACCAAGGGGATTGGTCTTTGTCATGTTAGGTGAGCTCACTTGACAGATCAGTCATTGGTATTAAACTTCATCTTGTATTATCAATTGGACAAAACAAGAAGAATTGAAGATCAGTAGATTAACTCACAAGAAAGCCATCGAGACATCTTTGTCAAGAGGTCACCGAGCCAAGTCTCATCGATGGCAAATTCTCACGAGGCATACGTTATACCAAACTTTAAAAAGTCAAAAAGCAAAAGACCGGGATATTTATTTTATCTTTATAACCACAGTTACACGATCTGACGGTTACAAATCTTTATGGTTAAGTTTTGGGCCACGTGTCAAGATCTCATTAACTCAAATTTAATCGTGGTTAATGCTACAGTGCACTATCTGACAGTTTCTACCCACCACTCTCTGCTATATATACAGACATATACACAGAGGATCTTTACAAAACTCAGATTGATCTTCTCTGCAAATATACCGTGTGAACACAGATTTGAAAAGCTATCTTCTTCATCTTATTCATCAAAATGGAAGATAATGATGATGTTCATATCGGAACAAGCCAAAGTGTCAGAGGCTTTGTTGTTGATGCTAACAAAACTGAATTAGCTATCAATATTGGTCGTAGAATCAGAAGATTTGAAGGATTGGAAGATGTTCTGAATATCAGATTGGAAAGAATATCTTACACAAATTTTGTTAATTTCTGGAGAAGCATTGTGATAAGAGAAGGTAGAGAGGCATTTACTACAACAGTGAATTGCCAGGAGATTGAAGTTTCCTCAAACCTGCTGAGGGAATTTTTGGTTTTGGACCCGAAACAATGCTCCAACTAATCCCGAGGAAATGGGGCTCACAAAATTGGATTTTGTTGATAGAATAAAGATAGATGATGCTATCAAATCATCTATGGGAATCAATGTGAAACACATTGGGATGGAATACAATCTGCTGAGCAAAATTATAGCAAAGAATATCTTGGGATTGAGTGGAAGCCTTGATACTTTATCAGGACCCAAGATTGAACTATTAATCATCATCTGCAAAAGCATGAAATTTGATTGGGCTGGATTCTTTGTCCATTATATGAAGAAAGTGATAACTGAGGAAAGAGAAGGGATAAGGAAGTCCAAGGCCTTGCCTCTGGGTTTGATGATTCAGGACCTGCTGAATCATTTGGGGATTGCAGATGTTGCACCAGAGAAAATAAACAAGTCGAGATACAAGAAGGAGATTGGCTATCTCATCCCTGGTTTGGATGATGATGAAGATGTGGATGCTGAAGCCACAAAAAGTGATAGTGATGGAGATGATGGTGCTGGTGGTGAGCAGGTCAAACAAATTGTTATACCTGCTGCACCCAAAAAAGTTACTGAGAAGAGGAAGGCTGCTGACACCAGAAAGATCACAGAGATGTTACAGCCTAAGAAAACAAGGAAGCAGATGGCAAGGACTGCTGAGTCTACTGAGGGTCCAGTTGAAGTTGAAGTTACTGACCCTGCAAAATTTACTAGAAAGAGGAAAGCTACTGAAGTTGAATCAGAGCAACTTTCCAAGAGGATGAAAGAAATTTCCAAGAAAAAGAAACATGGCAAAGGCAAGGAACTGAGGGTTCTTGAAGAACAAAGGGAAGAAGAAAGGCAAGAGGGTATTGAAACCTTTAAAAATTATTATGCCTACTGAAACTGGAGAGGTTGTTGTTGAGCAACCTACTGAGCCTATTGAAGACCCACAGCATACAACTGTACAAGACCCTACAAATTCTGCAATAGATCAGGGGGAAGAGCAGTCTGCTGCTAACCCCGCTGATGAGCGTGTAAGTCAGGGGGAACCAAGTGTGGAACAAATGGAGGTGGTAGGTACAAATGTACACTCTGAAGAACCTACTGACCTGTTCATATCTGCAATAGATACTCTTACTCATCTTGTTGAAACCTATGAGGGACAACAAGTTGAGCAATCTGCTCCAAAAAAGCCCTCAATGGCATATGAAAGGAGGGAGCAGAAATCTAAGAAGGATAAAGTAGATCCCAACTTCAAAATGGTGCAAAGATATTTTCAATGGAAGTTTGGATTCTACAAGAAACAAAACCGATGCTGTGATCCAATGAGTGGATTTGAAGAATGGGCATTTGATCACCGGGTGTGGACAAATTTATTGGAATTGGTAGATACAACTTTGCCGCAGACTAGGCTGATGGATCTGTTGAATGAAGGGAAGAAGAGTGTCAAGTTAATGTTCAAAGATCCAAAATACACACCTGACAGTGATGACTCCTCATCATCTGACTCTGATGGGGATCCCCCCATGTTCCTTGAGAGACCAAAGGAGGGGCAAAAGGGACAATCACGAAGCCACCGGTCAAAGATCCATCGATGGTACAAAGAGATCAATCTGGCCGATGTCGTGAGTCTCACCAAGCACAAAGAAACTATAGATTTGGATGAAGAAAATATTGTTGAATATAGTGAGCCTGATGTTAGTTTTGGAGACTCGCTCAATTTCAAGAAAGGATTGATACTGTGGCACTATCTCAAAATCACGAGGAACTACAGAAGATTGTCATGCTGCTGAGGCTCTTTGGAGGAAAATATGGCAATATTCCTGCACTCGTGCAGAGTGTTGACCATCAAGACCAAGAAGTAATAAGTCGAAATTGGACTTGGTGATGGGTTTTGAGGATCATCATTACTTCTTGAGGAGGTTCAGTTGTTAAGACCAAACAAAGACTCAACAAAGGTCGGAACTGGTGGTACAGGTTGCTGAGGACCACACAGCACCTAGACAAAGGTTGGAACTCCCAATGGGTTTGGAGGAAACCCTTGTTATTGTTAACGGGTCGTAGTAGAGAGCCTCACTGGAGGAAAGGTCACTGAAGAAAAGGATAGTCAGCAGACTGTTGTTATTGATGAGGATGAACAGCTGCTGAACTATGACTTCAGTGATGAGGAGTTTCAAATGCCTGAGGAAGAACATGTTGCTGCTGAACCACAACAGGCATTTGTCCCAGTTTTTTAGGAACCTACCCTAGATCCAATTCTGGAGGAATTCCAAGGTCCTAACCCTGCTGGAAGGGATATGAGCTGGGCTATGGTTGTTAGCAAACAGAGGGCACAATACAATGAGGAAGAGCCTACTGACGAATCTGCTAGACATATGGATGGAGGAATGGTCGTGGGGGTACCAAAGACAGTGATGGATGAGTTGAGGACTGTCAGAAGTGACATTACAAGGTTAAGAACTCAACTTGACAGACAAGAGCAAAGGTTTGAAGATTTGCTGAATCTAGTGGAAAATAGAGGGAGAACCACTGAAACAGTTGCCTCCAATATTACTTCCGCACAATATGCACTTGCTGATCTTGCCCTCGATGTAAAGGGGAATAAAACAAGGCAATACATCAAGGATAAATTCCTTAAAGATCGACATCCATTCACCAAAAACTTGATAAACTTGCCGAGGCACCCAAGCCTCGCCGTGGATCGAACCTCATGGAACATTTCACCCTACTGAATTGGATCCTAAGCTTACTGAGAGGATCAATCTCTTAGAGCAGACATTGCAAGGAAGGATCACCGCAGCTTGACACTAGAAACGAGATAATGGAGGGTCAATCAACAACTTGGTGATCACACAGAGAATGTTCATGGCCTGCTTCTCTGCTTTGTTGATTATGTCAATAAGGGGTAGAGAGCCAAACAACAAGTAGCAAAAGAGGCTGATTGGATATTTGCACAAAAGAGATGGGAACTCGACACCAATGCATTTAGAGAACTCCGCACTGCATTTCCACCGATCGATGATCTTTTCAAAGAATATAAGAAGATTTATTACAACAAGAGAAGACCTTACCATGACAAGGGCTTCTATGAGGGACTAAATTCCTTTTTGGGGCTTAAGTTTTGAGAAGCAAGAGTGAAAGCTTTAAGATCTTCACACAGAGGTGGAAGAGGTGGTAGAGGTGGAAGGAGTCTACCCCTACATCACCAAAGATTCACCGTATGAGTTCAAAGAGTTACACATGCGTTTAGGCTTCGGAGTACATCAGATTAACCTTACTCTACCTGAGGCATGGAAATGGTGGAAGGAAGTGAATCCCCATATTGATTTTTCCCTTATTGAGAATCAATGGATGAGAGATATGGTTAGGTAAATAAGGGAATATCATGAGCAGCAGGAGAAAGAAAGGCAGGAAATAGAAAGAAGAAACTAGATCAGCATACCTACACTTGCATTTTATTTTTGCTGAATCTAGATTGTAATATCTTTTGAACAAACTGATTATAATGAGAAATGACTGAATTTGTTATGTTTGTGTTTTTACTCTTTTTGCTTTGTGTAAGGAGGAGGGTATTGGCATCATCACAAAAAGGGGGAAATTGTTGGACTTATTTTGAGTTATAGTGATGACCAGACTAGCTGTTATAGAGCAAAGGCAAAAAGACGTCTAGATCAAATGTATAGGATTATTAGAGTTTGATCTTTGTATAGGTTTGATCAAACAAGCACCGTAAAAGGTCAGCTGACTTTCATCAAACAGACTGCCTCTAGATCAAGAGGGTACCCGAGTCAGTAGACTAGTTTAGGAACCTGTTGAAGACTCAAGGCCGAGGTTCAAACTCGGCTTATTGAAGACTAAGGGATCAAACTTAGTATTTAAAGTCAAGGATATGGAATCAGAATTTAGGGAAGTCTGTGATGACCTAAACTGATTGCATATACCTTGTGTACAAGGTCTAAGTTCCATAAGTTAAGTGGTGATTGGAACTTAGTTATATTCAAAATGGTGTAATCTAACTTCATTTAAAAAGTTAGATATAAGAGAAGTCGGCTGCAATGTATTAAAAACACATCAACCAAAGATCAGCTGACTGATAAGTACTTCAGCAGACTTACACTCACAGGAACCTGCTGAACACTTATTTCGATTTAATCAAGGCTGTATTGAAAGATTACAAAGAAAATGACAGATAACAACTCTTGGTTTTGTCAACAAATCAATGGCCAAGATTAAAGAGACGTTGGAAAGAAACAGAAGTTTATCCAATGGATACAAGTCAAAAGGTGGATAATCAAAATCGCCAAAAGCAAATCGACAAAGGTCGAAGACTATGTACAGAGACAGAAAGCAAGTCAAGATAGGACAAATCTGAAACGGCTATGTTTGAATTTCAAACATAAATCAAACGGGATCTCACCTATAAATAGAAGACCCTTGTTACATTTACAGATGATGATTTTTGAGAGAAAAACAACAGATTATCTTGAGCTTCAGATTCTTATCAAGAAATCACCCTGCTGACCCTACTGAACTTAAACCTATTGATCCGTAAAACTTCTTCAAGTGTAATCACTATCAAGCTACATCAAGTTTGTACACTTGAAGAATCCAAGTCACCGATCATATCATCCTGATGAAGCTTCAAGGTCAATCACTTACTTGATTCAAACTTTCATTTGTAAGAAATCATCAAGACAAGTGAAGCATCTTTGGGTGTCAAGGATCATTGTTTGTGGTGGAGCCGGTGAAGAAGGCAATCCTACCCTTCAAGGACCAAAGTGGAAGACTTTGGAGCAAAGAATCCTACATGTTCCAAGTGTTCACTTTGTGAAGCCATAGTTATTGGTGAAGGACAAACAACTTAGGGATTTTTGTAATCACTACCTCAAGGATCTCTAGTGAATTACCTCAACATCACACAGAGAAGAGTGGATCTGACAGATTACACCACCTGGAACCACTATAAAATTGCCTACTTACTTTCTCGCACTTACATTCTCGCATTTAGTATATTTAGCGCATAAACTCTATGAACTAGCAAATCGAATCACACACATACACTAATGAGTATCTAATACTTGGTATCATATTTTAACAACAAGTAATAAGGCTTAATTTAAATATATTCCACGCAACAAATTCTCAAATTCAATAGTCAAGAGACTATCGAGTGTCGCAGACTACCGAGTAATCAAGAGAGTCTTGGGTTGCTTTGAGTTTGTTAACTCCAAAAGTTTTAAGTGTTAAGTTTATTCACCCCCCTCCCCCCTCTAAACTTAAACAAAGCCTTTTCAAGGGACCAACACAATGAATACTAGAAGCCACAAACATCAAGATTCTCTACCTAGAATCTCAAAGGTGAACATCAGAGTTCAAGCGTACAAACCCCAACCTAGGAATCTTAGACACTTCAAGGAAAAGATCTTATCTATGATCTCCTAATTGATTCAGAAGGTACTAGTACAACTCAGGAAGTAACATAACATGAAACGGAGCATACTTTGAAGAAGAAAGGTAAGAAAATTTCAAGATTCAGAGAAACGATCAGAGCATTACCTTGAAAATATGTAGAAACAGACGTCAGAATCTGGGAAAGTGATCGAGACCTTCAAACTCTAGCTGGAAATCTCAGACGCCTCACCGGAAAACTCTTGTTATGAAAGTTCAGATTGCTAAAAGTGTTTGAGGGTTAGGGTAATCCCCTTTATATAGGGCAAGGTCGATGGGATCCGGCGGTCAAGATTAGAAAGATCTAACGGCTCAGATTCTGGCATGGTATTTATAACTTTGAATTTCGAAACTACCATCATTTTGGGGACGGTTATCGAAACCGCCATCATTACGGGACTGTTACCGAAACTGCCTAGCCACTCATGGGCCACGACCTTTCACCTCAACAGGCACGTCTGACGAGTAGTGGAAATGTCCCCTCAAATCTCGCACACAACCGTCATGATAGTTAACGGCCTATGCGGTCCTATAAAGAGGCATTTTTTTTCGACAACCAAAAGTCCGCCCGCTTCATAGGCACCATATATAAGACCGTCCGCTTCGTAGCGCATCACCAAAATTCATCCACTTCATAGCGTGATTCTAAAGGAGAAGTCGATCTATGACCTAAAGCCATGAAAAAACCTACTCTAATTAGGGCATCCATGCCATGCTAACAGGTGTTCCGCCACAATAGCAAGCTATCACGGTATTTCAAGGTATTTGATCCGCAAACAGAATTTACTCCCCACCTAACATTTTGAAAAAATGCTTAAGGCACGGAATAGGGGGCCATTGATATGCCTAAACCGAAAAATAGGCCCGTGGATCCTTATTCGGGTCCGTCCGTAGCCTAAACAACGGACAAGGCCTTTGGCCACCATAGTCCGTGCACACATACAAGCCAAATTGGGATCGCGAACCATCGGCCCTCCCCAAACCTTCCGATAGCCATATACGGTGCGAAGAAAGGCTAGGCGATCGCGACTTTCTCAGCTATTAGTCTGCTAGCGACCAGAGCCCTCAATGTTAAGAGAAGCTACAACCCAAAGGAGACAAGGCAAAGACAACGAATTGCTAAGTGTCGGGACCGCCACATATCGGTCGGCCAGGCACTTGCACCTTAATTAGGACCGCCTTGTATTTAATTATATCTAATTCTCATTAGTTAACCCTAATTGGTAGCTTGCGATAATTAGAGGCTCAATGTAACCGCTTAATATCCACAATATTATAAAGAGTAGGCAAACTCTGCCAATTTCTCTATAGCAAAGCACCACTAGTTTTACACTTTCACCCATCGCATTTTCCTTTACGCCGTCCATGCACCACCGCAAACACTCACTTTTTAGCCGATATCCACGACAAACACCGCTAAACTTACCGTGATAATTTCGATATTATCAAATGTAAGTCTATTTAGAAAATCAATAAAATATTTATTACATTTTTCTTCTTTCATCCCTCATTTGTTATATACTCATCCACTTTTCACTACTTTGTATTAATGACAATGAAATATCATTTTAAATTTTTCATCAAAATTAACGACATATAACAAATTTAACAAATTTTTTAATCTATATGAAAAAATCCAAACGGATTTATATTTTGATTTAATGGTAGTATGCAAATTGAAAAAACTAAAACATTGTCCAACCTCAGATATATGAAATAGTCAATTTTGTTGAAACAGAAACTTATGCTCCTTGTACGTACTTGCAAATATTACCTTCTCTTTTTGGCAAGGGGACATGAATAGCTGGTCTTCACTAATACAACATGATATATGAAATGGTCAAGTATTTTATAATACAAACAGAAAATATTCTTTTAAATTTAAATATTAAAATCTCTAAAATACAGCTTTTCAAACGATTTATGATAATTATAATGATTTTTGCCAAGAATGATAAATTTACTAATATATCGTGATTCAAGAAACCGATGTTTAATCGTAACAAAAATAGTATAAATTTCCAACAATTTTTTTAAACAAAAAAAAGTCTTGATATGCGCTAATATCTTTCATATTCGGTTACTATTCTTAAAACTGACATTTAATGATTTTCTATCAAAAACTGTCAATTAATGCATTTAATGCTCATCCATCATTTATTACAACCACAATCAATTATTCATGATTTATGGATCAATTATCACTACACATTTTTTTTATTGTAAAACAAAATACTTATTTTATCTACAATTTTGATGCAAAATCACTTCACCTATGTTACTCGATCCATGTCACTGTTACTGCATTTTTTTGGTTGTTGTAACTATATCCATTTTATCGGTTGTTACTACTTTTTTTTCAAGTTACTACATTTTTTTTCTGTAAGTATATATATTTTATTAGCTATTACTACTTGTTTTCGAGTGTTACTACATTTTTTTATTGTACCTTTATTTCATTGGTTGTAACAACTTCTTTTTATATGTTACTATATTTTTCTTGTGTTACTACATTTTTATTGTAACTATATTTTATTGATTGTTACTATTTTTTTTTATATTACTGTGTAACTAAATTGAATTAATTGATTTGGCAAATTCACTCTCTACAATTTATGACATGTCATTTACTCCAACTTTTCAAAAACAAAAAAAAAATTATCCATGGGTATTTCGGTCTATTTATTTTAAGTTTATCATTTTTAATCACACAATATGAAAGTTAGTCATTCTATACCCATTTATGACCTTCATTGTCCTTCTGACCCCTTTTCCCTGCTAACTACAAGTGCTCCTAAAAGTTTTTCACATTAACCTAAAAAAAGTGTTACTCATTATTAAGTTGGATGAGAATATAAAAGTATTTCTTTTTAAAAATTTATTCAATCAATTTCTTAAAGAAAATATATTCAATCAAAATTAAAACATTAGACAGACGTACATAATACAGATCTATATCTTAGAATAAAAATAACTAGTCAAACTATGAGCAGCCCGAGCGCCTTGAATGAATAAGAAATTTACAGCAGAGGTAATAGTTGATTCTTATTCGACCGAGTTCTAGCTACTAACATGCCGAGTACACACACCGGAGGTTGGTAAGAACTGAGGGGAAATGCCTCCCTAAGTGGTCCCACCAGCGAAGCAACTGGTACTTGATCGGGCGGGGGCGGTTTGGTTTCGTTTCGCAGCAGGAAGATGTTTTAATGCTCGATCGTCAGAGTTGCTAATGAGGCATTGGTCTAATGATAATCATTGTGCCCCCCTGATCCAGAGTATCCGGGGTCAAGTCGCATTAGAGACAAAAAGTGTGTGCGAGCGCATATTTTGTTCCCGAAAAAGCAAAAACAACAACAACTATGAGCAAACTATCAAAGAAAAAAATCGTAAAATGAAACACGAACTATTAATTAAATGCACAGAATCAAACTAAGCATGCAGTCGCGGATTTACATACAACTAAGGGGGGGACAACTGTCTTCCTTGATCTAAACAAAAATACTAATATATGTAGTATGTATTTAGTTTGCCTCCCTTAATTTTCTTATGTGCCTTTAAAATTTTATTGCCTTCTTATCAAAGATCCTACGTCCATTGAAAAATATAGAAGATATATTATATAGATGTGAGCCCTACTGCCCTAGTACTCCTGTATAATAAGGGTTTTTATTTTTTGTATACGCTTTAACAAACATCATAATTAATCATATTTTAAATATTTAAAGATAAATTATTGCATTACTTTTTAAAAGGGCCTCATAATATTGTATTATTTAGCTAAAACAAAACATTTATTGGTGCATATTTTCGTGGGAAAGACTCATATTTTAGAACTGCATAAAAAAGTTAGAAAATTTTGTATTTACCAGACAGGTGGAATATTAATTAGATAACACGGTCGACAATTCGAATACTTTCCTTATAAGCTGGAAAAAAAAAAAGCCGTTTTGAATCAATTTGTTTGAAGGCTTCCAACAACTAATGAAACAAAAGGTGTTGTTGAATGCCGGACCGAGAGAGCCGGCCCATTGACCTGGCAAGTCCCGCAAAACTCGTGTGTATTTTGAAGCCACGTTTTTTCGAAATTTTTATGTATTTTGGGTCTCCAAAATTAATGTGATTTATATAACAGCTTATAATGAGAATTCATTGTAAAATTTATTATTGTTTTAGTCAGGGGCGGACCCTGACGATACCAAATCTCGTACCTCTACGTGGCGTCACGAGATTGTCCTCCTGAATAAGAATAAGTGATAGCCCAAAGGTCAAATTACGGGTTGAGACATCGACAACCGACATGATCAGAGGACCGAGACGATGGGCCCATCTCGATACCACAGGTCGGAAAGCTCGGGGTGCGGACAAAGTCCACTCTAAACACGCAAGCCCATTATCCATGTGGTTATTTGCATAAGTAGGTAAAGCCCATATAAAGCCGTAAAAGCCCAAAGGGCTAATATCAGATTTTACCCAAACCGATATGGTTTAGGGTTAGGGTAATGAACTCCTATAAATATACATTTCCGGAATTACGTGTGACTTGATTCCTGAACATTACTGAATAGCAACTCCGAGAGAGACTCTCCAGCTCACCTAAAATCACCCCCAAAATCATCCATGATTCAATCATCCCTAGATTAAATTGACCTGAAATTACACATGACAAAATCCAGCATCGTCAGACCCAACCCTTTAGGGGTGGGGTGCATGGACCCACTCAAATTTCCGGACGAAGTTACTAATATATCCCTCTTATAACATAAAAACTGTGTTTGTATATTTTTTTTCCAGATAATTTCTAATATTAATATTCACTTAGTTTAGCTGGTTAGAACCTTTGTTACTTACCCTAAGGTAATTGGTTCAAAACTTACCTATTGATTTTTTTCCCATCTTTTTTTTTTAAATTTGGCCCCTACTGAAAATATTTTCTAGGTCCGCCACTGGTTTTAGTTATGAATACATTTATGCTTGGTTATAATTGTTTTTGTCTCTTATAATAATTATCGCATCGTTAAAATACATGTGATTGTATAATTTTCATCAATTTTTTTCCAGAAAAACTAACTTGTTTGTGTGTTTACAGATATATCTGCTGCTACTGACACATCTACTACACAAGTGTGAAGGCCAAATCCTCATTGATGTATTTGGTCGAACATGTGACTCAGAAATCAGTTAGAGCAGTTGTATGGTTGTTAGGGGCAGTTAATATGTTATCTTAGTGATTAACTGCAACTAGGAAGTATATATAGCGTGGTATTATTAAGAACACAAAAATAATTGAATGTATTGTATCACAATTATCTTCAGTCAATGAATGACGATGTTCTTCCTCTTTGGCACTGTTCTTCCATTAAAGAACTAAACATGTTGACATTGACTGTCATGTTGTTAAAGACAAAATCAAATTTGGCCTCATCAAACACAGGATTGTGAGCAATATGCATAGCATTGGCATAATCACAGAACAATATAGAATGTAGCTGAACATGAATCTGCAAATCTTGTAAGATATAGACCAGCCACTGAATTTCACGCAAAGCATTGGCCATAGTCCTGTACTAAGCTTCTGAAGAACCTTTTGCAATAGTTGTACGCTTTTAACCTTCCATGAGATATGAGGATCACCCAAGAGCATCATATAGCCTAAAACAGACCTTCTGGTTTCAGGACATCCAGCCCAATCACTATAATGAGATATGAGCATCACCCAAGAACATCATATAGCCTAAAACAGACCTTCTGGTTTCAGGACATCCAACCCAATCACTATCAGTGAATCCATTCAAAACCAGGTTATTCTCAACTAGGAAAAAGATGCATTTGCCTGGATTGGCATTTTGAAATTTTATAAGAATGGAAACAGCAACCATTATATATATATATATATATATATATATATATATATATATATATATATATATATATACTAGTAAAATGCACGTGCCATACGTGTTCGCTTATTTTATTAGTTGTAATATATTTTTAAAAATTATATATATATTATTGATTATGCATTTAATTTATAAAATAAATATGTTATCCAGTAAACAAAGAAAATGAACAAAACTATATGTTAAACAATGATAATTTTCATACCATGATTTCATCAAAATATTATGTATCCAAAAGCTTGTGTTATGTTTTAATCACACATATTTTTATACTTACATTTTATTACAACGTCAAATACTCTTTGTTAAATATTTAACTGTCAATCAAATTTAATAATCATAAACACAAAGAATCATTAATTAATTGCGGCAAATGAGTGTTAGTGAGTTATATCTACTGAGTCAACGCTTTTTTAATGTTATTTGCCTCTCTTCTCAAGTGGAATAAAGTAGATGAACTTGGTCAGCATGTCCACTACTACCATGATGACTTCATTCTCTTTAGACATGCTGTGTTGGGACCATGCATGTGAGGATTGGTAATGGATGGAGTAATCCTTGAGGTTTTATCACGTAGACTCTTGTAATGTTGGCATGTAGTTCATCTTTGCATCATTTTCTGAACATCCTTCTTAACATTCCCGAACCTTGAATGACACCCTATTGGACTTGAGTGCAATCAGTCTATCAATTAGGATCTCAGACCTCCATGGGTTCTTACATATATCCTCCCTTTGTATTTCAGAATCCCTTCATGCATGCATAGTGTAGTTGCGATCTAGGAATGTATAAATTATCAGTGCCTTAAATCTTTCCTCAACAGCTAGGTCACCCTTGTAGCTAGAACTTCTTGCATCCAAGTGGGGATACTATGCTCATAACATACAATTGTCCTCAACATGACTTTGCCTAAACAATTTCCACTATATTTTCACTTCTCATTTTGTACTCAAAGTGGTGATATCCAACCCAAGTAACTTGGTCACCATTTTTATTGTAATGTAGTAGTGGCCCATGGATCCTATTAAACTTGGACTCTGTTGATCGGTTTCAATGAAAAAGGCATACCTTGAACAAATGGTTTCCAT
Source organism: Gentiana macrophylla (assembly GCA_026214975.1). NCBI lineage: Eukaryota > Viridiplantae > Streptophyta > Magnoliopsida > Gentianales > Gentianaceae > Gentiana > Gentiana macrophylla. The sequence goes on from CM047810.1 coordinate 100,378,273, forward strand.
TTGGTTATCGCTTGAGCAACTGCTAGAGATCCTTCTCATTGATGAACAATCCCATCTCCTTAGAGTTGAAGGCCCTGCTTTGATAAGCACATGCTTCTTTTTTGATGTAAAACAACCCTTAAGACTTTGCCATATGCATATGTCACAAGTATGGGGTTGGGTCCAATATAAAATGGCTAGAATATTGCTTGGTCGGCATGCACTTCACACTAATGTTTGATATGAACCAAGTATTCCACCTTTGTTTGTCCAAAAGAGCATTTGGACAATTTAGCATAGTATTGGTTCTTCTTCAAAAGTTTTAGAACCACTTTAAGATGTTGTATGCCGGAATCTATGTCAGGTTTAAAGATTAAGATGGCATCAAAAACTACCAGCACAAAATTCCTCAAGAAATGTCTCAACATCTCATCATACTTCTATGGCATCACTTTGAATTCAATTTGGTCAAGATGAGCACAACAATAGTCTTTTAGAACTCATCCACATTCATCAGAATCTGATGGAATCCAGACCTTAAGTCTATTTTACAAAGTACTCTATTACTCCCTAACTCATCCAATAATTCATCAATTAGAGGAATATGGTAGGTATCATTGACAATCAAGTCATTCAACCTTCTATCATCCACATAACATCTCCAGCTTCCCTCTTTCTTTTTCACGAGGAGCTACGGTGATGAAAATGGACTATTATTGTGTTGTATAATCCCCCGTTGTAGCATTTGATCCACCAACTACTCTATTTCGTCATTCTGGTAGTGAGTATAATCATAAGGTTTTACTTTCACAAGTTCAACACCTTTATTTAAAGTTATGGTATGCTCATAGCCCAACATTGATGGTAATCCTTGGGAATTTGCAAACACCTCATTATACTCTTTTGGGACATGAGTTAGTTCTCTGGGAACATGATTCGGAGCTTGTTCTTGTATCAAATAGAGACTTCCTAAGAGTTTATAGGCCCCATTTCTCAATTTCTTAGAAAAGCTTTTGCAGATGATCATCTTAAGTTGAGCTTCTTCTATGTAACTTCTCAGCTTAATTTGTTCTCACTCAATAGTGAAAACCGCCTCCATTTTGTTGAAGTCAAAGACCATATGGATGTACCTTTTTATCCAATCCACCCCTAACACAATGTCACAGCCTCTCAACTTCATCAATCTCACATATTGTTGGAAATTAACCTTTGGCATGATCCAGGGCATGTTAGGACACTTAAATTCACTCATCATTTTATTTCCGTCTACTACTATGATTAACATATGGTGATTTGGTTCTGTCACACATCTTCCTTTCCTCATAAATGCATTTCTGCAAAGCCTACTCTCTGATCATCCGAAACATCATGCATCTAGAAGTATCTTTCACTACGCCGTATCTATTCCTTGGGTGATTCTCCATTAAACAAGGGAAAATAGACATTAAGAACCTTAACTTCTACCTCAAATTTCTTATATCTACCTTACTTGAGTTAGCTTCATACCTATGTGGCGTAGGTAGCGAACCATCATGAGAAGGTGGATGGGTTCCATCACGATGAGATGACGACAAAGGTGTTTGTGAAAAATGTATCACCTACTCCATCGATCTTTCTTCATCCACGATTGTAACATAGATGTTACATAATCCATCCGAGCTTGCATGGAAGCTTGATTTGCAATCATAAATGACTTGAATATGTCCATTTTAGCATGCACTTTAAGTCAATTTTCACATTACATTCATGCACCTCCTCCATGAAAACATGAACATCTTCTCCCAACCTATTTTGGTTCTTCTACAACATTTTGTTTGCCTTCAAATGTGTATACTTTCAGCCATAAAGACTCCATAAGGGCATGATATGGCTCTGATACCAGATGTCAAGCTTTTGGTAATTCGAAGCTAGGTTAATTGTTTTCCAAAAAAATTTGTAGTCTGGGTAGAGAAAAGAGAGATAAGGAAGAAGAGAGTAAAAGAGAGGTTTTATTAATGACAAAAGTTGTGTATTACATCTGAAGAGCTCATCATTTATAATAGTTGACTCAATTATGGTTAAGCCAATTATCACTAAGCTAACTACTATTCGTTAGCTCATTTCTCTAAGGCTGATGTCATCATTCAGTTGGATGACATCAACAACTATAGCTCGTATGCCTAGGGTCCTGACATCACCACATCATGATTCCCACTAACATCAAGCTGAATCACATCAACACAAAAACCATCATGATCAAGATACTTTTATCTTAGAATTCACAGTAGCTAAAAGTGAAAAAAAATGAACATCAACAAAAAGTAAATTAATCGATGCATTATCATTAGTTTCACCCAACTTATGATGATGTGCTACGATCTCCGGTAGAAAAGCAGGCCACTTCCTAGGGAAATTGTGATGTTCATATACGGATAGAGTTTTCAATTGGATTGGCTCGTCCATTCCAGCTAGAGGGGGTATTTTGAATTGATAAAAACTGAGAATTGCAGTTAAGAGGTTAGTTAGATGAATTGGATAAAGAAGATGAGGTTAAAAGCATCATTGAGGAAAATATCAGACACTCCTTCCGGCCAAACCGTGGGCCCAAGATTGGATTGACATGGTAGAGACGAAAAAAGGAAAGATTTCTAAATGGTAAAATTTTAAGGATATCTTCTTCAAGAGTACATCCTCCACCCAAGCAATCAGACAAGTTAAGGAAAGGTGCTATGTTCATAATGGGATATCAACGAAAATTTTACAAGCTGGGAAAATATATACCGGAAATTATGAGTTGTTCTAAGAGGAAGGTGGCTTATTAGCTTATGACATCAGGCACAATATGGGAGAAACATCTATCGCAATTTTATTATGAGTATAGATATAGATAGATTGTACTTTTGATAGTATGAAGATAGACCAATAGTTTGTTTTTCATAAACAAAATAATAAAGTAGGAAACATTTTTGGGAGAAACATCATATCGTATTTTTATTATGGGTATAGATATAGATTGTACTTTTGATTGCTTGATGTTAGATCAATAGTTTGTTTTCAAGTTCAACTTCGATTCAATACTTGCTTGATGATGCAAGTCTACACTTTGCATTGTCACTGTTTAATCTCCTTGGTAATGGTAATGATACCGAATGTAAAAAACATTTTTTGAGGGAACACCGAATGTAGAAAATATTTTTTTTGAGGAAACACATCATCGCATTTTTATTATTAAAAATAAATAATTAATAATGTTGATGATATATTGATACAGTGTGGATGGATATTGATATTTTTTTTTGTTGGGAAAAACACTTTATCGCATTTTTATTTATTATTAATTAATAAAGTTGACGATGATTCATGATATTTTCATGATGCTTGGACATTGATAGTGCTTTGATTTGATCTATATATATATTGGTAATAATGTTTTATATTTTGAAATAATATGGCGTTTGATGCTTATATAGATAGTTGGAAATTCGGTAACAATTTTCTTATAAAATAAAAATAAAAAATTCGGTAACAATCGTATTTATTAATTGGAATCAATTTGATGGATAAATAAATAAAAGAATAAATCGTACTCCCTCCGTCCCAATTTGTTTGGGAAATTTTAAAACTCTAAAGATTTAATGGATATCATTTATTAACTTGTCTGATCATTAAAAACATAGCAATTTTTCAATTATATTCTTCTTTTATTGTGCTTAATCTTCTTAATAAATGTAGTTATGTGGACACTTTAGGAATTTAAGAAAAAATAGTTTAAATATTGGTTATGGACCTTGTTTTGGGACGTCCATAAAAAGGAATAAGTCTCAAACAATTTGTTAAAAATAAATTTAAAGGAAAAGAATAAATATTTTTTTTTAATAGGAATCAGATAAATAAATAAAAAATATAAATCGTACGCATTTGGAATCAAGCGTGCGTATTTATTTATTAAAGAATATAAATTTAAAGGGTATTTATTATTATATCCTGAAAAAGGGTATTTATTATTTTAAAAAAATAAATTTAAAAGTTAAGAATAAATATAAGAAATTTGTGGAAAATTTTAATTGGAATCAATCTAAAGGATAAATACATAAAAATTTGTACGCATTTTGGAATCAAGCAGACATATATATTAAGCGTACATATTTATTTGTTAAAAAAAAAAATTAAAGGATAAGAATAAATATAAGAAATTAATGAATAAATAATAAATCTATAAATGAATAAAAAAGATGGGAGAAACACAGGATATAGAAAACACTTTTTAGGGAAACACAGAGGGGTAGGAAACATTTTTGGGAAAACACCATCATCGTGACTTTTATTATGAGTATAGATAGATATAGATATAGATATAGATATAGATATATAGATATATACACACACACAATCCCTAGTTCATCTATCAAACCAGGCAATGTTGCTTCTGAAACAACATTCCTTGCGATAATGTTGATAATTTCTCGTCTTTTCCATCGACTTAAAATCCTCGAGTAACATCCATGTCTAATAGAGAAATATAAAAGAGATTGTATTGCATTGATTTAACTGGTAGAATATTACAATATATATAGCCTAAATAATGATAGGTAGAAGTTTATCTAAACCAAATAATATATCCTAACATAATTCAAATTCAAACAACTCAATTTTGTTATTATCTCTAATACGTCATGAATCGTGGTAATCTGATAAACATGGATATTGACTCACAATGAATGAATATGGTTTCCTCACATAGTCTTTGCAACAAAACTTCTATATCAATCAAAGTCAACTGCTCATTGTGACTTGATATTCTTGGATGACTCTCACAAAGTTTGGAAGGGTCATAGAAGAAATGATAGAGGAAGAAATATATAGAGAGAATATCATACCCAAAAAGAAGAAATAGAAGAAAAGAAGAATTTATAAATTGAGAAATAAAAACCAAATGATTGAAAGTATATACATGTCGATGAAAGGAATGATCAAGTGAGAGATAATTGATTTTGATTACTAGAAAAATATAAGAAAATACGTGGAGTGCTCGAAAGCCGGATAAAAGTGTTTATACTAGAAGGAAGAGAGATAAAAGAATTAGTTTGGTGGGGACCGTCCACATTTTTATTTTTATTTTTGTAAAAGAGATTGTATTACATTGATTCATTTGATTGAATATTCTGATATATATAAGCGCAAATAATGATATGTAGTTTTTATCTAAACTAAATAATATATCCTAACATAATTTAAATTTAAACATAATTTTACAAACAATTCAATATTGTGCGTTATCTCTAACAATTTCGGGCGAGCATCATTAGTTTTGAGAAACAAGGCGCCAAGATGGCACGGACAGCTGCATTGCTGGTGTCTGAATTTTCATGGCCATGTGTCAGTTGCTTCGGTTAAAAACTTCCAAAAAAAAAAAAAAAAAAAAAAAAAAAAAGCTCGTCGCCTCACCAGGACACGGGTGCCAACTGGGACTCGAACATGAAAAGGTGATTCTTCAGTTTGGGAAAGTTAGGAAAGTACATGGATTATAAGTACCCTGTATCGGCTTTTCAAGCTTTCGAAATTTTCTTAAGCAGCTTCGACACTAAGATTGCTTGCGAGTAATTATGAATCATCCAGGCGCAATTTTTTTTTCCTGCAAATTTTATTTGCTGAGATTTGAGAAATTGATTCACTGGAATAATGTAAAACTGATTCAAGATCAACTATTTTGTTCTTGATTATTTATTGTACAGTGTGTGTTTAAGGTTAAAATGCTTGTATATTGAAGTTTATTATTCAAATGCTATATGGTCTTTGGGTTTATATATATACTAGGATCAGTACACCGTGCATGATGCACGGTGCGTGCCCATTCCAGATTAGTATCTATGATGTTGGTATGTCTTTATGTGCTATATGTGCTAGGTACCTTATAAAGATTTTGCTCAACGCCAAGAAGATATCAGGCCACAAACAACACTGACGCAGTAATCGAAGGGCCTAAAGGAGTTAAACAAGATAACATACATTAATATTACAAGGGGATTGGGTGTTTTTCACTACATATTACAAGTTTGCAGATGATGCATTGCAGAAGTGCAATGTCAGTAGCATGTCTGCCCAGGTCTACAAGAGTCCAAACACATAACCTTTTTAAGGGATCTAACAAAATATTAAAAAGACACATATTATGATCATTAAGGTTCGTTAGACTCGGAACCTTAATGGTATAATATGTTGCCGATAGGTAGAGACATTAATACTTCCAGTGTCCAAAAGTTGTTTCAAAGGTTTTAGCTTTAATATCTACATTTACAGATGCTAGGTTTTTTTATTGTCAGGCTTTGTCTTCTTCATTGGGGGTGTTTCTGATGAGTCACTGATTTGTGCTTCCAAAGCTTTGGTTGCCTCTTGTGTCTTGGGGAGATGAGGTGCGGCTTCATCATCAATGATTTGTTGCCTTGGTAAGTCTGCTATCTTCAAAGGCCAATTTGCGTTTTGTTCCGAAGGTCAGTGCTTGCTTGCTGTTTTTCGGGGAGCGAAGGTATTTCAGGTGTATCTGCTATGACACTTTTCATTGTAGGGTTGTAAACCTCTTTGGTAGCAGGAGTGTTTGGTGCAGTGGTTGACGATCCAATATGGCCAAAACAAGTCTTGCCTTGAAACAACCGCGACAAGTGCGATTTTTCTTTGTCTTTGCATTGTACTCATGCATTTACCTTACGAGTAGATCTTGACATAGGATAAGCGTCGGTGAATGCTACCGTGGGATTGCTTGTCATAGTACTTCAAATAGCGAGATGACATGCTTCTTTTGGAGAGCCGCTTCAATTTGGCTTGTCGATGGTTTGTTACATGAAATAGAAGCCAATAACATAAACTAAGAAATTGAATAAAAAAAAGAAAGTTAAAGTATATTATGACTGAGATTATGTGGTGCTTACAGCAGCAGCAGCAAGCCTGACTTCATTGGGTGTGAAGGGTAGCAATTTATCAATTTCTGGAGATTTCAGAAATACCTTAACAGTAGTTTCCCCATGGTTTAAGAAGGCTCCAATTTTGTAGCTGAAGCATTTAAATTTATGTGGGTTATAGTGTAAACATGGAAATCATAGTAAGAAGAAGACATGAAAGCAAAATAAATGAGGAAAAGTATTTACCGCATAGCGACCTTAGTGTATTCTTGGCAATATGAACACATTATTTTCCAGTCCATATCCACATCTAGTTCTGTGGAGCATTGTTCGCATGCTTCATACCAGAAATGATGCTGCCCAGGTATAAAAGTTATTGAGCCTTCAGTCCAGACCGCTTTCACCTGCATTTTAAAATTGTTACTGGTTTCAGCGTGAGGTTGATGAATGGAGAATTGATTGTATGTTAGTATAGGAGTTACATTTTGAATAGAGGCAATGGCAAAAGTTAATGGAAGTATCTCAGAAGGACGGGGTGGGTGGAACAGTATAGCTGGATTCCTATAAGCGTGAGTCTGGATCATTGATGCGATCTTCACCGAGTGTGCATCATACACATTATCAAATGATTATAAAAAATCAATGTAAATACCACATAAGTAAATAATAGCGGAGATCAGAACAGGTCTACCATTCTTTTAAGGGCTTCTCCTCTATCAGTGGTGGGTCTTCCATGAAGTAGGCATTTGTCCTTGTTCGGAGTGATAGACCTACATGAGAGCGGAATGATATCATGAGTAAGTAAAAATATCTGGTAGTGAGTCGGCCAACAAAAAAAATACAGCTACCCAAGAGAATTCTATATTTAGATGTGAATGATTCATTACATACCGTTCTGTGTGCTCACGTTCAGTCCATACGCAATAATCAATGTTGGACATTTGTATTTTGCATATACGTTCACATCAGTATCGAGCTCCACATCGTCCCAGACTCGCACCAACATGGGAATCATTCTACAACATCAACTAAAATTATTGTCTTGTGGGATAAATTTTTAAAAGGGTTAAATGACTGGACGAATAAACGTTAGTATAGTGAAAAAATGCAGTACATACTCTTCATTAATGACCACACAATCCCTGTAGGTCGATTTAGTGCATGCTTGTTGAACTGGCAAAGTATGCACAACCAGTGCCTTGATGCCTACGACAAGTGTCAATGTTTTTATGTAATTAAGAATGAATATATGTACATCAATATCACGTTTTAATGTAACTCGGTGGGAATGAATGCTTATAGATTGGTTTCTCATGATCTGCATAACGGTAGAAGTCTGCGAATTTATCTAGCTAAAATTTGCAAGGAAGTGGAGGTGGCATTTGTTCCTCATATGGTTCGACAAGGTTTTTGCGTTGCAGAGTCCAAGTATAAGGATATTGAAGGGACTTGTATTGAGTCGGAGTGTCTTTCACAACAGCATTCGAGACGTAGTATCTTTTGTATGGCTCAAGTGTGTGGGCAAAGTGGGTCACAGTTCCGTTGAACATGACCATAGGGACCAAGGTCCCTGTAATAGATATAAAATTCATTAAGAGTAACCTTTTTAATTAGCAGAATAATATTTTTAAATGAATTTACATTACCTTTGTGTCAGTGACCACATAATTTCGAAACAGAGGGCCATTATCCTTTTTCTTTGGCTTGCGCCGCAGGATAACCTAAATCAAGACACACCATTTTGTTCCTATCGTAGGGGTGATCTGAATGGCATCCTTTAGTTCTCGCGCCATTTCCTAAACAAAATGGGAATTGTTGCTTTTCATGATTGCCTAAGAGAAGTGTGTGATGAACATTTCTGCTGCTCATTTCAAGTATGAATGTGCACAAATATTGGAGCAAAGCGAAGCTTGATGATCGATGCGTGCAAACATTCATGTGCCCTTGAACAAGTTTTTTTGACTTTATACACAACAAGATGAACCGATCTCTATTTTGTGGCCATAACATTTGACAAAGCGTGTGGCGACCCATAAAAGAGAATACACGAACTATTTATAGGTAAAATGTGCTCCTTTGGGTCAATAGAAAGTAAGCGTGGTGTATAGGCAAACAAAATCGAGACGAGGTTTATAATATGCTAAGCGGAATGTGTGTTTTTAATGCAGTGTTACAAGCAAATTTTTTGTATACACATACCTATGTGCAAATCTGTGGTAGTTTTTGTGACTATACACATGCGGAATTGGAGTTGGCTATAATCGTAGCACTTCTTTGTACACAACATTTAAGTGTTGCTCATTTGCCTGAGATAAGTTTGCGCGTTTTGTTGCTTATCAAACTTTGACATTTGAAGAAGTGCGTGCACGGGACAGGGCTACATACTGGTGACCATGAGAAAAGACGTGTTCCTTAAGGTACACACCCACAAAGTCCAGTCGACCACGAGATTTGTTTATTGTCATTCTGAAGCACAAGCGGATGAAACTCGAATTCTTTTATAAGGAATCGGCGGAAATTAAGCCTTTATTTGGCTGCAACGGTATTAAATGGTAGGAAAACTTGTTTGCTGCAAAGTCTCCAATGACTATCTCGGCGTGGATCACATTTTTGGAGAAAGACTTGCAAATTAATCTTGTGCCGTTGCATAACCCCTCACCAGGATCTATATTCCTTAGCAGAATAATAGGAGCATTTTTCTTAAGAATAAGTCTGTGTGGAGGCAAACCATTTGGGGACAAGTTATTGACTAAATCTTCATAGAGTCCTTGGTCCGAAGGATTGAGAGTTTGGTCTGAAGCTATGTACTCGACTTCGGGGCCTGGATATTTTTGAATAATAGTTGAGTTTATCTCATCGACAAACAAGTTTTTAGTTGTCAAGATAGCTCTATTTAGAAATGGGACATCAGAACTGGCCATTTGATCGAGGTCAGGGTAGACAAGTGAAATGAATTCTTCAAAGTCATTTGTTGGAGAGATCTGCGTATAGCAAATATGGTCTGGAAGCAAAACGGAGTCAATATCTTTAGACTGGCGGACACCATCACCGATGGTCAAGAGAAATGACGTGAATTCTGGATCTAATTGCGCGCGCATGTTGGATACCAAATGTAATTGCCTAAGATTTGGCCACAATGGAGATCTAATCAACGATGCGTTGATGGTTTCTGTTTTTGTGCCTTTAGGAACCACTGGTAAAGTTTGCCGGAAATCACCCCCTAAAACGACAACCTTTCCACCAAACGTATCCTTGGATTCCATTAAATCTTGGAGTAAACTATCCAAAGCCTCAACAATGATTCTTTTGCCATTGGGGCTTCATCCCATAGGATTAACTTTGATTCCTTGATAAGCAAAGCTAAGGAGGATTTGTTGCTTATCCTACATCTTTGAGATATCTTCCACATCAATTGGTATTTTGAACCGTAAATGAAATCATCCGTCCTCCGGGCAATAAGGAGGCAGCAATACCTGATGTAGCTGTTGCCAATGCAATCTGGCCTTTGGCTCTTACATGTGCCAAAAGAGCCCGATAGAGGAAGGTTTTCCCAGTACCACCTGGTCCATCTATGAAGAAGGCCCCAGGTTTGTTCTTGTCGACAAATGCAATAATGCAGTCAAACGCTGTCTTCTGTTCAGCATTTAACAGCTCCACCGATGCTAGATCTGTAGTAGAGACTAAGATAGATCTTTCCATCATTAGTTCTTTAGTTGTGTCATTAGATTCATCAAAGGCATCTACGAAAGAATCTTGACAAATATTATAATGCTTGAGGCTCTTACCCATGCCAACTAAATAAGAATTGATATGTTGCAAAACTTGCTTTCTTATCAAGTGTTTAGGCAAGTTTGAACGAAACACCAAGTCGTGTGACATGTCGTGTTCAAACCTGGACCACAACTTAGAAGGATTGTTTGGGCAAGAATGTACAAGCAAATCTGCAAAAAAGCTTTCTCAATGCGGTGGCATGTTGTACCACGACTTACGCGCCATCTGATGTTCTTGGCTATTATCTTCCACAAGTAAGCCATACTCACAAGGCGACCTCTTGAAACGTGCCAAATACGACCATTGATGGTTCTAAGGTCTCGTGTGCGATGTTGGGCGTGAACATTGGCTAAAGTAAGCGCAGAAAAATAGCGTTCTCCTCTGCTTTGGTTGTCTTTGTCACCATCCTACCAATTGAATTCCCCACTTGCTCAAAGTCTCCATTTTTTTGGTCCACCAACCAAACAAAATGGTCAGAAACTCTGAATAAAAACGGTTCCTTGCTTTTGCATCGAATCGGTTTTATTCATGTAAAAAAACTCTGTCGACATTGTTCTTTGATTCGATGGGATTTGTTAAGAACCGAGGATAGGAGTTCTTTGTGCTTAAAAATAACAATTTGGTAATTTTCGAGTGAACATGCATTTGAATCACAGGGGTTTTATTTTAGTGATTGGGAACTTAAACATGCGCCACAAAGACTCAGTGCGAAATCCAACGGCCACTTTGATCTTGTTCAATCTCATTGGATTGATGACAAATTGTTAGAAGCGAGTCATCTTGATTACGGTTTGATACATTGAGCGAGGATCACGGTCGCTACCTTTGCATATATATTTATATATATATTTGATAGCTTTGATTGTTGAGCAAATCTCAGCGTTCATATGATGATCAAACTTGGCAAGAAGGTAGGGGTTGTATGGCACAACCCAACGATTGTCCAACCAAACACCTCGCACTTTCTCCTAACGCCATTATTGCGCTGCGATAAGTTGGGTATGCATCATCGACAACGCATGTCTCATCACGAAAGGCTCTTGGGTAAAAGTCTTTGCACGTTGCATTTTTTCATGCAAATGTTCGTAGGATTATGATCACCACATGGACCATGCAACATGTGCTTTAAGACCACTTATTATGCAGATGAGGGTGTTTAGGTTTGTCGGTATTTCAAAGACACACAAACATATCAAATTCCTCGGGCCGGTAAATTTTGGATTCTGGTTTAAGAATCAAGTGGATGTGTACATGGGGAAGGCCTCTTTTTTGGTATTCAATGACATATGTATATGCTGCAACCTCCCCAAAGACATTGTTTTTGAACAAGTCATTTTTCAGTTCCTCTAGCTTAGCTCTAAAGACACTACAAACTATATCAGGCCTATCTTGAGATTGTTCATTGTACTTTAGATGCTCATTTATCTCAGGCCAATTGGGATTGGACGTCATGGTGATAAAGATGTCAGGCTTCCCAAATTTCTTCACCAATGACATGGCATCTAAATATTTTTTTCTCATGTGCCTAGGACCACCAATAAAGGTAGCAGGTAACACAACACGCTGGCCTACTTTGCCACAAGATGCTTTCTTGTGGCCAAAGCATCAGCAAGTCCTTGTCGGAATTCTTTTCTAATGTTGTCTTGTTGGGATTTAAAATAATCAAGCCTCTGTGTTTCTAACTTGACAAACATATCCACTGCATATTGCTGGAACAGACGGCGAAATTGCAGCAAATATGACTGATCTGAAGGTCTTATTTGAAACTTATAGCAGTAGTACTCACGGACCGACACGTTGTTAAAGTTATCTATGGATGCATTTAGTATTTGCTCTTCATGGTCAAGTAAACTCTCGAGCATCACTTGCACATGCAGGATTTAACACAACACTACTATCTTCACATCTACCTCTTTTCCTACCTTTTTTTGCCACTCCTTGTTTAAGGATACCCTGGTGCCAACCAAGCTGTCCGTAAGGGAACAATAAAGGATATTGTAAAGGGTCATAGCAACCATAGTAATCTTGTATGGTGTGAGGATGGCCGGCAAAGAGTGTAGATCATGATGCTCTATGGTGGTTCTCGATTACCATCTACTAAGATACCAAACAATTTGGTTAACTGAAGGTTTGTTGTAAACAGCGTTGGTCCACATCTGGATTACAATAGAGCAGAATGGCATGTTCTTCAAGATTAGGCTCAGTCCTTAAACTCCTAAAAAACCTAGCATAAGGATTTTCTTCTAGGACAAGCAAGATTTTTTGAAGTGATATTTCATACAACCTAGGGCATCCTAACAGCCTGTTTGCAAGTTCATGCTCGGTGTCATGAAGATAGAATTGCAAGTTTTTAGTGGAATCACCTTCACCAAACAAAGGTGGCATGAAGTGGTAAACCTGCCCCTGAACTCTAAAGGTATAGATGCCTTTATTTCACCGGGATAGATCCTTATCGTAGGTTGCACCCAGCGAAGTGAAGGCTAAATGATTATTATAGGTCCGGATGCATGATCTAAAACTCTTAGATTCATCAGAACCTGATGTTAACAGGTCAGTTAAGATGCTAGGAAAGGGAGTGCTGACAAGAACTATGTCACCTCCACTACAACAGAAACTGGGAGGTTCATGGAAAAACCTAACTGCTCCACATGAACCACAATTGGTCGTAACGGGTAAAATATCGTAAAATCGGTACATTGGATAAGGCATCTGGCAGTAGAGGTCATGAATGCCCATCTTGTTTTTTTTACGGTGGACTCTTTTCTTTGAAATCGGCACTGGACAATGAACGGAGACAACAGGACCAGGAGTATGAGCTGCAACATGAGTGTTGCTTTGTGTGCGTCATGAAACGATTCGGATTAGATGGTGCAGAAATGACAGCGCCTCAGGCAATACCTGAGACGAAGGTAGAGTGCCATGAGGGAATTGGCAATGCTCAAATGCATAGCATGCTTCCAGTTGTGTCTTGTGACGACACACAATGAAGTTTATTTGGCTCTAAAAGCTGAATGTTTTGTGAAAGAGGGAAGGAGTGAACTGGTTGGTTTCTGTAGAATGGTGTCCTGACCTTTTTACGCACATCTAAAAGACCCAGAGGGTCTGTGAGTTTGTTCCTAGGGGATGCTGTAGTAGGAGAAACAACATTGCTTTCCTTGGTGTTAATAGAAGCAGAAATGGTACGGGCAAGTTTTATACGTTTTTTTTTCTCTAGCCTTCTAGTTATTGCTAATTTGCGATATGCACGAGCTGTTATTATTTTACTTAACGAAGAGGGCACACCATATCAACGAACAATTTAAGGGCTTTCGGGAGAAAGGTGCATTGCTTGTAAATCCAGACCAAACGTTAATAAAACTAACACTAAAAAGACAAACCTTAAACAATGAAAAGTATAAGGTTGTTATTCATGACACACATGAGATGTTATTATTTTACCTAAAGAAGAAGGATTAATTTGTATGAGAAAAGGTAACTTTGACGTTCCTATACTACCTTTACGATAAATAAACAAGTTTAGGATTTCTTTGTAGATCCCGTAACTTCTGAGGATTTGCAATAGATCCCCAACTATGGAGTTTGCGTGAGTACTCCTAACTACACTTACTTTAACCAACAATAATCTTGGGCACAAAATCCGAGAATCAATCGAAGCACGCCCTCTTTGATAGCAAAAACTGCACAATCATTCACACTTTTAGTTTCAGAATAGCTTAGTTATTAAGTGGAGTACAGATTAAAGAGACACTCATGATAGAACAATAAGAGAACAGGCTTTACAAAGCGTGAATTGTTAGACAAACATAGGAGATTGAAGAACAGGCTTATACCAAACTAACTGACAGCTTTTTACTCTTTTCGCGTCAAATCTCCTATGTCTGTCTAACAAGTAAAGTCTGTTGTCTTATTGAAGCGTGTTCTCCTATGTTTGTCTGACAAGTAAAGTCTGTTCTCTTATAACATATAGCTAACCTAAGTATTGAAGGTTGTATTACTCCATAATTAATTGTTATATTTTGTATACAACATGTGTTGGTTCGTATGCGAAAGATCACATTGGACACTATGACTACACTAACCAGCAAATTTGAGTTGTAAAGTTAATGGGTTATATGGATTTTAAACAGTTCACAGGAAGATTTGGTATTGTCAGTAAAGCAATATATTAAGATATACTAACAATGACAAAGAGGATAGAGGGGAAAAGGTATACTTCATATGCCAATCTGAAATAATACACACGAGAAGCTTAATCTGTGGACAAACATGTATTGATTTTTATGAAATAGAGCACAGGCTGAACTATTATTGAATATAAAAACAAAGCTTTTGTGTATGGTCGATGAATAATACGGATTGTAAACAGCGCATATGAAACCTAGGTATTCTCAGCAAAGCAATCTACTAAGATATACAACGAACGATATTGGATATAGAGGGCAAAAAACATACTTAATATGGGAGTATCAACTACGATAAGCATAACACACTCTTGTTTAACTACGGGGTTTGCCATAGATCCCCTAACTATTGGGGTTTGCAGTAGTACCCCTAACTACACTAACCAGAAGCAATAATCTTCACCCCGAGAGGAAGAACGTGTAACACTTTTGATCCGACAAACTGCCAAAAACAATAGCTAAATAAGTACAACAACACATTGACTATGATATCTTGAACAAACAAAGATGACAGACATCTTAACGATGAAACCAAGACAATGAAAAAAACAGTAGCTAGAAGTAATTCTCATACTCTTCCGTAAAACAAAAGTATGTTTATTTCAGACATACATGAAGAGCAAATCCAATATGGACAGAGTGTATAAGGTGGCTACAGCAAGCTAAAATGATGTATAATACAAGGTTTACAAACACTAAGTTTGAGAAACCAAGTCAGGTTATTGATTTATTTGTTTAAAATAGATAGAATTCAACGTCAAACCCAATATATAGATTCAATACTCCATAAAACGAACAAGTAGTTATAAAACAAAGAAGGAAAAACGCAGCATCGGTAACAGCATTAAAAAAGATTTCTTAGTGGTATATGAAGTCATAATATTTGGATGCATCTCACTGAGCAAATGGTTTGGGCTAAACTTAAACTCCAGATTCTATTTAACAAGGAACATATGAACAGTTCACATGTAGATTTGGTAAAAATAACTTTTCACTTCCTTAAATACACTTATTCAGATTTGGTTAGCTTATTCAACTATGGGCCAGACTTATACACTCTGTAGATTTGATTAACTGTCTGTAATTGAGTTTAACCCATAATTACAAATTTGGCTAACCTAGATATTCAAGAGTTCATAATTCTCTGAGCTATTGGCACAGTTTTTAAAGACTGTGTACTATTTTTTTTTAAAGGAGATCATAGTAAGAATCATCAATAAAGTAAAAAATAAAACCTTAAACTCAAAGTAGATTGCTTATACTACAAATTTTAATAGCTACAGGGGATAAAAGACATATTGCATATGGTAAAAGTAAACAATAGATACATATAAGGCTTAAATTATAGAGATGCAAAGCAGATAGAAAACACAGGTTGTACCTGAAATTGAGTGATGCTGTGGTCTTCAAAGCCCAAACGAAATTGACATCAAGCCTGATAAAAAAAACAACACAATACCAACATGTGAATACCTTTCTTATGTATAAATCTAAGCAACATTTACTGCATGAAAAACCTAATTAAAAGTGAAGCCTTTATAATCAAATATATGGATGCTTTTACCTTTGCTAGAAGTAGTTTGTAAAGCTAAATTTTCTTTCACTTATGGCTTGTATTTAAGGAAGTGAAAAGAGTATATAAGAGTGAGGGTTCAAGCGTTCATACATAGCTTTTCTCTATAGGACCTGATTATGCTAAAGAACTATTCATTTTAAAACAATTAAATGTGTACTTACATAAGATTTAAGCTTTGCTTCTTAGCATGCGATATGTATGAATGATACCATCTGATTTGGTCAGCGATGACCATATACAGTGCGAATTCAAGAAGCACTTGAGAGCATCTCGAAACGAGTACCAAGCGATCGGATTTTGTACCAGAAAATCCGGAGAATCGGCTTTTTTCCCACCTAATTCTGGAGTTTTCCATCTGCTACAGCTTGAGATTGGATATTGAACAGAGAAGTTGGTATGGCGAAGGAAAAAAGGCTGAGTTGAACCCTTGAGAAAAGGAGAGTTGCTGAAACGGTGGCTACCTCATTGTGCTAGCTAATTATTTTTAAATTAAAAAAAGAAAAATTTAAGTAGATAGAATGCTTATCAGATAGCAACGAAAGAGGGGAAAAAATGTGCTGGTTAAATATATGGCACACACGTGTAGTTTTTGTCTTGTGTTTTATGCCAGCTAAGATATTAGGTAATTTTTTCCCAACCTTTCCCATTAATATTTTTCAAAAGTGTAATAGTAGAGCTACTTCCTTGAGTATACAAAATTTTTACACCGCTATCATTTTATCGCATGTTTTTCACTTGTTAAAAAAAATTTAAAACATGTGGTGAGATAATAATAGTCTGCAAACGGTGAACAAGGGGAAATAAGCGAATATAACGGGAAAAAACAAAGGCCAAACGAAAAAAGCGATACGCATAAACAATATGTAGAAGTAAAAAATAATATAAGATTATGATAAATATGTAATACAATTTGTTAAATCAATCGAGAATATATATAAATACCCAATGACAAGGGAAATAATGAAACGGAAAATATACACGTGCGTAAATTAAAAACCACGAATGTGCTAATGTAGGAAAACAAATTAAGGAAAAGGGGAGGAAGCCAAACCAAAAAAAAAAATACAAACAGGGGGTAAAAAAAAAATTATATCGGACAAATGAGATAGGAAAACAAATTATTCCACATAATCTCATATTCATTTTAATTCTGTGACTTTAAATAAAACATCAATTTTGTTTTCATATGTAACTAAAACAAAGAAATGTAACTTTTTAATACTATCGTGATTTAGTGTCTTCGTATTAAGTAGAGAGATATATGTGTGTTTTGTTAGAAAAAGGGAAAATTAATTAAAAAGACAATGTCCGTATATCGTATAATGTCGATGATAAAATATCATACATATATGTTTTGATGTTAAAAGAAGAAGCTAAAAATAATAATCAAAAACATTGCACCTACAAAGCCGATGCCCCTATAAAACATGAACACGAAAAAATTGGAAAACACCAAAACACTAACAAACTTTAGAATCTGAAGGGGAAAGAAGCATAAATATATCCTTATATAACATAACGAACAAAATAAAAAAACAACATGCTACGAAGTCACCATTTATAATAAAATTCTACAAATAAATAAAATCAAAAGACAAAACGATATAATATAAAACAATAAGATAAGAAATCGAATAAAAAAAACTCGAAAAAGGCGCAAGGATCGAATTAGGCGTAAATAAAAGAATAGACAATATAAATACACATATTTGGGGAAAAACTAATGGAAAGGAAGAAGGGAGAAAAATAAATTAAAAAAAATCAAAAAAACGTCGCTACAAGTCCTAATTTGTACCACCAGGGAAAGGGAAAAAAAAAAAAAAAAAACCGTCGGGCCAATAAATGGCCGACACGTGGCAGCACCTAAAGAAGCGCCCTACATATTTGGGGAAAAATTAATGGAAAGGAAGAAGGGAGAAAAATAAATTAAAAAAATCAAAAAAACGTCGCTACAAGTCCTAATTTGTACCACCAGGAAAAAAAAAAAAAAAAAAAAAACCGTCAGACCAATAAATGGCCGACACGTGGCAGCACCTAAAAAGAAGCGCCCTTGCTCCTTTATTATTATATATATATATATATATATATATATATATATATATATATATATATATATATATATATATATATATATATATATACTAGTGTGATCTGGGCCTTGCACATAGGCAACGATAATCCTTTGAGTATAAAAACATTGCTTGAAAGTAAATATTAAAATATAAGAGATAAAACTTGGTTTGAGTAATACATTTTGGATATGACTTAACCATAGTATAATTTCATTTTTCTCACAGATTTTAGAATATAACACATGCATAGCATATATGGTCTTAGTTTGATAAAGCTTAAAAGTTGTTTACAACATAGTTTCTGCGTTTCCGGTTTTGTGTTGGCTTTTTGGCTACATTTTTGTGATGTTTTTTACGATCATCTTATCTGTTATCTCTATCTTTTGAAATTGAAAGGAAGCTTCGCGAGGAACAAAAAACGACATAAACCCTTTATTACTATAAAAAAAATTATAAATACAATATATTCACTTTATCAATATCATTTTGGCAGGAATTTAAATAATTAATTAGATTTTTAATTAGTTATTTTACCAATTTGTTTGGTTAATAATCCAATTAATTAATTTAATTATTTATTGGACTTTTTATTGGCTGTTGGACTGAATAAAATAAAAATCTGATTTGCCATTTTTTTTGTGAGGCCGTGTTTCACAAAAGTCTGGCCCAACCTCTTAACACCCTTTGACCCGAGATTTTTTTTTTAAAATCAAAATTCACTAAACTCGATCCGATTACTCATTTCTTAGCCTAATTTTCTGAAAACCTTGTTCTTCCATATCATTGCCGTTTCATCCGCTTTTTCCCCACATTCAATGCGAATCCTTTCGATTCTTAGTAAAATCCGACAGCTTGTCCATTTCCTTCCTTATTCTAGTGATTTCAAGGAATGAATGCTTGATTCGGAGTTGATTTGCTCACGTTTATTATATCGAATCATGAACAATAAAAAAAATAGAAGAACTAATTTTTTCTGGACTGGGCCGATAACCAATTAAAAAAATAAAAGAACCAATAAAAGAAAAAAAATAAAAAAACTTTTCTGTAATGGGCCGGAAAAAGAAAAAAAATTGGACTGGGCCGATGAACAGTTTAAAAAAATATTTTAAAAAAAACCAAACTAATCTTTGACGGTAGATGAGCATAAAAAAAGAGAGAGTCAATCAAAAAAATACACTTGTCAGCCTCTCATTCACCCTTCTCTTCTTATTAGATAGGTAGATATATATATATATATATATATATATATATATATATATATATATATATATATATATATATATATATGGAAGAAGGGGTTGGGGTGCAATCATATATGTCATGTAAATAGTATAAAGTATTAGCATTGTATAGAAATTTAAGGTTTCAACTCTGTACAACAGGTTGCAGGATCGAGCAACGACGACGGTGGTTGGAGTGGGTAAATGTGATGAGGGATTGTTCTTCTTTCGAGGTGTTCCCGATGCCCGGATTTTGGGAGAAAATATACATTCAGGTCACTGTAGCGATCCATATTTCAAGTCAGGTCTGTCGGACTGATATTTTTTTTTTAGTAGCCCGTGCCTGTTACCACGAGGACGTGAAAATTTCCACCAGATCTCGTGGAATTTTATAATGGCCACGTGGAAGAACAACTGATGGCAAAATGTTCAATTCCACGCGAGCTGGGGGAAAAGCAAGCCACGCCACGTGGAAATTTAAGGGCGCGGCGTGGAATAATTACACGTGCCCGTTTAATAAGGAAATTGAATGAATAAATGCTCCAACTGTCGTTTTTTCCAACATTTTAGTCAATACCATCATCGTCTTCACCCAAAATCATCAATCTTTTTCACTCGAATTTTTCTTCGCAAAACTTTCAGACAAAAATTATCATGATACGGGATATCAATCTACACCGGTCTTTCGCCTTTAAACAAATGGGTAAGCATTTTGTATCGCACTTTTGTTTGAATTATTTTAAATATCGTATTTGTTTTAATTTGATGATATGTTTGAGGTAATTAGCCTTATAAAGATATAAATTTTTGATTTTTCGTATGGTGAAAAGGTAAAAGCTTATAGTTTTGAAAGGATATAGCTTTAGGGTAGTGAAAGGATAAAATTTTGATTATTAAGCTATTGAAATGATTAATTATAATGAGATCGTTCGATAATAAAATTGTCATTCGTTGGAGGAAAATGTAGTTTATATATTTGTAGAAATTTTGACGTTATAGAAATTTTGATATTGTAATTATTTTGATTATTTGATAGTTTAGAAAAAATTTAGAATGAAATGCATTAATGATATTATAGTGGCAATGTTAATATTAGAAATGATAATGTAGAAATGATATGTAGAAGTTTTGATATTGTATATATTTCGATTACATGATATTGTATGTATGTTCTGTTATAAGTTGTCTCAAAATTTAGTAGTATAAATTCCTTTCATGTTCCATGCCTTAGTTCATTTTGAATGTACAACTTTAGATTTCAAATAACACTCGAATAATTTAATTGTTACGGGCAATCACAATGAAAATGACCTAATTTAATAATAAAAAAAATTGAATTTAAAAACGAGAAAGAAACGACAAATAAATGTTGTTTGAAATTTCCAAAACAACAAAATTTTGACATATTCTATGGTACGCCTCGACCTGATGAGGTTCTTAGAAATGCATGCATCCCTAAGGTGTTTTCGAATCCTTCTGATCCGCTGTGTCATGCCTAATCTCCAGGCTTTGTATTGGGGCTCTGGTAGGTAGCTCATAGAATATTTCATTAGATCTGCTCAATAGAGTATCTTTTCCGTTCTCAGCAGCTTGGTAAAGCCTCCGCCGGAAGTGAGGCATCCGTTAGATCGAAAGTATAAGATATGTTCTGTTGGCTCTGTCCAGCATCTGATCTCCCTCGTCATCATCAAATATTCTATAACGCTGGTGAAAACAATCTTCTCTTCTATTACCCCCGTCCACTGTTACAACACAACACAACACAACGAAACTTGAATTTTTTTGACCTAACCTAACCTAACTGTGTGTGCGTGTGTGTGTATGTATATATGCTAAAGAATATTTATTTATTTTAAAGATTATTGATGTGTTTTTTGATGTCTGGCTATATGTACTTATATACAAGTAAATATATGTGTATATAAACGAGAAACCAATATTCACACACATATATACTACTAGCATATATAAGTGTATATATATAATGGTTTCTCATTTATATACACATATATTTATATATAAACACACACAGACAATATATATATATATTATATATATAGAGACACACACACACAGAGACACACACACACATGTATATATATATATATATATATATATATATATATATATATATCAATCCAAAATAATTTTACAATAATATTTAGTCAATCCAACAATATTTGGAAAAAAACCTAACTGTGTGGATAAATGATTGTTTTTTTGCAGATAACAACACGGTGTCCGTTAAGTTTTTATTTGGCGGAGAGTGGAAATACCATGAAGATAGCGACAAATGGTCTTATAAGAAAGGAAAATTGTATTTGGTTCATGTGAAAACCGATCGACATTGGATGAAGTGAAGGTCAAAGTGTGTAAGAAAGTAGAAATTGATGTTTCAAACAACACATTGATCATGAAACTAATGTCGTAGATTATGACCAACCGATTGATGTTTTGGGCGATGATACATGACTAGGCTACATTGATGATATTTTGAGAAAAGAAGGCGTGAAACTATGCGTTAACACTTGAACCGGTTATGCCGCGATGACGATACGGAAGATGAGAACGAATTTGACTTAAATGAGCAACTTCATGAAGAAAATGATAGAGGCATTGAGGATTTTACATCCGAGTTGGATATGTCGAAATTCCGAAAGCATGTTGTACTACCACATCGGCCTTATCCCCTCATGAAACTGCCATCCGACCGAATATAACTTCAGTTGAACAAGTCATTGACATCACAAGTGAACCTGACTATGATTGGGGAATAATTGCGAATATGATTCGTCAGCCAATTCACACACCTCTGGCTAATTTTAGCTAGACAACGCACACACCGTACATCCAACAACAGTTTGACGGGACAAGTCATAGTCAACATAAATGGAACAAGCCAGCAGTTTGACCGTCCGCCTCTTATTATGCCAACACCGATGCAAGCGGGTCCCATTATCGGTGGATCGTTTACGAGTTTTCTTAGAGCGCCTTTCGAGCAGAACATTAATATGCCAACACAGATGCAAGCGGGTCCCAATATCGGTGGATTGTTTATGAGTTTTTTGAGAGCACCTTTCGAACAGAACCTTGGTATGCCAACAAGGATGCAACCGGGTCCCAATATTGGTGGATCGTTTACGAGTTTTATGAGAGCACCATTAGAACAGAACCCTGATATTAGTCCTAGATTTAGTATGGCAAGTATTAATCGCAATAGAGGTGTTCATTTTGGTTCAGACATTCCGGATTCTGAAATTCCTCCGTGTCCACGGGTGGGGCGTTCGCATCAAGATTACGGATTATTGTATATTGGTAAAAATTTTAGGGACAAGGATGATATGCAGATGAAAATGAGTTACCATGCATTGAAAAATAATTACATGTGGAAACCTATCCTGTCCGACAAGGGGAAGTTAAAACTACGATGCTTTACTTCAGAGAGATGCGAATAGCAAGTTGTGGGTAGAAAGGTGTTTGATTGCAATAACGTCGAGATAACCGAGTACACTGAAACTCACACTTGTGGATTTGAGCGAATAAGCAGCGATCATAGGCAAGCCAGACCCGGAACTATAGGTCATATTGTTAGAGAGAACCTCATAAAACTCAGCAGTCATTTCACGACAAAACATTTAATAGTGGAGGTCAAAAGAGTATTCAACATAGACCTTGATTATCAGCGTGCATATCATTGTAGACAGAAAGAGTTGGAATTAATTGGAGGAAGCGTAACACTATCGTATTCTAAATTACCCGCCTACTTTTACATGTTGAAGAGTGAAAATCCTGAAACTTTCACAAACATAGAGACTGACCATGTTACTAGCAGGTTCAAGTACTGTTTCATGGCTTTGAAATCTAGTATTGATGGGTTTAAGTACTGTCGACATGTCTTAGTCGTGGACGGTACTCATCTGAAAACAAAATGCGAGGGGACATTGTTAGTAGCTATCGGTGTAGACGCAGGTGATAAACTCTTTCCGGTAGCGTTTGTCATGACCGACGGAGAGAGCAGAGATGCGTGGATGCATTTCATGCTTCAAGTGAAGGGGTAATCGGGGAACGTGAAGAGGCATCATTGGTGCTGTTAGAGATGTATTTCCAAATGCTCACCATGGTTTTTGCTACCACCACCTTGTCATGAACCTGAATAAAAAATTCGGAAGCACGGAGATCTTTGTCCATACACTTTCTCGGGAAGCGCGTATACTTTTTCAAAAACGCATATTTCGTAATAATGTTTCAGCAGTTAAAAGAGCAAGATAAAGATCCAAACAATAGAGTGTCTAGTTATTTGGAGGCTATTGGATTTCGTTACTGGGGACGATCGCATTTTCCAGGGACACGTTATGCAATAAAGACAAGCAACTATGCTGAAAGTTTTAACAACGTGATCAGAGATGCGCGTAATTTGAGTATCGTGAATTTGTTAGACGACATAAGGGCAACGTTGCAGAAATGGCATTGAGAGAGGAGAGAACTTGCATTGGCATGTCGCTCCGTGTTAGCCCTGAAGCCGAAAAACTCTTGACTGGAGTATCGCATGCCCGAAGAACCTTCACACTAAAGGCGATCGACCGGGACCAGTTCCAAGTTGGGGACGCTGATACTAGCACAAAGGTAAATATGGCTGAATGGAAGTGTTACTGTGGAGAGTTTCAGGGGCTCAAAATGCCTTGTGTACATGCTTGTGCTGCTATAAGTGAGCGTTGTGAGAGTCCGTACGATTATTGTTTTGACTACTACAAAGCTCAATGTTTCCAGCGTATTTATGAAGGACGCGTATACCCTGTTCGATCGAGGATGATTGGGTGTTCCCACTTCAATTAGAAACCAGCGCATTCCGCCGCTGAGCCTGGATCGAGCGAAGGAGGGGAAACACAAACAACGGTTGTGGCGCGGGTCGACCAGGATTCTCGTGGATTGCTTCTCAAGGTGAACCTCCCCGGCGGTAGGACCAAAGAGTTGCCTAATGAGAGGACAGATCCAGGCTCTGTAGGCGTTGCTCGTTGTGTGGAAACACCGAACACAAAAGGCCTAATTGTCCGTTTCATACGATGGTTGTTCCTAATTGATCTGATCATTTTGTTCGTCTTTTTCATGTTTTTGTATTATCTCAAGTCATGAAAGTTTTTATACATGTTTTGTATCTTTTTGGGGACATTGATACTAAGCGCGATCGTGACTATCTTATATGTTTTGTATCTTTAGATTATAATAGCAAATGGGTATTCTAGTTCAAACGAGTGATAAATAAACGTAATCAAACCTAAGCAAATGGGTAATATATATATCCATCACCGTGCCACACACTGGATCGTTGGAAATTCACACGAGTCATAATTCACACTTACCTTCTCAATCAATGCTAGTTTTGACTATTCATTGATGTCCTATCGATGTCGTACGTCGTAGGTGTCATTAGGGTGCAGAGGTAGTATTGTCATTGATACAGTGACACGTCTTTTCACGTGAGTCATCAATGGTTAGTTCATGCTAAATTACCATGGCATCGTTGAAAATTCACACGGGATCGTTGGAATTCACACGAGTCATAATTCACACTTACCTTCTCAATCAATGCTAGTTTTGACTAGTCATTGATGTCATATCGATGTCGTACATCGTAAGTGTCATTAGGGTGCAGAGGTAGTAATGTCATTGATACAGTGACGCGTCTTTTCATGTGAGTCATCAATGGTTAGTTCGTGCAAAATAACCACGGAATCGTTGAAAATTCACACGGGATGGTTGGAATTCACATGAGTCATAATTCGCACGGGATCGTTGGAATTCTCAATCAATGCTTGTTTTCACTAGTCATTGATGTCATGGAGTCATGGGGACGTCAATTCACTTATTAACTCTCTATATACCATGACCTATTAAACTACCTCTGTATAGCATTCTACTTTACATCGCCTTAATCACAATGTCTGAACCGATTTCCCCTCATCGGGAATGGCATGAACCGAATTCCCCCGAGTATGAGGATCCTCCATTCAATCCTCATCAACCTGTGTTTGTTAATGACCGTATGAGGGGTGATATTAGTCACTATTACGACTTTCAGACACTGAGGTTGAGGTTTAGAACAAATGAAAGCGTCATAATTGGATTTGGATCTTTCAAGATAGAGCTATTATCGGAGAGAAGAGAATTGAATGGGAGAGTCTACCTACCAAGATGAAGCGTATCGTACACAGACTTTCGTTGGAGGGCCTAGCAAATAGTCCCGCATCGACATCGACTATGAATAGATCAATTGTTCGTGAATTCTATGCAGTTGTCAGGTCAAACGTAGCTGGAGAGTACAGGCCCATAGCATCAGGGGTGCACAAATTACGTGGAGTAGATGTTTCCTTAGAGGTGGACTGGATCAATAACTACTATGGTGTAAGTGGAGTTGAAGCATCCAGTGATTTCTTCAACGGGGCTTCCAACGTTCGTGTATTGCAACGTCTAATTGCTCGCCGTCAATTGCCTACCGAATGGGGCGTGTTATGATCAATGGTTTGCCAATAGCCTCTATGGTACTATACACACTCTTGAACCGCCATTTGATTTGTACATTTTGGTGTACGCATTTCTCCATTCTGAAGTTGGCGTTGGGCGTTACATCATTAGTAGGATTTGTGACATATCGCTTGGCGATGGTGGTGATGATTATATCTACTTTCCTTTTCTTATCACGGCTATCGCAAGAGATTTTAACGTACCGGAGTATGACACGGATGACATTTCTTCGGAAACCTCCACTGTCATCTATAGTGACCACCCATAGTTTGTTTAACTATTTTATCGTATTTATTGTTTGCTTTTAATGCTTGTTTTGACTAGTCATTGATGTCCTATCGGTTTATTTTTGTTTTGTTATTTTTATGTTCATCTACTATAGATGTTATTTTTATGTCCTCTCGACTATATAAGTTTTTTTAGGTTTTATGTGTTCTTGTTGGTGCCCAAAAACCCGTGGACTTGCATTCAAATTTCTTATATAAATATTATAAATTTACAATAAAAAAAAGCAAACAGAATTTAGAAGATAAATATTACAACGCCAAAAGTTGAGATAAAACCAAAATAAATGTCAAATGTTGGACGTACACGACTCCCGAACAACAAATATACAAATTACAATGCTATACGTTGACAAAATAAATCTACGGCCATTTTGATCCTGAGCCTGTGAAAAGTTGCATCACTCAGCTCAAATATGTGTGCGTCGTTGATGATTGTAAGCTCCATAATCTTCAGACTAAAAACCGGACAGCGTTCCCTGCATATTAAAGCCATAAATTTTAGAACTGAATGTTTGAAATTAAAAAATCTGAATAAGGTTTGATACGTACCGGTACTCTGTCTGTGGACATCCAGTCTCGTCGTGCAGGACTGTATAGAATGGTGTTTGAAATGGATCGATCATCCATTGGATTGTCCGGCAATCTTGTGATGCCGATAACATTAACCTCATGTATAGAGCCCATTTCCGTATGATCCGGTCAACGTGGGTCGAGTCACACTTTCTGTATCGGCTGTCGTGCACCGTTATTGTCCATTCACTGATTGACATGCGCACAAGCACCCAATGCTCCGTGTTAATCATCTAGATAGCATAGGCGATCATTTTCTTGGTCCATTTAGAAGTTTCCAATGTCAAAACAGCCGGAACCACTGCATCCATGTCGCCCTCCCATTTCTCTAATTCAGGCACAAGAGTACTTGCGAATGAGGCATAACACAAACTCGCATATTCTTCATACTGATCAGGGTAAGCTGCCATACGAGCAGACAACAGTCCCACATACGAGTCAATGTGCTGCAAATGGGATTTATTACTCAGTCACAATATTACGTTAAAAAAAATGTAATACATGTTAAAAAAAATTCGAATACAAGTTTAAATGAGTTTACCTGCGCATTTATCTGATAACCTTGAAACAAAATTCAGCTGAAAAAATCTCGATCCGCAGGGTAAGGTAATATTTCCTCGTCGGTTTTAAGCCCCCCGACTAATAACTTGGTCGTATCACCTTCACTTGATCCGATCCATTTTTCAGTTCGTTGTACTCTTGCTCGATAGTCCTCCGAGCGGGTGTGTGCCTATCGTCCTCAGGCCGTTTTTTAGGCTGAATCCACTGGGTATTATCCTTCCTAAAGTACTCAGTCGGCTTCAGGGTCAATCGAAGGCCCATTTTTATTTGAAGTGCAGGTTCTTTCTAGCTCCCACTCCCCCTCCCCCTCATTGTATTCAAACCTGGCATCGCTTGGGGCCCTAGAAGAGTGTTAGTGTCTGTCGAACTCATCTCCGCATGCACATCATCAATATCGAATTCTGGACCTAGTCTAGCACACTCAAATGAAAAATCATTCAATGGGTCAAGATGGGTGCTTTGATCTATCTCAGGGTGTTGACCCTAAACGGATGGTGTGCCTTGTGGACCTGAAGACGGCCCAGCTTGGGACCCTGATACCTGAAGCCCGGAAGGAGTAACTTGGGACGGTGACGCCAGATGAACATTCCTAAGAGGTGTCTGCTCCGTGTTTGTATCACAACCTTGAGGTGTCTCAGTCTCAGGCTCACGGCTGCCTTGTGTAGCTGAAGACGGCCCAACTTCGGTGGTTGGTGTGCTTTGGGTCCTGTCGAGATGTGGAGGTGAGTCACCGTCCTGGGAGCCTTCTGATACAGATGTCCCTCTTCGGGGCCTAAGTGTACCCTATATAATAAAGTAAATGGCATGAATTTAAATTTCTGTTAACAAGATAAATGCAATTATATTTGTATTTAGGAGTTAATTCGAAAATGTAGCACCGCCGCCTTTTAACGACTCGAGGTAATCGTATGTCATTCTTCAACTACTCGGTAGTTGTTACACGAACCTCTTAGGCGTGCCATTTCAACCTGCATTTCACTCAGATTAGCATTCGTTTCAGCATACTTAGCCTTCGTTTCAATCAACTCGGCCTTTGTTTCCATCAACTCAGTCCTGACTTCTCTTAACGCATTGTCAACTATACGCGTGATTTCAGGCACCAGTGATTCTAACGGCACAACGCCCCTCACAATAGGTATACTACCACCGCCTATATCGAATTGTTGAGAATACGATGTTGTACCCAGAGGGTTTGCGGATGTAGACGGGGCACTCGTCTGTTCGTCATGACGGGCTTGGTGAGATGGTCGCTCATCCTGAGCATCAACTCCTGGACGCTCACGGACTATGCCATTCAAATTGGACCTTGGGGGAACACGTCTTTGACCAGGGACAGGATCCGGGACAACCACGGGAGGAACAGGTAATTCACGAGGTGGAGCTGTAACCTCCGCCTCCGGCAACCCCATACCAATTACGAACTGCCTATCATCGGCGGTTGTCAAAATATCAGCGACCATCTCAACCTGCATAAAGGAAAAAAAGAAGAAAAAAAAAAGCAACCGATTTTACAATGTTTAAAAATATTACTGACAATGTAGATTGATAACAATGATAATATAATACATACCCATGGAGTAACACCGGATGTAGGATTGACCAAGGATTTGTAATAGACCACGCCGACAGTGCATTTCCATCTCAAAAAACTTGGACGAGCATTAGCTTGACCTTCTACCACTGTTGCAAATCCCCCGTACTGTATAAGTCTAGGCATTGCATAGAAACACCACAACTGTAACGCGTATAAACAACCGGAGAACTGTGGCTTATACGGTTTCCCATTTCTTTTAGGTACAAGATCCTTACACTCAAATACTATCTTACGCCAATTCAACATTAAATTGTTAAAAAAATACTGCCCCTATGGAAATGTCTCGACCAGTTGTAGGTTCTCAACAGTATAAAAAATCTGGGCCGGTAGTGTATTACCACTCTAAGGTCGTTTCCGATTATTAACCCATAAATAACATACACTAAAGCCATCCGGTATATAGTTTCAACGTCATTCGATGCCAGAATCGCTGATTCGATTTTTTGCAACGTCACATTCTTGATGTACTTATGGAGAGTACAACTAACATCAAAACACCTTGACTGATCAGGCAATTCAACATCCAAATCTCCAAATTTGTACCCCATTATGAATGCAAACTCTCTTCTTCCGAACTTCAGTCTATTATCGCCAATCTTAAAATGAACCTCGTCGTCTCGGTCTGGATAAACCATATTGAAATACAGGTATGCTATTAGCCGCCCCTTGAATTCCCAATTGTTACTTATAAAACGAAGAAACGGACCAAACACTGATCCCTCCAATCTATTCCACAACGCTCTGTTTGGTGTAGCATTGTGCAATAACTCTTGTAGTCTTATAAGAGTAGCACTTTCCGCATGGAACCGCAATTCGGCATTAAAAAAACTCAGGCGGATGAATCAATGTTCCACGTGGTGTTGGATAACTAGTAAGCTGCGAGTGATTAAAAATGTGTTAAGAAGACTATATATATATATAAACTTAAGAAAATAAGTGTATATATATCTTTATATATAAATATACTGACTATATATATATATATATATATATATATATATATATATATATATATATATATAAACTTAAGAAAATAAGTGTATATATATCTTTATATATAAATATACTGATATATATATGTACCGTGTATAATTTCTCCCCATGTATGTGTATATGTCTGTGTGTCTGCTTAAACTGTGTGTAAATATAAAATTATTTGTGTGTATAATTTCTTTCACTTGATAATAAATATATATGCTATGGCATGAATATGTGATAAAATAAGTGTATATATAACTTTATACATAAATGTACTTGGAATATATGATGACGTAGATCAAGTGAAATTAAAATACTTGACCACCAAAACTAATACTAGCAAGAGGACTAGGTCCATCGTAGTATAGCTATAGCGAATCAAGGTCGATCCCACAGGGAACCAAATCGTGGATCATTTATATACAAACAATTAATTATTCATATCAAGGACATAAAGTGGTCTACGACCAACGAAAGACAAGAAAAGATAAACGACACGACTCGACACAACACATAAACAACGTAATTAACCTCCCCAATTATCATGTTATCGTTTGGATCTAAAGATTCTATATAATTAAGCTAGACTCGACAACTATTAATCCGATTCGTATTTCTTTTATATTGGCTACGGAGTCATCCCCAAACTAGATCTAGCTCGGGTAGGCCATCCGAGATCACTATGCTACATCACGTGACTTCTCGCCGGCCTCCATCTCATATGACTCGCGACGCTTACAAAACTAGGGATGCCGATATTAACCGTATTATTCCTCACCTAGGCAACATTCCTTTTTCAGGCTTACTTCCTAGACGATCGCATCGATCTCCGTCCCATCAACACAAACTTTTTAGGTATCATGTTAATCTCGACGATGTACGTATAACTAGGTGTGCACAATTCCTGTCTGAGCAGATCTGGA
This sequence comes from Gentiana macrophylla, assembly GCA_026214975.1. NCBI lineage: Eukaryota > Viridiplantae > Streptophyta > Magnoliopsida > Gentianales > Gentianaceae > Gentiana > Gentiana macrophylla. The sequence continues at coordinate 100,409,376 of CM047810.1, forward strand.
TCTCGCCGAAAGTCCCGGAAGATCAATTCATGAGCCGACCTAGGAGTCCTATATTGGTATTTCCTAATAATACGCTAATTAAACCAGACGAGCAACGTAGCCGTAGCCATACCTACTAAGATAAGAAATTCTAGGTGGACAATCACACAATAAAGACGTGGCTAGATTGACGCGGCGAAAACCTAAATCTTAGCGTTTCTACATACGTAACGGATAAAATAGAGATTCATAAAGCAATTACATAGATCTACTAAAAACACGGTTGTCGATCATACCAAAGTCATCTATAGGTCACCGGATAGCAGATCTGGGCCTGTGGATCCTTATAGACAAGGAATCCCCACTGCCTCATATCGTATCCTTAGACCTACATCGTTTGGTGAAGAACGAACAACCTCAAACGATAAACAATAATTGGGGGCTTAATTACAAAGAACTAAGAACAAATAAATACAAGAACTTACATTATTGCAGAACTTGCATAAAAACTGCTCTAAGAAAAACTGATGATTTTATAATAAACTGAAAAGTGTATATGGTCGAGTGTGTGTATATGGCGTGTATAACATGCCTTTATTTATAGGGGTTCAAGCTAATTAAGAGATATTGTCCCGGATTTTATCAATACAAAACAACAGGTAATAAACCGGTTAACCTCAAGTGCAAGGATCGTAGTATGGAGGCTAATGCCGGGTCGATCTTACGGGAACTAGATTTAATGTGAATCCTAGCTTTTGTTTTTAACTAACTATTGTCACGATTACTAACCTAACGAATAACTAACTAAACAAATATGCAGAAAATAACTAGACAGAGGAAATTAATCCAATGCTAGGCAAGATTGAAAGCGATAAAAACTAGAGTGCAATTAAGAGTAAACTAATCTAGCAATTCAAGTTTAAAGGATTAAAATCAAATTATAACGAACGAACAAGCAATTGATCCACCTATCCTATCAACATTCAATTCTAAATCGGATTAATTCGTGATCTCCACTCAAGTCGTGATTCACCTAATCGAAGGCATAAACTCCTACTCTCGTAGACAAGTTCGTTTCCTAATCTTTTATCTTTCGATGTTAAAGATTACGTCTTTCTAACCTAGGCGTGAAATCTTTCAATTTCTAATCTAGAAAATCAATCTAATAACTCTCGTTTTAGTTAGATCGAAGATCTATTCTTTTATCACGGTGATCTAAGGTTTGTATGATTTTCACCAATAAAACAATCACAAAGCAACGATCTTTCGATATAATTGCATTACACAATAATAAATAATGATAAAAGAAACAACTTTGAGATAGAAACTCACAGATTAATCACGAATCAAAACTGAATTGTTGAAGGAAGGCTTCACAACGCTTGTTCAAGAGGGTTTTAGCCTCTTAGCATCCTTGTTGCAACTCGAATTGATGAAATAAAAGACATGAATCTATCTAATCTAATCTAAGAATTAAATTACATAAAAGTATATTAAAACTGTAGAAAAACGCAGCCAAGCTGCCCCTAGGTTTTTAGGGTTCGAATTGTGTGTATGAGATTGAGAAATCGCGCCTATTTATAGATTTTAGGTCGGTTTAGGCTAAGGCGGTGCTTGGGCGCCCGTCCCACTATCTTGGGCGCTCGTCCAAAGCAGCTTTCGGACGGAGGTGAGCGCCGCTCGTTGAGCAGCGTCTGAACTCTCTCGAATGTAAAATATGATTACGGGCGCTCGTCCACTTATCAAACGCCCGTTCGGTCTTGGGCGCTGCGTTAAACTCGGATGAACGCTAGTCCAGCTTCGATCAAGACTTGATAATTCCATCTTTATCTTCTTTTCTTCTCTATCCAATTCACCATTATCTCTTTTAACTTGAATTAGCTCGAAATTCATCAACATTTGATCATCAATTGAGCCACATAATTGTACCTATATGACATCAAAACACACAAAGCGTAACATAATTCCAATAAACATAAAATCATAATTAAAACATATAAATTCACCAACTTTGCGATTAACTCATTAAAAATGTCATTTGCTCAATAATTCCATTTAAACACGTGATTTCCATGCAATTCATACGAATGTGGTGGAAAACATTATAAAATATAGCGTTATAAAACACGTAAATTCACCCTTAACAACTCCCCACACTTAAACTTTGCTCGTCCCGAGCAAAACAAAACAAGATAAAGGCTCGGAAAGAATATAGACACCTCAACACATACACCACATAGTCAATAAATTAGAAGTTCACCATCGTGTGTGTGCATAGCCATAGAAAACTTCCACTAAATCCAAACTTGAAAAACTCAAAGCAAAACTAGCTAATACCCCTCGTAGACTAGTAATAAGTGACACTCATAAGGTGCACCCTACAAACTTGACATATCCCGAGAAGAATGATCGAATATATCTAGGGCCTTTACAAAATACTCGAGAGGATAATCCTACACATATCTCTCGCTCGGTTTCTCTTTGGGGATAAGATGAGCGATAACTTAGTCTTATATACATTTCATAACACTTCTTTAGTTGATTTAACTTTTCACTTTTAAACGCACATTAGGATAAGCTATTGCCCTCATAGTAGAATAGGACATTTCGAGATAATCCCCTACCTTACTCCAATCATAAGGCATCTTATCCTAACTGTCGTGAGCTCTTAGTCATCATAGTGGTATAGGACATACGTGGTATACCCTACCTCACTCAAATCATCGACTAGCTTTCGACACACCCGATAGATTCATTTAATTATTCAACTTCTCATTAACAACATTAGTTACGTGTTACTTATCACATTCAAACCTTCAGATATTCACAGTATAACATACTACGGAACTAAATACAAACTATCATAAATCTCACGATACATACGTAGCACTAAGCACATGACTTATAAGAAAATCAAAAATTACTAATCCAAACGGGGTATAGCTTTATAAATTAGCTCATCATTCACTATGGCACGTGGAAAATAAATCTTGGTGAAACAACTAACTCACTAAAAATATGGTATACAGCATCAATGACCATAACAAACCGAACAAAAACGTGTATTGCCTACTCAGGACAAAACAAAAACAAAAGTGTCGAAAATTTTTGAAAAATTAAGCCCCCATTATTAAGCCCCCATTTTGCACAAAAACATCATATATTAATCAAATGGTAGATACATAGCGATCATTCCCCTCCCCCACACTTAAATAACAACATGTCCTCATATGTGCGCGAATAAGAGAAACTTAGCCGATTGTAGTTCTAAAGTGGCAATTCCGGAAGTGCTACGTATCAACTCGAAAAGGCTTGATGAAAGCGATGGCGGGGACCATCCACCGGAAAACTGACATCATCTGAAAGCTCACAAGTGCTATAGCAAATATCCTGCATACATGAAAAACAACACAAAACGTACCTCGGGGATACAAGGGATTAAACCATATCGCGCAAAAGTGATAGAGATAAAGATAAGAGGAAATCTTAAGCAAAACAACACTTCGACCCTGTATAAGATTAGGACGGCTGACTGATAAAAACAACACAATCCTAATAAGATTAAAACAACTAGAACAAGGAAAAATAACTAAAGAAAGAAACTTATATAATAAGGGATATCTAGGATGCCTCCTAGTAGCGCTAATGGTTATTATTCGTTAGCTCGACACATTTGAAGCTCACTGGATCAAAGGCCATTTAACCTTTTCGCGACCCACTACCTCGCTTTAAGCTCCGGTCCGTAGTGTGGCTGCAGAAACAGCATCTAACACATGGGGTAAAATCTTTTATAGCCTTCCAAACTCGTTTAATCTTCCCCATGGCTGATTTCTTTCTTCTCTGATTCCTCTGATGACGTTTAAGCTTTTGCTCTTTTTCATACTCCTCCATATCCCAACTACCTGCTAGAACTTCTGCTGATGAACCAATACCGTCATTCTCGGAGAATAAATCGGATGAAAACTCGTCAAATTCATTGACCTCTGTAACACCACATCCGAGAATATCGAGAAATTTAACAATCAAAGGTTTTTCTTTAGGTTCACCAATGTAGTGCTTGCACCTTTGACCATTAACTCGAAACGGTTGGTCCGATAACCGCGTAGTTCTAGAACACCTCCAGGAATGATTTGGAGAATCTCAAAAGGACCGGACCAACGTGTTCTCAACTTCCCAGGAAACAAATGTAACCTAGAATTGTATAAGAGAACTTGCTCGCCGACTGAATTCTCTCTTCTTTATCTTGGCATCATGGAGTAGTTTCATCTTCTCTTTACTAATCCTGGCGCTTTCATAAGCCTGAGTCTAAATTCATCCAAATCATGCAATCTACTTTGCAATCGATGTTTCCCACAGATTGGGAATCGAAGTTCAAAAACTTCGTGGCCCAATACGCCCACGTTGCTCTAACTCGATTGGCGGATGGCATGGCTTACCGTAAAACATTTGATATGGCGATGTACCCATAGGGTCTTATAGGCGATCCTATATGCCCAAAGTACATCGTCCAACTTCGAACTCGAGCTTTTCTATGACTATTCACCGTCTTCTCCAGATTTTCTTAAGACTCGGTTGCTTCGCTCAACCTGACCACTAGTCATCGGATGATATGGTGTGCCGATTTTATGGCGAACACCATACTTCTCGAGGACTTTTTCCAAAGGTCGGTTGCAAAAGTGTGTCCCTTCATCACTGATCAAGGCACGTGGACATCCAAACCTCACAAAGATGTTCTTCTTCAGAAATTTCATGACCGTTTTATGATCATTGTGAGGAGTGGCAATTGCCTCCACCCATTTCGAAACATAGTCAACGCAGACTAAGATGTATTTGTTGCCACAAGATAATGGGAATGGTCCCATAAAATCGATGCCCCATACATCAAAGACTTCGCACTCTAAGATGGGTTTTAAAGGCATGTCAAACCGCCTTGTCAAAGCTCCGGTTCTTTGACACCTATCGCAAGCTTTACAGAAGGCTTCTGTATCCTTAAAGATCGTAGGCCAATAGAAACCGGACTGGAAGATCTTAGCAACCGTTTTCCAAGGACCAAAGTGACCACCTGTGGGTCCACTATGGCATTGCTCGATTATATCGCGTTGCTCAGATTCAGGAACACACCTCCTCAGCAAACCATCTTTGCAGATCTTGAAGAGGTAAGGCTCATCCCAAACGAAAGACTTCATATCAGAGAAGAACTTCTTCTTCTCTTGATACGACATTTCGGGATCAAGGTAACGGGCATGAAGGTAGTTCACAATGGAAGAGTACCATGGAACATCAGGAGGACAACCGTCTATCAACATAATGTTTTCTAGAGGAAAGTAAAGATCTATATCATCTGGTTCATCCTTTTCCTCATTTAACATTCTAGAAACTTGTCCATAGCAAAGACTACGGCTAGTAGTTCCTTTTCAGTAGTGGTATAGTTCACTTGAGAAGGATTCAGTGTGTGACTGGCATAGTAGATAGGCTGGAACTTTCCATCAAGCTTTTGTCCTAAAACTGCACCAACTGCGTAGTTGGATGCATCACACATAAGCTCAAAGGGTAGGTTCCAGTCAGGCGAAATAAGAATTGGAGCAGAGATCAGACGATTTTTGAGCTCCCCAAACGCTTGCTTGCAGTTTTCATCGAAATTGAACTCAATGTCTTCCTTGAGCAGAGTAGATAGGGGCTTGGCTACTTTGGAAAAATCTTGGATGAATCTCCTATAGAAACCGACATGTCCGAGGAAACCTCTGACTTCACGTACATTCTTAGGATAACTCATCTTCTCAATGGCTTCTACCTTGGCCCTATCTACTTCTATACCTTTGGCTGACACTTTGTGGCCAAGGACTATGCCTTCATCTACCATGAAATGGCATTTTTCCCAATTAAGCACTAAGTCCTTTTCCACACATCTAGACAACACCTGATCAAGATTATCGAGGCAATCATCGAAGGATTGACCAAAGACCGAGAAATCATCCATAAAAATCTCCATGCACTTTTCAACTAGCCCGTCAAAGATTGCCATCATACACCTTTGAAAGGTGGCCGGGCATTCTGAGAGACCAAATGGCATCCGCCTGTAGGAGAATGTCCCGTAAGGGCAAGTGAAAGTGGTCTTCTCTTGGTCAACCGGATCGATGGGTATCTGGAAGTATCCTGAATATCCATCCAGGAAGCAGTAAAATGCGTGCCCCGCCAGACGCTCAAGCATCTGGTCAATGAATGGAAGGGGAAAATGGTCTTTCATTGTGACCTCATTGAGCTTTCTATAATCGATGCAGACTCGGTAACCAGTGACAAGCCTCAATGCTATTTCCTCTCCCTTCTCATTCTTCTCAATCGTAATTCCACCTTTCTTGGGAACTACTTGAGTTGGGGATACCCACTCACTGTCTGCAATGGCGTAAATGATACCCATATCTAGAAGCTTTATAATTTCCTTCTTGACTACCTCTTGCATGTGAGGGTTGAGCCTTCTCTGGAGGTCTGTCTAACACATTTGGCTCCTCACTAGTCTTGATCTTGTGCATAAGAGATGTCGGGAGATATCCTCGGATATCTCCCACCGCCATCCAAAGGCTTTCTCATTTTTGCGCAAGACGTTTAACAGCTTTAAGCTCTTCTATTCGAGAGACGACTTGGCGAGAGATGATCAAAGGAAGCTTGTCACCTTCTCTCGTAAATACATACTTAAGATGTTTAGGCAACGGCTTGTAACCAAGTCTACAGGGGTTCCTCTAGACTTGATTTAAGATCTCCACTCCTCAACTCAACATCGTTGAGTTTACTTAGTGGCCCTATCGCCAAAGCTTCTTCTCTTAGCCCATCCTCAAAATCACCGCTAACGGGTCTAGATTGACCACACCATGATTATTCAGATTATCGATCAATCGCTCATATTCTCGCTTCTACACCAAGACTTGCTTATCCATGAAGTCATTGAAGTCATCGACGCCTCTCAATGGAACGACCGGTTGGAGAACCGGAGGGTACTTGAATAGATTTAGAAACACTATAGCTCACCTCTTGGTCACCAACTCGGATAGTTACTTTCCCACCATCACAATCGATGAGGGCTCTAGCTGTAGATAGGAAAGGTCTTCCAAGACTCAGAGGGACATTTTCATTTTTCTCCATATCTAAAACATACCAGATCAACGGGAAAGGTAAACCTACCAACTTGAACCAATACGTCCTTTAGGATCCCCTGAGGCTTTCTTTGAAGATCTATCGAACCGCAAGTTCATGGTAGTGGGTTCTAGAAGACTTTGTAAACCAAATGCTTGCAAATAGATAATGGCATCAAGCTTATGGATGCACCAGTCACATAAAGAATTTGGAAAGACTAGGCCTCCCATCTCGCAATGTGAGCACGAATTTCCCGGGTCACCTCTTTTGATTGGTAAGTCCGGATAATTGATCATTGAACAATCCTCACCAATTGCCGATCCATTTCTCGCTAACTTCTTCTTCGAAGAAACAACATCCTTTATGAATTTGGTGTACTTAGGCATCTCGACCAAGACATCTGACAATGGAAGATTTACCTGTGTATTTTTCAACAAATTAAGCACCTTTTCATACTTCTTATCTTCGCTCAATGGGATGTTGCTCTTTCTAGGTGGAAAGGGAAGCTTTTTCAAATCCTCCTCGGAAAATACTTTCTTCGAGGGCGAACTAACGGCCTTGTCTTCCAAATCTTTCCATCGAACCGTCTTTTCATTCTTTTTGTTAGTCAGGGGATCAGCCACCTGACTATCATTTAACTCATCATTCCTCAGGGGATCAGCCACCGGAGGATCCTCAAATGTTTCACTTCTCGGAAGAACAGCCACGAGGACTTCCAATTGATTCTTTATTCCTCGAGGGATCACCACTTGAGGAATCTCAACTCTTTCTTCTATCAGGGGATCAGCCACCTGATTTTCCTTCTGCAGCCAAGGGGATGATGGGTGCTCAACTTCCCCTCCTGCACCAATGGCAGGAGGGGCTAGTGGTTTCCCTGGAAGCCAGGGGGACCACCAACTTGAGAACCACTTCTCAAATTCATTGCACTGGCCTCTTCTCTACCGTGACGGAGGTGAAGGTACCAGTCGGTGCATTGACTGCTGCTTAAATCGGCCTGAGCGACTTGACCGCCTCTTGGATTCTTTTCCGTGAAGCTGGGCAACTGCCCTGATGGTCTAGAGGCTAACTGCTCAGCCAATTGCCCGATTTGCCTCTCAAGACTTTTCATCGTCCCTCGCTTTGCTCCTCCCGAAATGAATTCCATTCGGCTTTTATATCGTCTGGTGGGAGGTGCCTTGAGAGTTTTGAAAGTTAGGGAAATGGTGGCTTGGCCGACTTTGGAATGCGAGAATTAGAATTGGCGGGCCAATTCGATTGAACCTTTGCCGTGGATTGGAAGAATTATAGCTTGGGTTACGATTATAACCAGGGGTTTCTATTGAAGTTCGAATTAGGATTAAATCCTCAAGACCGATTAAACCCTTGGTTTTGGAAACTGATACGGCCAGAGAAAGCATTGACTTCCGCATTCGCCCAATCATGGGACGTGCGCGGCGATGTGCCCGTATGCTATCACATACTTGGCATGTGATTGGATTATCTTTATCCATAGTCATGAACAACATTGACTTGCCGAAAGCGAGAGGGGAAGAAATTGACATTGGCGGTCATATGGCGGTCGGCGACATGCTTCTGTCTGAGAACTTGAGAGTTCTGTGAAGGTGAAGGAGCCTCGATAACTCGGATTTGAGAAGTTTTGAGAAGTCATTATCATTTGAGAGGTTGCCATTTGCTTCGCAATATGGCAACAAGACTTTGCATAGTCACCTCTTCGACCTTGGGAGGCGGAGGAGGTGCTTGAATGGCTTGATAAGAGGGGCATAATTGTACTTGGCAATGTCCTCGAGCAGCGCCCACCCTCATCAGTGTTTTCTTGAGAAATGCCCCACCAGAGGAACTATTGACCATGCCCTTGGTGAGCTCGGTCAATCCATCAAGAAAGTATGGACTTGCCTTTGCTTTGGCAAGCCATGATGGGGACACTTATGCAGAGAGACTTAAACCTTTTCCACGCATCAAAGAATGACTCATTTTCCAAATGACGGAATGTGAAGATTTCGTTCGAGACAATGGGCTGTTTTTTGAAGGAGGAAAGTATTGACTTAGAAATTCCTTCTCGAGCTCACCCAGTAGTGATGGATTCGGAGGAGAGAGTGATACCACTCGAGTGCCTCCCCGTAAGGAAAATGGAAATAGTTTAAGCTTGATGGCATCCTCACTTACACCTTGGATACGGGTAGTACCGCATATTTGCAAGAATGTGTGTAAGTGAGTGTGGGGGTTTCAGATTGGAAACCATGAAAAATTGATGCATCTTTGCATCATCCGAATAAGTCCGGTTTAAGCTCGAAGTTTGGAGCGAGAATGGTAGGCATGACGATAGCCGGGTTTATGGTGACTGTGCGGGCATGGCATAGTCGGCCAACGTCCGTCTATCTTCCGCTGCCATTATTATTATGTCTTTGATTTCTCCTGCAGATATTGCTGAAATTCTTGATCTAGAGCGTTTCCTTCGTCGAAACGAAGTCTCCGCCTATTGGGTCGGACTATGGTCCGCTCAGGTCGTGGAATAGATTAGTGGTCCCTTATGACTACGAGTTTGCATAAACCGAACACCAACTCAAGGTGTTGAGCAAAAAGGATAGAAGGTGACGAAGGGACGGATCAGGCAGGAGGAGAGGATAACTAAACCTAGAGGAATCAAAACTCACGAAACTTAACTACGAAAAATTTAAAACAGAAAAGCGAAAAATACTAAAAGGCAAGAAAAAACGTGTTGAAATCTTCTCGAGCCCAAAATGGAAGGGAAAACAGTGGATTTTGACCTCGAAAACGGTGTCGGACGGCCTCCGGCGCCTCGCCACGTCGTCGGCGTCGAACGAGCTTTCGAATTGGGGTCTGCGCGTAATCCGACACTCGAGCCGAAAGTTATGGCCAAAATACTATCAAGTGCTAAACGGACCCTTTTATCCTAAAATTTGATCGTGAAAGGTGTGAGTCGACGATTCAACCTAAGAAACCTACCTACGACACTTACCTACGAAAAAAGCAGAAAACCTAATTGAAATAAAAATAAAAACTAATGGCGAGGCAGATGCAGGGGCGCCCAATTAATCGGGCGGGCGTCCTCCTGAGAAAGAAGCGACGGGCGTCTGTATGACCAGGCGCTCGTCAAACGAAACAGATTCGAACGAGAGCGAAAAAGAAACGATAATGAAAAACAGAGACTAAAACTCAAAAGCAAAAGTCTATACTACAACGGCGAGCGTAATAAAAAACAAAAACCTAACCTAAATTACTGAAAACAAAAACTAGACAACCGTCCGGTTCCCCGACAACGGCGCCAAAAAACTTGTCCCGGATTTTATCAATACAAAACAACAAGTAATAAACCGGTTAACCTCAAGTGCAAGGATCGTAGTATGGAGGCTAATGCCGGGTCGATCTTACGAGGAACTAGACGAATGTGAATCCTAGCTTTTGTTTTTAACTAACTATTGTCACGATTACTAACCTAACGAATAACTAACTAAACAAATATGCAGAAAATAACTAGACAGAGAAATTAATCCAATGCTAGGCAAGATTGAAAGCGATAAAAACTAGAGTGCAATTAAGAGTAAACTAATCTAGCAATTCAAGTTTAAAGGATTAAAATCAAATTATAACGAACGAACAAGCAATTGATCCACCTATCCTATCAACATTCAATTCTAAATCGGATTAATTCGTGATCTCCACTCAAGTCGTGATTCACCTAATCGAAGGCATAAACTCCTACTCTCGTGTAGACAAGTTCGTTTCTAATCTTTTATCTTTCGATGTTAAAGATTACGTCTTTCTAACCTAGGCGTGAAATCTTTCAATTTCTAATCTAGAAAATCAATCTAATAACTCTCGCTTTAGTTACATCGAAGATCTATTCTTTTATCACGGTGATCTAAGGTTTTATGATTTTCACCAATAAAACAATCACAAAGCAACGATCTTTCGATATAATTGCATTACACAATAATAAATAATGATAAAAGAAACAACTTTGAGATAGAAACTCACCAGATTAATCACGAATCAAAACTGAATTGTTGAAGGAAGGCTTCACAACGCTTGTTCAAGAGGGTTTTAGCCTCTTAGCATCCTTGTTGCAACTCGAATTGATGAAATAAAAGACATGAATCTATCTAATCTAATCTAAGAATTAAATTGCATAAAAGTAGATAAAAGCGTAGAAAACGCAGCCAAGCTGCCTTTAGGTTTTTAGGGTTCGAATTGTGTGTATGAGATTGAGAAATCGCGCCTATTTATAGATTTTTAGGTCGGTTTAGGCTAAGGCGGTGCTTGGACGCCCGTCCACTATCTTGGACGCTCGTCCAGCAGCTTCTGGACGGAGGTGAACGCTCGTTGACGCAGCGTCAACTCTCTCGAATGTAAAATATGATTTTGGGCGCTCGTCCACTTATCAAACGCCCGTTCGATCTTGGGCGCTGTTCGCTCGAGATGAACGCTAGTCCAAATTTCGATCAAGACTTGATAATTCCATCTTTATCTTCTTTTCTTCTCTATCAATTCACCATTATCTCTTTTAACTTGAATTAGCTCGAAATTCATCAACATTTGATCATCAATTGAGCCACATAATTGTACCTATATGACATCAAAAACACCGCAAAGCGTAACATAATTCCAATAAACATAAAATCATAATTAAAACATATAAATTCACCAACTTTGCGATTAACTCATTAAAAATGTCATTTGCTCAATAATTCCATTTAAACACGTGATTTCCATGCAATTCATACGAATGTGGTGGAAAACATTATAAAATATAGCGTTATAAAACACGTAAATTCACCCTTAACAGATATACTTTAAAATGTCAAAACAAATAAGAGATAACTCTCGGCCGATCTCAAAATAAAATAAGATGAAGTGCCCCCCCCCCCCTTTATGCATATCCTCAAAGTTGGCGCCATTCTTGGAGTCTTTTGTCATGCTTATCCGATCTTTTCATGCTTATCCGATCTTTTCGTGCTTATCCGATCTTTTCGTGCTTATCCGATCTTTTCGTGCTTATCCGATATGTATGTATTAAGAGTATATATATATATTTGTAACGGGCACCGGTGTTAAACAATAATTTTTTCTCGTGTGTTTATTTAAGGCACCACAACGCAAAAAAATCAATATTCGAACAAAAATACTAACCATTTGTCCCTCTTTATATATATATATATATATATATATATATATATATATATATATATATATAAATGGTTAGATTTTTAGGAATATTGTTGTGTTTTTTTGATGTATGGCAATATTCAGATTATATACAAATAAATATATGTGTATATAAATGAAAAACCAATATACACAGTAGAAGAGAAATTTTTCAAGTTTCGTTGTGTTGTGTTAGGTTGTAACAGTAGACGGGGGTAATAGAAGAGAAGATTGTTTTCACCAAATCATTATAGAATATTTGATGATGACGAGGAGATCGAGATCTTTGATGAGAGCCAACAGAACAGATCTTATACTTTCGATCTGACGGATGCCTCACTTCCGGTGGAGGCTTTACCAAGCTGTTGAGAACGGAAAAGATGCTCTATTGAGCAGACCTAGTGAAATATTCTACGAACTACCTACCAGGAGCCCCAATACAAAGCCTGGAGATTAGGCATGACACAGCGGATCAGAAAGATTCGAAAACACCCTAGGGATGCATGCATTTCTAAGAACCTCATCAGGTCGAGGCGTACCATAGAATAGGTCAAAATTTTGTTGTTTTGGAATTTTCAAACAACATATCTTTGTCGTTTGTTTTCGTTTTTAAATTCAACTTTTTTTTATTAAATTAGGGCATTTTCATTGTGATTGCCCGTAACAATTAAAAACTATTCGAGTGTTATTTGAAAACTAAAGTTGTATCAAACTACACATTTCAAAATGAACTAAGGCATGGACCATGAAAGGAATTTATACTACTAAATTTCGAAACAACTTATAACATACATACAATATCATATAATCGACATATGTACAATATCAAAACTTCTACATTATCATTTCTACATTATCGTTTCTAATAATAACATTGCCACTATAATTACATTAATGCATTTCATTCTAAAAAATTTGTAAACTATCAAATAATCAAAATAAAAACAATATCAAAATTTCTACAACGTCATGATTTCTACAACATCAAGATTTCTACAAATTTTCCAATACAAATTTTCCAATCAAATATATTTTCCAATACAAATTTTCCAATCAAATAATCAATATAATTACAATATCAAAATTTCTATAACGTCAAGATTTCTACAACATCAAGATTTCTACAAATTTTCCAATACAAATTTCCCAATATACATAAATCGTCCAATATCTTATAATCATAATTTCTACAATATCAAAAATTCTACAATATCATTACTACAATTTCCAATATCTTATAATCATAATTTCTACAATATCGAAAATTCTACAATATCAAAAATTTTACAATATCATTACTACAAAATTTGTAAAATTAACTCACAATTTCGATTTTATTTGGGTCAATAAATAAACATACTATATCACAATTTCAATACCGAAATTTCAATAACATTATTATAACACAATATCGATAACATTACTATATCACAATTTCAAATAAAAAGTTGCAGTTCATGAAAATTTGGGGGTAAATTCATCAAATTTAAACCTAATAAACTATAAATAACTTACTTGAGAATATTCTTCTAAATTATTAACGGCCATTGTTGTATGACAATTGTTGTATGAAGCTTCAATCCACTTCCCGTTCCAATTCCATGCAATGTAAAGAAACCCGTGTCAAACACCTTCTTGCCCGTGAGATGTAAATCCTTCCACGTGAAATTAATCAACAGATGTGGGGATGGGGATGTGGGGTTGTGCGTTTTTTTTTTTTAGTGTGTGGGGGCGATTTTTTTCAGTTAAAAATTAAGGAAGTCAAAGTGAGGAAGAAGAAGAGAAACTGCCATGTTTACGTTTCAGTATTTCCACGGGACCGTGCCAATTTCCATGTAGCGTTTGCTTTTCCACATGGAGCTCATTTAAATTTCCCCCAGGTCACGTGGAATTTCAACTTTTGCCACCATTTGAATTTCCACGTGAACCATTCGAATTCCACGCCATCTGGTGGAAAATTTCCACAATCCCGTGGAACAGGCACGGGCTACTTGAAAAAAAATGTCAGGCCTGCATTGACCTGACTTGAAATATGGGTGTCTACAGTGACCTTAATGTATATTTTCTTCCAAATTCCGAAAGTGTTGTTCTTTACCTTCCCATTTTTTTTTCTAATTAATTGCTCTTACGAATTGCACCAATAGGTATATCAAAGGAGCTCGGCTGAACACAGATAACGGTAGTGATTCTTTACCTTCCCGCTTAGTTGGTAAGTACGCCCCAAAGAGTTTAGTACCACCACCCGACAAGCTACCCTCCACCAAGGTACAATTACATTTATGGAGAACACGGAGAAGCACCTATCCAGTGTCCTTTGTAGTAGGTGACATTCTACCGTCGAAGATGCCCCTCCAGGTAAGTGTTTACCCTCCACCGGTGAGCCACCCCTCACCACCAGTTTTTCATCCTCATCAGCATCAGACCTTCTACCCTCCTCCAGTAGGTCACACTCCTCGACCTACTATACCACCTTTACCCCATTTTGATCACCAACAAGGTTTTGGTTACCCACCCTACAGTTTCCACCAACCCCAGTTTCATCAGCAAGAAATACCCTATGGATACCCTCCAGTTTATCCACAAGCCCCACCAGTTAGACCGGTTTTGAGCAAGCGCCACCAACCGACCGGGTATACGAGGTTGAGAAGAAATAGGGTTCCAGATTTCTATGGGAATGTGGAGTATTCAAAGGCCGAAGAATGGTTAAGAGGCTTCGAAAAGGCTTGCAGGAATATACATGTTCCTGAATCTGAGATGGCCCAGTTGGCGGTAAGTTTCCTTTTAGGTGCAAATAATGCTTGGATCGATGCCATACAGAGTAGTAATGGAAAGGTAACAAATTGGGAAGGCTTTAAGGCCATGTTCTATAACGAGTATTTCCCGAAAGCAGTCAGGACGAACATGGCAAGTCGGTTTTGAAGCTTAAGTAGGGTAATTATATGACGAGATCACAAGACACCAACAAGTTTAATGAGTTGGGAGATTCTACCTGAGTTGATGAAGGTCGAAGAAAGAAAGATGTCTCTTTACAAGGAAGGCTTAGCCTACCAGATCTGATCGGGTATGTTGGGTTTCACAACTAAGAATATGGTTGAGTTGTTGAATAAGGCCTTAGAGGTTGAGACCTTCGGGAGAAGGCCCACGCTTGTTATTGCAAACAAGAGGAGTTTTGGAACAAGCCAGGGTAATAACCGAGGAGCACCGCAACAGAATTTCAAGAAGACAACAGCACCTGCAGCGAGTAAACCTCCAACCGGAGCACCACTTTGCCCTAAGTGCAATAGGAATCACTCGGGTGAGTGCCGAGTTCATACAAACGGTTGTTATCTTTGCGGAGAAACGGGACATTTTGCTAAGAATCGTCCAAAAAGGGTCCTACAAGTAGTCGAAGCAAGGCAATGGGAAAGCGGCCTAGCCGCCTTGATTCAGTGTTTGCGATGGATCTTTGAGATGATGAACTGCAGACGACAATGTTATATCAGGTACCTTTATTGTTTATTGTAATTTATTAGAGTACTTTATAGCACGATTTAAATCATGTTGTATTGTATTTAAATAAATGAATTCACATCCTAGGTACAATAATATTACACAACTTAGCAGTTACGGCGTTGTTTGATACGGGAGTGTCTAATACTTTTGTGTCAACTAAGGTAGCTAAGAAGCTTAACTTACCGATGGAACCTTTCAGAAACACCTTGGAGATAACAACACCTTTAGGAAGAGTGACTAAGGTAACCAAGTTGATACCTCAGGTAGAGGTTCGAGTTGGAAAGTATTGTTGCAAGAGTGACTTTACGGTTCTAGACTTTTCAGACTTCAATGTGATTCTTGGAATAGATTGGCTATCCGAGAATTTTGTTCACTTGGATTGTAGAGAAAAGAGAGTAACCTTTAAGGTACCGGGGAAATCAGATAAGACTTACCAAGGAAATGTTTACAAGCCTAGTAAGAAGCGTCATCCGATAATTTCAGCGGTTAAGGCTATAAGAGCTTGTCGGAAAGGTTGTGAAGGCTACTTGTTGTATGCGGTTGATGTGGAGCAAGTAAAGCCTGGATTAGTAGAGACCCCCGTAGTAAAGGAATACCCTGAAGTGTTTCCAGAGGAGTTTCCGGGAAACATGCCTGACAGAGAGATTGAATTTGAGATCAAGTTGATACCAGGAGCGGCACCAGTTGCTAAGGCACCCTATAGAATGGCACCGGCTGAATTAAAGGAGTTGAAAGCTCAACTTAAGGATATGCTGGAAAGGAATATAATTCATCCTAGTACTTCGCCTTGGGGAGCCCTAGTGTTGTTTGTCAAGAAGAAAGATGGTAGCATGAGGATGTGCATAGATTACAGAGCGTTGAACAATCTTACCATCAAGAGACTAGTCTGGTTCCTAGCATTTGGCAAGTTCCAGAGGTGCTTTTTCTATCTATTTTGCATCCAGCATAGTCAGAGTCTGAATATGATATCAATGTAAATCCTCCATCTTTTGGATACCAAATACCAACATTTAAAGTGTTTTTCAAGTATTTGATTATCCTTTTAGTTTGCTAGAAAGATGTGATTCTTTTGGTGGAGCTTGAAATCTTGCACATACTCCTACCGCAAATGCTATGTCAGTGCCTTGCGATTAAGTATAATAATGATCCAATAATTCCTCTATACAATTTTTGATCAACATCTTTTCCTCCTTCATCTTTTCCAAGTATGATTCTGGCACACATTGGTGTGTCTGCTGTGCCACTTGAATCCATCCCATACTTGTGTATCAAATCTCTTGTATACTTTGTCTTCTTTTCCTTTAATTTGAAATCCAGGAGGTTGTTCTACATAAACTTCTTCTTCCAAGAGTCCATTTAGGAATGCACTCTTTACATCCATTTGATAGACTTTGAAGTCTTTGTGTGCAGCAAATGCTAGAAAAAGTCTGATTGCTTCCAATCTTGCTACTGGAGCAAAAGTTTCATCATAATATATTCCTTCAGCTTGGGAATAGCCTTTTGCAACTAGCCTTGCTTTGTTTCTGACAACAGTTCCTTGCTCATCCATCTTGTTTCTGAAAACCCATTTTGCACCAATGATGTTTGCCATTTTTGGTCTATCAACAAGTTCCCAGACTTCATTTCTTTCAAATTCATTTAGTTCTTCTTGCATGGTTTGTGATCCAATCTGCTTCTTGAATTGCATCATCTATAGTCTTGGGTTCCACTTGTGATAGAAAACAAGTTAGCATGTGCTCAGCTTGTCTTCCTCGGTTCTAACTCCTGTGTGAATATCTCCAATAACTTGTTCTTCAGGATGGTCTCTTAGCCAATTTAGATCTGGTTGAAGTTGATCTTCACTTGGTGCTTCCATACCTTCATGCTGAGCATGAACTTTAACTTGAGGAGCTTCATCTGGTGTATTGGTACGTGGCTCCTCTTGATCTTCAGAATGATGATTCAGGATAGTAGTTGGTATGGTTGCATTTGTATAAATTTCTCTTTGTGGTGCTTTCTCTTCTTGATCTTGAAGATCTTCACCATTTATGTTTGGTTCATCAAAAACCACATGTATTGATTCTTCAATCACCAAAGTTCTTTTATTTAGTACTCTGAATGCTTTGCTAGTGTCTGAGTATCCCATGAAGATTGCTTCATCAGCCTTCTCATCAAAGGTATGCAGTTGATTCCTGTTTAAGACAAAACATTTTGATCCAAACATATGAAAATATGAGATATTGGGTTTTCTACCATTCCATATTTCATATGGAGTTTTTCCATGGTGTTTGTTGATGATTGATCTGTTTTGTGTATGGCATGCTGTGTTTGCTGCTTCAGCCCAAAATCTCTTTGGTAAACATGCTTCAGCAATCATTGTTCTGACTGCTTCTTTGAGAGTTCTGTTTCTTCTTTCTGCTACACCATTTTGTTGTGGAGTTCCTGCTGCAGATAGTTGATGTAGTACTCCATTTTCTTCACAATAGGTTCTGATAATTTCATTTAGAAATTCAGTGCCTCTATCTGATCTGATCTTGATAATTTTTAGCTCTTTCTCATTCTGGAGTCTTCTCTGTAAGTCTGGCAGCTTCTTGAGTGTTTCTTTCTTCTTGTTCATGAAGATGGTCCAGTGTACTTTGAGAAGTCATCCACCACTACAAGAGTATATTTCTTACCACTCACACTTCTTCGTGTGTGACTGGTCCAAAAGGTCCATGTGCAATGGATGTAGAATTCTAGTTGTGGATTGATAAGGTTTTGACTTGAATGAACTTTTGATCTCGCTTTCCTTCCGACATGCATCACATAGATTTTCTTTCTTGAATGTGATCTCTGGCAGCCCTTCAACTAGCTTGCCTTTTGATAGTTTGTTGATGGTCTTGAAATTCGTGTGATTCAATCTTACATGCCAAATCCAAACATGTTGATTGATTATTCTTGACAAGTAGACAAGTTTACGCCTTGGTCATTTCTCGATCCACAACATACATGTTGTCTTGTCTTCTACCCGCAAGAACTCTGTGTTGGTTTGACTGTGAATCACTTTGCATCCTTCTTTGTTGAAGTGCACATTGTAGCCTTTGTCACGTAATTGGTGATGCTCATCATTGAAGTTAAGTCCCTTGACATATGCCACATTTTGAATTTTAGATTGTTCTTGAGTATTGTGCCTTCCCCTTAATCTTGCCAGGGTTTTTTTCCTCCAAAATGTGACTTTGGGTCCATCAAAAGCTTTGAAATCAGTGAGCCATTTCTTGTTTCCTATCATGTGTCTGGAACATCCACTGTCTATGTACCAGACATCCTACAAAACAGATTAATTAGGTTTAGGTACCCAACACTGCTTTGGGTCCGTGCTTGTTAGCAAACATGCCTCCCATACCTAGTGTGTATCCAAAGGTTTTCTTTTGGATAATTGAAGTCATCAACTTCATATGTATAAGGCATGGCGAGAATAGCTTCTAATATTTTTACGAAGGTATTCGATACTTTTCTCTACCTTTTGGTGCCATTGCATCCTTCTTCACTTTCCAATATCACAAGAGGAACCCTTTCTTGCTTCATGTGTCTAGAACAGTTGGCTTTTCTTAAGCACATGATGCATTTTGTAGAATGGTTTCCTCTTGTATTTTGGAGGTGCAACATTCAATCATCCCGAGGGGTAAAGTCTGCGCTTTACCTTTCGGATGCCAGTTGTTCTTGATTGACCGGAATGAGGATTTGATTTGTTTGTTTCAACTACACTGGGGTTTTGACTTCACCGAACAGGATGATCTGTTGGAGACATGGTCATCTCTTTCTAAATTTTGGTCCACTAGTGGTCCTCCATTTGGAATTGTGTTCATCCCGACATTGTAGCCAAGACTGGATCTGGATCCAAACCTTTTTGGGGTTTGTAAGTCGGTGCCTTTAGTGGTGCAAAGGATACCTTCACTGGTGAGGAGATTTCCTTAACTGATCTGTTAATAACAGATGTATGATCATCTGCTTTTTCTTGATCATTTAAGTAGGTCTCCTTACTAGTTAATTCAAACTTTTTCTTTATCCAGCTTCTTTCTTTAACCTCTTATTCTCTTTCCTTAGATCCTTGCATTCCTTTTCGAATTTCATGATTCTTTTCAATTTCATCAAATTTAGTCATGAGATTTTGGACTAGGTCTCTTGTATCTAATGGAAGACTAGAGGATTGTGCGGTGTTAGATGTGGATGCATTAGATGAAGAACAGAACTAGATGTTACCTCGATTTCATCTCGATTCTTTAGCCATTAAACATAGGCTTGTTTCCTCGATTATACAATTTGTCACTTTTATCTTCATCCAATTCTTTGGTCATGAGACATAGGCATGCTTTTTCATTTTACAATCTGTCTTCTTCATCACTATATCATCCGAGTCATTGTCGGATGATTCTTCATCTTTTCACCTTTGGATTACGCCTTAAGTGCCTTCTTGCTCCTTTTCTTTTTTCCGGATGCTTTGTTATTTTCTTGGGACAATCACCCTTGAAGTGACCTTTCTTGTTGCAGTTGAAGCATCTGTATTCATCATCTTTCTTCTTCATGTCTCTGGTTGAGCTTGACCTTTTGTTTGATGATGAATTTCCTTTGAACGGCTTCTTTTAAACTCACAAAACGTTTAACTAATAAAGCTACTGTTCTTTCGGTTCTTGTGTCTCTTTCTTTGATGCATTCGGCAAAGTTACTTTCTTTGAGGTGCAACTAATGCGGTGATTTTGTGTGTCTCTGCCGGAGCACCATCTTCACCGTTCAATTTGAATTCATGAGCTTTTAAGCGGGACATCGATTAGTGAGTGTCGATGCTTGCAAGATTTGTAGTTCCTCGATTCGATGTTATGATCTTCCATCTTTCGTAGTCCTCTCAAGATCTTCAAGCATACTTCTTTTTGGGGATATGTGTGACCAAGTCATTGCGATTCATGATGATGCTTGAGAATCATTGTCCATCCGATCAATGGATTCACCTGCCTTCATCTTGAAATTTTCATACTACATTTTGCAAATGAGATAGTTTATTTTCTTTGATCGCTTGAGATCCTTCATTGATTAGTGCCACTTGTCCCACATCTCATTTGTTTGTTTTGCAATTCTTTATTCTCATGAACATGTTGTTTGTCTAGAGTCTTTAAGATCATATCTTTTGCTACAAAGTCTAGGTTTGCTCTTCTCCTGTCATCTTTGGTCCAATCTTTCTTGGGTTTGTTTATCTCCTTTCCTTGATCTCGCTCTCGTGCCTACCACGGTAGTGATCATGATTGGGCCGTCGTTGATTACATCCAAAGATTTCCTCGTGAGTTCTTTGCAAGATGAGATAACATTCTTATTTTATATTCATCAAAATTATTAACATTAAAAATGTACTTTTGATAAGAAGTTTGAGGAATCCATCAAGTATAATTGAATATATAAATGACAAGAATGGAAAACTCAGATTTGAAAATTGCTTTGAAAATATGTGATCTCCTTGTTACTGTAAATTAGATCTGAATGTGTTCGATACTAGGAACACCGCTCTGCTACCAATTGTTGGTCCCGAGAGAAGGTTGAAACTATAGTCAAAGGGGGGGTGAATGACTATAGTGGAGTTTCAAAACTTTTCTTCTTCTAGTTAAAAGCTTTTGGGCAAATGGATAAGTCCTTCTTACTATATTGTTTTCAAATCGGTTTAGGCAGATCCACGGATGTAAATTATGATGTATGCAAATTGAATGAATGTTGTAAAGTAAATTGCGAGAAATTAAATTAACACAAGGCTTATAGTGGTTCAGGGTGGTGTAATCCCTTAATCCACTCTTCTCCCTGTGATGATTGGAGGAATTCACTATTGTTTTCACAGATACAATAGTATGATTGTCCTTGGCTTCCCAAGCTTCACAATCTACAAGACTATCACTCCTTGACTGCGCAGCGGCTTGGTGATTCGATCTTCCTTCCTGCTTGCCCTTAAGATCAAGATCCTTCACAGGCTATCACAGATTCAACTCCTTCTCGAGTTGCCTCGATTCGATTGCTTGATCGATGTGAATGTGATTCACACACTTGCTTGATCAATCCTCGATTAAGAGTATGACTTTGTAGCTTTGAAGTCCGAGTTGATCACTAGATGTATCCTTGTAATTTCGAGAGACGGTTTTCAAATTGACAGAGTTTCAATTAGATTTTTCTTTCTTGATCATTATTTTCTTTTTCAGTCAATGCCTTCTATTTATAGCCTTGAATACCTTCGTTTTTGAAATTCCGTCCGATGGCTATATTAATGAAGGAATAATCCTTGATTTTATTCTTGATTCCCCCTTAATTGTATTCTCCTTAATTTCGGTGATCGGATTCTTTCTTCAAGCGTATAGCGAGATAATCCGTCCTTGATTGATCCTTTAATGATTTGAGCATTTAATGCATGATCTTACGAATCTTCATCGTATATCAATTACGGCCTTGTAAGTGTCTCTTCGCCGTTTCTAGAACGGTAGAGTGAGCTCACCGACTTAGCATCACTTCTTCTTTCTTTGTTTTGTTTTTTTCTTTGCGAAAGTCAGGTTTACTCGGCCGATTCAACTGTTTCCTTCTTTGTTCTAGTATTTGGAGAGTCTTTGAACTTCACCGATCCTTGATTTGAGTGAGACCAAAGTACACCATATTTGAACATTTGAGTTTTATCATTTAAAACATAACTTAGACTTATCCAAGGTCATCACGGACTTCCTTGGTTATAAGTCGACCATAAAGTCTTCATTACTTCTCTGGGTGCTTGGCTGGCTTCACTTTGCCGAATATCTGTCTTTGCTTTGCCATCCTACCAACTAGTACAATACTTTTCCGACTTAACTTATACAACTTGTCGTCGACCACTAAGTAAAGACTTATACAGAGAATTCTAACTTATTTCAGGCTTGCTATAACAGCTAGTATGGCCATCATCAAAACATAATAAAATGTTCCTAACAGATAGATTGACCAAATCCGCTCATTTCTTACCGTATAAGGTTGATATGCCCTTGAAGAAGATGATGACACTATACTTGGTTAATATAGTGAGGTTACACGGAGTACCTATCTCGATAGATTCGGATCATGATTCGAGGTTCGTCAGTCGGTTTTGGAAAAGTTTACAAGCAGCTTTCGGAACTAAGTTGGATTTGAGTACGGCCTTTCATCCTCAGACAGATGGACAATCTGAGAGAACTATCCAAACACTTGACGATATGTTGAGAGCTTGTGTGTTGGAAGTAGGCGGATCATGGGATGATTACCTACCGGTAGCAGAGTTTGCTTATAACAACAGTTATCATGCAAGTATAGGCATGCCACCATTTGAAGCGTTGTATGGAAGAAGATGTAGAACGCTGCTGTTTTAGGATGAAGTCGGGGAAACACAAATCACCGGCCGGAATTGGTTGAGCAAGATAAAGAGAGAGTTCAGTTGGTTAAAAAGAATCTAAAGGCAGCTCAAGATAGGCAGAAGAGTTGGGCAGATGTTAGAAGAAGACCTCTTGAGTTTGAAGTTGGTGAAAGAGTGTATCTACGAGCTTCACCAATGAAGGGAGTGAAACATTTTGGACAAAAGGGAAAGCTAAGCCCGAGGTATGTTGGACCTTTTGAAATTCTGGAAAGAATTGGACCGTTGGCTTACAAGCTTAAGTTACCAGAATCGATGTCGAGAGTCCACAACGTGTTTCATGTCTCGATGTTGAAGAAGTGTTTGACCAAGACGGATGTTGAGACTCATCATTGATCCGAGAGATTATTCAAGATAATCTTTCGTATGATGAGACACCGATTAGGATTTTGGACCGGAAAGAAAAGTTGATTAAGAGACGGTTGATCCCTTTGGTTTTGGTGCAATGGAGCAATCATTCACCGGATGAAGCTACTTGGGAAGTTGAGGACGATATGATCAGCGAGTTTCCAGATTTTACGGACTTACGGTATGTTCTAAGTTTCATGATCTAAACTTCTTTAAGGGGAAGAATGTAATATTCGATTTTCGGAAAGAAGCGAGACGTGTCATTTTGCGAAAATGAAATATTGGTTTTGGTTCCTTTTATTCGGAGTTTATTTTGGATTTTTATATGTATATAATGCGAGATATATATGTATATATTTAAGGGAAAGAAAATCTGATTAGTAAGGGTAATTAAGGGAAAATAAGGATTAGGTTAATTATTGGGATTTTCCTATTTAAGGAAAATAAACCCAATCAGTCCCTAACCTTTTGAATCAGATTTTCCATCTCCAAACTTGTCTTCTGCGTGTGTGTGAGCAAATTAGGGCTGAGGGATTTTCAATCAGTTGCTAAGTCAATTCATAACGGTTTTCAGATCAGAGTCGAGCACCGGAATCGTTGTGAAGAGAGGAACGTTTTGACATCAAAAAGTTGAAGCTTTGATAAGGTATGATTAAGCCCTAGTTTTGTTCTTGTTCGAGTTTGATGGATTCAAACTCATAGTTTTTATCATTTAGAAGCGTGTGATCGAATCTAATCTAAGTTAGGATTTATCACATGTTTTTCTACAGAAAAGATCAGTGTTTGCTGCTGTTTTTCTGAGTTCTTGGAGTTGGAATAAGCTTGCTAAAAGGTAAGAGGCTCTTCCTACGATTTCAATTATCGTTATTGAGGTTTAGATCAAGATTTAAGATGTTTAGATGTAAGAAAGAGGTGTTTTTTTGTTGGTCAATGATCCTAGATGCTATGGTATGATTAGATAAGTTGTTATGTGTTTTTCTGGGTTATTTTCGATGTTAATTAGGTTAGAAACGGTTTAGAAATCGCGTTTTGAAGATTTTAGCGTTTTGGGAAAAACCCAAGCAAGCGGGCGTTGCACCTAGGCAAAACGGCCGTTTGCAATCATAGCAACTTCAAGCGGGCGTTTACCTGAGGCGGCGGGCGCTTGAGGTTAGACTTTGATTTAGGATGTAGCTCTTTTTGACGGACGGGCGTTTGGGGTTATTGGACGGGCGTTCGATGTCGAACGGGCGTTCATAGGATGTCAAACGGGCGTTTGACCTGTTTTACCTTATTTTTACTGTTTTAGCGTTTCAGCTTGGTTTTCGGCTTCATAATCGTGTTTTCACTGTTTTTAAACCCTTAATCATGATATGTTAACATTAATTAAACATGAACAAGCCTCGATTGGACTTCTGATTCGTTCAGTTAAAACACCGAATGTACTCTTAAAGGGAGTTGAAGTTCAGATCCGTCAGAAGGGCATGAAAGGGCTTGTGCTTTGAAGAATTAGAGTTCATCAATGTCTGTGTAATTGATAGGATGTGATGTCTAGATGTCTAAGTGAGGGAGTAGAGTCGATAAGGTGAGTTTTATTCTGAAAACACTTAGGTGGCTAGTTAATTCACATTAATAATTACATAAGTATAGTAAAAGATAAAACGTCATTTATTCTCGGTTGAACACTTATTTCATATCGGCGATGTGATACGTTCATAAAAGGTGAACAACGCTACTAGCCTTAAACGGGTGAAAAGGTAGTGGAGGAAATTCATCGGACGATATCGTTATGCCGGGAGACCCCGAGCTAATCGGTGCTAATCAACATTAGTTAGCAAGTATATCTTGGTGATGAACGCCATGCACAGTGTCCTTGAGTAGTGATGTAACACAGATAAGCTAAGTTAGAAACGTATAGTTATGACATGTCGATGGACATGAAGTGAACCCTAAATTGAGTCGGTCTCACTAAGATAATAGCTTTAATAATAACCTTAATGGAATTGTAGCTTCTACTTCTTACTTTGTACAATGTACTTACCTCAAATGCATGTTTATTTATGTGTTTGGGGGAGAGAAGACGAACAGGTTAGTGAAGATTTCGAGGAGGATTTTGATGACGACGTTTGAGGACACCGGAGTTGAAAACCTTGTTTACTATTCTTTATTTACGTTTATTTTCCCAGTCTGTGAGTATTGTTGGAACTTGTAATTTCCTTCTAGTTTTGATATTCGTACTTTTGGATTCGTTTGATTTTTCGATGTAATAAGTATTACATTTTATTCTATCTTTATTATTTCTATTCTTGGTTGTTTGAAAAAAATTACCCGAGTCTTTTTAGCTTTCGTTTGCTTTCATTTGATACGATGTAGTAGAGGCTTACGTGTAATATTATTTATTTAATATTATGCATGCGAACGTTATGTTGCGGATAAGGACTTGGTGTCCGGGAACGGGCGTTACATATATATGTATTTTTTCTCAATGTGAAATAATGAACCGATAATGAATTAAACAAGCTGTAATAATTAATATATTTATTTCGAAAATGTAAAGGATAAAACTATTAATTCAAAGGTAAAAGCAATTAATGTATGTAACTTAAGACTATTTGTGATTTTGAAAATAACAATTAGATTCTTATTTACAACTTGTCGATGTTGGATTTTGTCATTTATAATTTCGGTCAATTTAATCTAGGGATGATTGAATCAATGATGATTTTGGGGTGATTTTAGACTCGAGCCTGAGAGTCTCTCTCGGGTTGCCTACGTATCTGTTATGTTCTAGGAATCAAGTCACGCGTAGTTCCCGAAGTGTATATTTATAAGGAGTTCATTACCCTAACCCTAAACCATGTCGGTTTGGGTAAAATACAGTATTAGCCCTTTGGGCTTTTACCAGCTTATATAGGCTTTACCCACTTATGCAAGTAAACACATGGATAATGGGCCTGTGTGTTTAGAGTGGACTTTGTCCGCACCCCGATCTTTCCGACTTGCGGTATCGAGATGGGCCCATCGTCTCGGTTCTCTGATCATGTCAGTTGTCAATGTCTCAACCTGTAATTCGACCCTTGGGCTATCACTTATTCTTGTTAAGGAGGACCATCTCGTGACGCCACGTGGAGGTGCGATATTCGGTATCGTCATAAGCCCCCGAGATCTATCTGAGCTCTTGAGGTCGTCCGATCACAAAGGTGTATTTCGCCATTTGTCATCCAATGCTCAACTTAAATCGCCATGCGGACTTACTTCCCGTGGAGTCCGACATACGGACTTTCCATGTACGCTTGCGATTTTTTTACTTTAGCAACATTATCTGTCCCTTGGACTTATAATATGTGGCTAAGTTGACATCGACTTCGATGCCGTAGCTGTCGAAGGAATGATGAGATGTCCAACTTGGGACTGTCTGTTGAAATAGTGTCCTAAACCCAATCGGGTTGGACCGGATCCGACCGGGTCGGATCATTTCTACTATTTCTTTATGTTTATACATATATAAAATGGCTTTTATGTTGTCATATATATGTTCTTTTAAAGAACCAATTATGAATTGTTATGTGACAACGCCCTTAGTATTAAATCGTGATAGAGAAACCATGATAGCGCGATTATGGTTGATGAGATCTCTAATCACTTTAATAAGTTTGATACTTAAATGTCTCTAGGCTGATGTACTATTAAACAGGGCATTGATAGTATAAACAGACTAGCACGTATTAGATGTCTTCTGTCTTTAAGGGCAGGGATAGATCTCGTCTATCGAAGTGTAGTGACACTTGGGTATGCGTGGGCGTGTATTAGAGAATGCGTACGTTAGACTGACCCACTTACACGGATAAGTGTCACACTATGTGACGGTTGTGTAATTATCCTTTTGACCGGAGTCTTCATGGCATCACGGTGTGGATTGTCATGCTTTGACACTATTGAGGTTTCCCCTAGCCACGGGGCGATCATGCGGTAGTGATTGGGTATGATATTGAAGCATGCGGAGTATACATGATTGGTCGTCCGGGAATCGCGTATCCTATGATTGGGATCGAATATCCGAAATGGCCTTCTTATAATGAATGTCTTACTCTCGTGAATCTTTGCAAAGTGGGAGTAAATATGTTACTTCGAGAGAGCATGATATCCAGATTATAAGATACGGTCGTTGATGTTTTGACACTCGACTAACGACCGTATGGATATTATTACAGCGATAGGATTGTAATTTACACGGTAACTGTTTCACATGAAAGGTAGTAGTCATTGCATTTGACTCTTCCGATGATTGGGGGTCACGGTGTGTTGCTAGACGCTATCCCGTGATCGTTAGGCATGAAGGGCATTTTCGTAATTTGCACTTTGTGTCTACGGCCAACATATTCGGAAGCCTATCGGGTCACACACATATGAACATCTAGCCGGATTAAAATGTGGTTATAGATGATAACCAAATAAGGAAAGTTTATCTCGAGACTATAAAAGTTATAGTGGTAAATTAATATGGTGGTATTTATTTATTATGAATAAATAAAATACAAGATATTAATTATATTAATTAAAGGATATTCCGGAAGCCAATTTGTTGGTCAAAGGGGCGCCACATTTAATGTGTATAAGATACACTTGGATTGTGCAATTTAATTAATAGTATTACCATATATTAATATTAGATATATATATATATATATATATATATATATATATATATATATATATATATTTGTATACATGCGTGTGTGCATATATGTGATATGCATGTGCACTTGTGTAATAAGTATAATTTTATATAGATTTATATGTGTTATATATATGTGATATATACACATGTGTAAATTGATTTATGATAATAAAATAAAGATAGTCAATATTAGATATTGACAATATCTTGGAAATATTCAATATAAGATATTGACAATATCCTAGATTTATTTAATATGAGATATTATAATAAATGAGATAAATCAATCAAATATATTTTCCTTATTTTATTGGAAAAATGTTTTCTTCTCCTCCATTCTTCTAAGAGCGCGCCACATCCATTATAAATAGGAGGTGGGTGTCAAGCTCTTTCAGACAACACAATTCCAAGAACTAATAGTTCTTGTGTAAAATAGAGAGCATCCTATGAGAGTTGGAGAGAGGGAAAAGGGCCGGTCTAGCAACCGGAGTTTTCCAATAGCAATCCATGATGGGATTCCGCGGGTTGTTCGTGTGGACTAGCGGTAGAGGCGAACGCTGGGCGCTCTATGCGAACTACTCTCCTTAGACGGTCAAAGCGTCGATCTTTTAGATCAACCAAGGTAACCACCGTCTTTAGTTTATTTGTTTATTGCTTAAACGAAGTCGATCTTGGGTTGATAGGAAATAAAATTTTTGAATTCCGCTGCGTTCCCGCGTAGATTTCCTAACAGTGGTATCAGAGAAAGCTTCGAGCTTAAGCAATAAGCATGTTAATTTGCGTAGTTAATTTTATGGTTTAAATCACGTAATTAAAAGATGAAAGATTTTAGATTCGCAAAACGATACACGAAAAGAATAAAAAAATAAAAAAAAAAAAAAAAGGGATCGGGTGGTGCTCGGCCGATCAAGCGGCGGCGGCGGCGGCAAATTTTTATGGTCGTCGGGGTGGTGGGTCGCAGGCGGGTCTCTTTCTTTTTGTTTTGTGTATT
Source organism: Gentiana macrophylla (assembly GCA_026214975.1). Classification (NCBI taxonomy): domain Eukaryota; kingdom Viridiplantae; phylum Streptophyta; class Magnoliopsida; order Gentianales; family Gentianaceae; genus Gentiana; species Gentiana macrophylla. The sequence continues at coordinate 100,438,524 of CM047810.1, forward strand.
TTGTGATTCAATATGGTTCATAGTTGTGATTGGTAATTCATCTTTTGTTTAGTTGTGTCATGTGGCTAACCAATGGTTCAAATAGTTTGGGCCATTGGGATGCCACATAGCATTAAAATAATAATGGTCTTTCCAAATTTTGTTGGAAAAGGCCTAGGCCTAGGCCACTTCCAAAATTTTGATTTTGGAAAGTGGCCAGGCCTAAACCAAAATTATTTGGCATTTCCAAATATTTGATTTGGAATAAACTGCCAGCTTTTCAAATATTTGATTTGTAAAAGCTGCTGCAGCAAACCACTTCAAAATTTTGATTTTGGAAAGTGGTCGACTTGCTCAAATTTTGGTTTTGGAAACTAAAGCATCCCTTTGATTACGAATCAAAAGGAAAGAAACAAAAGAGAAATAATTTTAATTTTGATTTATTTTGGAATAGTTCTAATTAATTAAAATTAAAATTAAAATCGGTTTAAAATTAATCGTTAATTTTATTTCGATTTTTATCATTTAATTAATTAAATGTTAATTAGTTAATTGATTGGATAAAATTATTTAATAGATTAAATGTTAATTGATTAATTAAGACGCAAGTAGTTAAATTTTAATTTTATCTTTTTCATAAGATTTATTGTATGGATTAGATATAGTAGATATAATATGATTATATGATGGACCCCGATTGATCGTGGACTCAATCCGATAGGATAGATGTGAATGATTTAATTTTTCTGTTGGTTTAAAAATTGTCCTAGGCCGTTATGAAGAACGTGACCTAGTTTATTTTCTCTGCATTCATCCCATTCCGTTAGCTCTCCGCAAAGCGGCGGGTGTATTTATTTTATTAGATAGAATTAAATGTAACAAGAATGAAGCGAGTAAGATGAAGACCAAAGAAAGACGAAAATAAAGATCCCATTGGAGAATGGAGCATTAAAGATCCTATTGGCGGTTGCATTTCTACCCTAGATCGTGACCAGCGGTTTACGTCGGGCTTGTATTCGAAACCGCACCTAGGAAAAGTCCATGATCATACCGGTTACTTTACGCATTTATTTATTTTGTGCGTGTATTTATTTTATATGATACGATAGATGCATGACTAGGCACGATCTAGATAAATGTGTAGGATGTATGTCTATAGAGATAGATATATTTGATGAGACCGTAATTAAATTAATTAAGAGAATTAATTCGAAATTAATTAAGTGAATTAATTTAAAATTACTCCCACAACAAAAATCGAGTTATAATATGTCTCCCAATATTATAGTGACGGTGAAGAGCCCTTGTTCGGATCCAACTGATCGGCCCACGTCGGGAGTTGACCTACCACGGGTATATCGTCATTATCGAGATATGATCGTTATGAGATCTCATGAATACTTGGGTTACGACTCGACTAAGAATCTTGCGGTGATTGGCCCACGTCAGGACCGCCTCGATTTTAGAGACATAAGGTTGACTATCACATGAGGCGATGTGAATAGTCAAAGAGTTGACTAGTCAAACCACTCGAAAGTCGCGTTAGACGCGATTGGTAAGAAGTACCTACCCGTCGAAATTGACCCGGTCGATCGCCCACGCCGGGATCGAGTCAACTAGATAGGATTTCACCCACTAAATAATTTTTAATTCTTGAAAGTCAATTGGGAGTAGTTGACTAGTGGGAGCAAAATCATAATCCCAAAGACCATATTTGATTTTGCGTGTATAGACAACAACACTCTTTTATCTTCATTTTTTATGTTGTAGTTTTTTAGCAAAATTTTATATTTATGTTTTTCTCGATTAGTAAAACCAAATTATGACTGTTTGAGAAACGTTCTCAAGAATGGTTAAGTAATTTTAATCCTTTTAAAATAAGCAATGAGACGAGCAATCCCGTTATAGTAGTTGGAAACAAGGAGACTACATATTCAATGCAGTGCTCCAAGACTTTAATTATTAAAGAAAAGGCGGAAGCTCGTGATATTGGATACGATCCAATATAATCATTGGGTCATACGATGACAAATTATTCAAACGTTGGATAAGAATGACCACATCTAATTTTGGAAAGGTTGTTTTCAAAATTGTAAGATTTAAGTATCGACTTAATTCTATCATTGCTTAAAGATTAATTAAATAGTCAATGTTTTGAATACGATTCAAAAGGTTAAATAAACTATTTAATAAACTTTATATTTTCTTTATAAAAGGAAATTGAAAACATAGCTCTTGTGATCTTTCTTAAGTCTTATGAAGACTACAATAAGAAACATTTCTCAAGTGCTTAAAGGATTAAAAAGGAAAGTTAGGGCATGTGCTTAAATAGAGAACTTACTGAAGTTTCTATTCTAGGCAAGTGAGTTGAGATAAATCTGTCTAAGTTCAAAGTCAACTCTAAGATATATGATGTCTTACGAGTGTGATTAAATTAGAAAGGTCAATACAGATATGGAAGGTGAAACAAACGTTGTAACACTTACCATATTCTGAATCTAGTAAACTGATAAGGGAACTAAATAAATGTTATTATGTTCCGGTTCTTATGAAGAACATACTTTCAGTTATTTGTTAGGATTTAGTAGACATATTCAATTGTAAAGAATAAATGTTATTCCGATAAAGTTGGAAGGTCACTGAATCTAACATACTAGATTGTTGTCACTATATAGATGATATAAGTGATGGGATCTCAACTAAATATTTGTATGGTTATTATCCTTGATTTGTGGTTACTCTAGACATAGTCTCTCTGGAAGGGAAGCGTGTAATTAAACGTCATCCTGATGATGTTGAACCATATGATTATGAATCATGTGGGTAATACGTATCTTATCTAAAGATGACTAAAATACCCTTTTATGAAAAAGGTTGTAAAATCTAGAAGAATTGTCTAAAGCCTAAACATATCGATGTTTGTTGGCTTATGACAATTAATGCCACAAATAATTGTTTGTTAATCTCTATGACTATTTTTAGAAATAGTCAAGTGTACTCAGTGAAGTGCATGATTCGGAAAGCCCGAAAAGTTCGAGCGATGATTTAATATGAGATTGATGAGCTACTTAGGAATTAATCTTCAATTGGATTGAAGTAATTAATACCGAAGGGTGTTTGTAAGTCGCCCGAAAGGGAATAAGATTCTCCTTGAAGGATACCATCTTTGGGATACGCAATTAGATTGTGTTCCAAAATGGAAATAACACTTTATATGATAAAGGTGTGACGCAAGCCATGCGATGTATCCCATACCCGTTTCGGGATAGTGCCCTTATACTTAACCGAGTTCCAAAGAATAAAGGTTGAATAAATTCCATATTAGATATGGAAGAGGATAATGTCGAATCTATCTTAACCGATGATTTGAAGTTGTCATAGGCAGAGTCAGAAAGGCTTGGAGCCTAGTACGACATATGCGACTTTGTGGAATGTCTTAGCTAGCACGCTGGACATTATTTACTCGTCCATGAGCAAAAGGGTGTTTGTCTCCAAACATGCTCGTTTTCTTAGAGAGAAGTGTTTCTTCCAAAAGAAACAGTGGGAGTGAATCAAATCTCAAAGGAGTTTGAGAACCACAAAGATATATTCAACCATTGGAACATGAGCAGACGCCGCATAGCGATGAGGTGTAAAGCACTGCTCAGTGCACACAAAAGTTCTTAAATCTGTGGATAACCTCAAGCCTGAAAAGGTTGTTGGTATGTTCATCTTGAAGAATGAATATCTCACGATTTATGAAAGAATGTTTGAAAGGCAGGTTTGAGAGATATGGCCAGGAGCCATGATATCTGAATTAGATTCCATCAGTGACAACTAGGTTGTGAACCTAGTCTGTCTTACCTAGAGGGAATGTCTCTGTAAGGCTGAGCCTAGTTCCATTCAGATTATGCTTGTTGTAACTTGATATCATGGCTATATGATAGTGTTGAAGACGTTGGGCAGACAGCTCGATGTTCATAGACAATAACATGTTGTGTAAGCCCGCGAGATCCATTTATGGACTCAAACAAGTTTCTCTAGACGATTTCTTTGTTTGATAATCAAAGGAGTTTGATTTAGTCAAAAGAAAGATATGCCAATGTGAAATATGGATAGTGGGAGTGTGTTACGATTTTTGAGTAAGGTATTGTATATCTCTCTCGAGAATTATCACCCCATGTCACAGTCAATTAATGTTTGGTAGTTCAAGGTCTTTACGAAAGCACTTGGATTAGCAGTTCTTAATTTTGGAAATAAGAATCTATAGTGATAGATTTAACTGCTGTTAGATTATTGTTTACCTATATAGATGTGATGCTAAAAGAAGTTTAGCATAGATCGCAAGATCTATCTGTGTTAGGACGTTGGTCCTAAAGATAAGGTGAAAGATGATGCTTATGGAAGGTTTCCTTCGCTACTGCGATAGGAACCATCTTATAGGTAATACCGAATGTTCATAGTCCATGAATAGTCATGAGCAAGTATGAAAGTAAATCTGGTAAATGTCGAGAATATCCTTAAACAAGTTAAGGAAAGTTTCCTAGTTTATTGAAACTTGGAATTATATAAACGTAGATATACTGCACGTATATCCCGAGTCTTATGAAGGCGAGTGGGAGCTATCTGCCTGGTTTGCGAATACTTTGATCAAGTGATACAATGTCTTGGAAATGTTCAAGCCCATGGGTCATCAGTAAATTCTACAACCGAGCCAAAACACAAGTAGTGCCTTTGTAGAGGCTAGCCGGGAGCAAAGATACATGGATCTAGAAGGTTCATTCCTCGAACCTTATACGGTTCTTCCACCTTTTCTATATAGTTGATATAGTAAGTGGATTCATTGCTTGAAGCAAGGAACAAGGTCTCGTCAGAGATTCGTGTGTGTGTTGAGGCGGTTCCTTTGACTTGGTCATTTGGAACGTGATATGAAGATAGTCTCGAGTCCCCGCGGATAGTGATCCGTTTATGGCTGAATTGGTTGCGAGTATTGCATGAGATTCTTGTGTTTCAACTTGGTCTCGTGTGTACGAGTGATTGGTTTTAGGCCAAGTGGGAGATTGTTGAAATAGTGTCCTAAACCCAATCGGGTTGGACCGGATCCGACCGGTCGGATCATTTCTACTATTTCTTTATGTTTATACATATATAAAATGGCTTTTATGTTGTCATATATATGTTCTTTTAAAGAACCAATTATGAATTGTTATGTGACAACGCCCTTAGTATTAAATCGTGATAGAGAAACCATGATAGGCGATTATGGTTGATGAGATCTCTAATCACTTTAATAAGTTTGATACTTAAATGTCTCTAGGTGATGTACTATTAAACAGGGCATTGATAGTATAAAATGTACTAGCACATATTAGATGTCTTCGCCTTTAAGTAGGCGTGGATAGATCTCGCTCTATCGAAGTGTAGTGACACTTGGGTATGCGTGGACGTGTATTAGAGAATGCGTACGTTAGAACGACCCACTTACACGGATAAGTGTCACACTATGTGACGGTTGTGTAATTATCCTTTTGACCGGAGTCTTCATGGCATCACGGTGTGAATTGTCATGCTTTGACACTATTGAGGTTTCCCCTAGCCACGGGGCGATCATGCGGTAGTGATTGGGTATGATATTGAAGCATGCGGAGTATACATGATTGGTCGTCCGGGAATCGCGTATCCTATGATTGGGATCGAATATCCGAAATGGCCTTCTTATAATGAATGTCTTACTCTCGTGAATCTTTGCAAAGTGGGAGTAAATATGTTACTTCGAGAGAGCATGATATCCAGATTATAAGATACGGTCGTTGATGTTTTGACACTCGACTAACGACCGTATGGATATCATTACAAATAGGATTGTAATTTACACGGTAATCGCTTTCACATGAAAGGTAGTAGTCATTGCATTTGACTCTTCCGATGATTGGGGTCACGGTGTGTTGCTGACGCTATCCCGTGATCGTTAGGCATGAAGGGCATTTTCGTAATTTGCACTTTGTGTCTACGGCCAACATATTCGGAAGCCTATCGGGTCACACACATATGAACATCTAGCCGGATTAAAATGTGGTTATAGATGATAACCAAATAAGAAAAGTTTATCTCGAGACTATAAAAGTTATAGTGGTAAATTAATATGGTGGTATTTATTTATTATGAATAAATAAAATACAAGATATTAATTATATTAATTAAAGGATATTCCGGAAGCCAATTTGTTGGTCAAAGGGCGCCACATTTAATGTGTATAAGATACACTTTGGATTGTGCAATTTAATTAATAGTATTACTATATATTAATATTAGATATTAATATATATATATATATATATATATATATATATATATATATATATATATATATATATATATATATATATATATATATATATACATGCGTGTGTGCATATATGTGATATGCATGTGCACTTGTGTAATAAGTATAATTTTATATAGATTTATATGTGTTATATATATGTGATATATACACATGTGTAAATTGATTTATGATAATAAAATAAAGATAGTCAATATTAGATATTGACAATATCTTGGAAATATTCAATATAAGATATTGACAATATCCTAGATTTATTTAATATGAGATATTATAATAAATGAGATAAATCAATCAAATATATTTTCCTTATTTTATTGGAAAAATGTTTTCTTCTCCTCCATTCTTCTAAGAGGCGCCACATCCATTATAAATAGGAGGTGGGTGTCAAGCTCTTTTGTACAACACAATTCCAAGAACTAATAGTTCTTGTGTAAAATAGAGAGCATCCTATAGAGAGTTGGAGAGAGGGGAAAAGGGCCGGTCTAGCAACCGGAGTTTTCCAATAGCAATCCATGATGGGATTCCGGCGGGTTGTTCGTGTGGACTAGCGGTAGAGGCCGAACGCTTGGGCGGCTCTATGCAGAACTACTCTCCTTAGACGGTCAAAGCGTCGATCTTTTAGATCAACCAAGGTAACCACCGTCTTTAGTTTATTTGTTTATTGCTTAAACGAAGTCGATCTTGGGTTGATAGGAAATAAAATTTTTGAATTCCGCTGCGTTCCCGCGTAGATTTCCTAACACTGTCTCGGTTGAAATTGACTTCGATGCCGTAGTTGTCGAAGGAATGATGAGATGTCCAACTTGGGACTGTCTCTGTTGTGGTCAACTTCTCTGAAGAATCTGATTTGCCCTGATTTTGGAGTACGGTATGCGGATCTCGAATGTCAGTCTAACAGTCTTGAGAATTTGCCTTAGCGCCAAAGATGATGCTTCTTCTTAGGCTTTGCCCCTTTTTAACCAAACGTTGTCGTTGGCTTCCATTTGTATAAACATTTAGCCGGTCATTTGGACTTGGCTTATTTTTTTCCTTGAAAACTTGTTACATTTTTCCTTCTTTTCTTTTGTCTTTGAGCTATTCGCTTGCCGAGCCTTTGGCTCTGTTTTCCGTTTGCTTTATCGATGTCGTGTTGCCCCCCAAGTGTATTATGAACCTTTGGTTCTTATTGCACTTGCGAGTCTAGTTTGTTTGAGATCGACTTGATCACCTTAGCATTTTTTGTCACACGGACTAGTTCTGCCATAGATGTATCGTTCTCTGGGCGTGTGGTCCGACTTTGCGAACCATCCCTCTGCCTTAGCATTTTTTACCCGTTAGGCTCGTTTTGCTTTTCGGCTAGTCGAAAATTTTGCCTTAGCATTTTTTGCCTTGTAGGCTCGTTTTGTTTTTGGCTGTCTCCTTTCGTTTGTCGAAATTGATGCCCTTTCGGCTGTCGATATATTTTCCAGCTACGATGTCCTAGTAATTACTGTCTAAAAAGACTGGTAATACGCAATTGTCGCTCCGGATCTCGGTGTCGTGGTGTTTCTTTGTCGTTCCTGACTCATGACACATGACTGCCGAGAGTTTTGGACATGGTCCGAACTCGATGCCTTAGCTTTTTGGTTCCATGGAACTTTTAGCTTCACTGGCTGTCGATCGAAATGATCATGTTGCCCGACCTCGATGCCCTAGTAAATCCTCTCCCTTAGAGTCGACACGTCGCCGACTCGGACTTCGATGCCATTGCGTTTTCGTCCCATTAGGACTTATAAACGTTGGTTCTCGACACTGAAGACGTCCGACTTTTTGATCCTCGTAGACCGTGGAGTAGATCCTTTGTGGAGTGGATCCTTGAGATACGCAAGACAATAGTCAAAAAGTCGCAATAACCATGGGGATAGTTCCCAAAATAAGAAGGCTCGTCCCGCCATGCTCGGCTAGGAGAGTTTCAAAAATAAGATAGGTCGATCCCGGCGTGGGGCGAGTTCCCAAAATAAGATGGCTCATCCCTCCACGCTCGGCTAGGAGAGTTCCTAAATAAGATAGTTCCAAGATAAGATGCCGAGTCGAACTCGGACTTATTAAAGATTCGCTCATCAGTGAGCTCCAAATACGATGCCTAGCTTTATTTTGCTTCAATTTTTGCAAAGATTTTGCTTGTCGCCATCGATATTCGCATATCGCTCATTTGCCCCAAGTATGATGATTACCTGTGGTCTTCATTATACTTCTAGCAGACTCTGTTATTGATTGTAAGTTTGTTAGCATTGATTCTACCGTGGGGCGAGTTCCCGAAATAAAAAGGCCAGTCCCGCCATGTTCGGCTAGGAGAGTTCCAAAATATAATAGCTGGACCCACCAGTTCGGTAGGGTGAGTTCCAAAATAATATAGCTCGACCCACCAATTCGGTAGGTGAGTTCCAAAATAATATAGCTCGACCCGCCAGTTTGGCAGGGTGAGTTCCAAAATAAGATAGCTCGACCCGCCAGTTCGGTAGGATGAGTTCCAAAATAATATAGCTCGACCTGCCAGTTCGGTAGGGTGAGTTCCAAAATAATATAGCTCGACCCGCCAGTTCGGTAGGGTGAGTTCCAAAATAATATAGCTCGACCCGCCAGTTCGGTAGGGTGAGTTCCAAAATAATATCGCTCGACCCGCCAGTTCGGTAGGATGAGTTCCAAAATAATATAGCTCGACCCGCCAGTTCGGTCTTATAAAAGATACGCTCAAGGTGAGCTCCAAATATGATGCCGATTCGATGTCAGCCTTAGGGCATGAGGAGTCCGGAGAGCTCAAATACCGGTGCTCAATATCTCGAGTCTTTGTGGTGCAATGTGATTGTGATAAAAAAAAACATTGCATAAATAATAAAGGCTTACAAAGTGTAAGGATTTCAAATAACGAGTGTAAGAACCTAAAGATCTCGGCTCGATCCTTGGAGCGCGAGAACTCGCTTCGTGGATAGCTGGATACGGTAGATAATTCGTAGCTTTCTTGGGCGCCACAACAATGTCTTTCCGATGGTAATCAGATCTCGAAACGGACTCCGATCGGCACGGAATTTGGAGGGATCGTTCTTCCCTCGCTTTTCTTCGATATGAATACGGTTCAATCTCCGGGAATACGCCGCCGATCTGGCAGCTGATGTCTAGAATCCTGCTGCGTTTTTGGTGCCCAATAGCAACTTCCTTGTCACGATCAGGTAATCAAACGAACTCCGATCGGTCTGAAATTTTGAGGGCTTGTTCGGTCCTCATAATTCTTGAATCTGACCGGTGGAATTGTTGTTCTAACGGCTCAATTGGCGGCAAAAGGCTACCGACTTGTCTCATCGACAATTAGGGTTCTATTATGTCTTTGCGATCTGCCGAACAATTGTTTAGCGACGATCGGGCACTAAAAGTAACTCCGATCGGCATGAAATTTTTAGAGATTTCTTTTATCTGTGTATTATTTAATATGACCGGAGGAATTTTCTGATAACAGGCCGCCGACCTGAAACTGCTGATTAGGGTTCTGCTGCGTTTCTATAATACAACAGCAACTTCTTTGTGACGATCGGGCAATTAAAAGAACCCTGATTGGCCTGAAACTTTTAGGCCTTGTCCGTTCCTGGTAATCCTTGATTATCACCTGTGGAATTGTTTTTCCAACGGTTCAATTGGCGGAAATAGGCTGCCGACCTGTCTGCTCCCAATTAGGGTTCTGCTGCGTTTTTTATACAACAACAACTTCTTGGCGACGATCGGGCATCAAGACGCACTCCGATCGGTCTGAAATTTGGAGGGATTGTTTTTCCCCCGTTCTTCTTCAATTTGACCGGAGGAATTTTCATTCCAACGGTTCAGACTCCATAAATTAGCCGCCGATCTCTCTGCATTTTTAGCCTTATTCTGCCATTAACATGATCACCATCACTCCTTGATCCATCACCGATAGAAGACCCTCCTTCTAGCGCCAATGACGATGCTGGATTTTATCATGTATAATTTCGGTCAATTTAATGAAGGGATGATTGAATCAAGGATGATTTTGGGGTGATTATAGATCGAGCTGAGAGTCTCTCAAAGTTTGCCTATGTATCTGTTATGTTCCAGAATCAAGTCACACGTAGTTCCCGAAAGTCTATATTTATAGGAGTTCATTACCCTAACCCTAAACCATGTCGGTTTGGGTAAAATCTTTAGATTAGCCCTTTGGGCTTTTACCAAATTATATGGGCTTTACCCACTTACGCAGTAACCACATGGATAATGGGCTGCGTGTTTAGAGTGGACTTTGTCCGCACCCCGAGCTTTCCGACTTGCGGTATCGAGATGGGCCCATCTTCTCGGTTCTCTGATCATGTCGGTTGTCAATGTCTCAACCCGTAATTCGACCCTTGGACTATCACTTACTTTTGTTTAGGAGGACCATCTCATGACGCCACGTGGAGATGTGATATTCGGTATCGTCACAACTCATGAAGAGTTTAATATTTATCTTATAAACATGTTGATGGTATAAGTTTAAATCGAGTATATAATTCAAATTATAACTTTCGTATGGTATAAAAATATCTTGTAAAACTAAGATGATCATTGTCAAAAATTTACGAATAATAATAATAATAATATCACTTTTACTCTAAAATAATAATGTCATATGACGATACCAAATCTCGCACCTCCACGTGGCGTCACGAGATGGTCCTCCCGAACGAGAATAAGTGATAGCCCAAGAAATCGAATTACGGGTGAGAGACATCGACAACGACCGATCGAGAACCGAGACGACGGGCCCACTTCGATACCGCAAGTCGTAAAGCTCGGGTGCGGACAAAGTCCACTCTAAATACGCAGCCCATTATCCATGTGGTTACTTGCATAAGTGGGTAGAGCCCATATAAGCCGTAAAAGCCCAAAGGGCTAATATCAGATTTTACCCAAACCGACATGGTTTAGGGTTACGGTAATGAACTCCTATAAATATACACTTCCAGAACTACGTGTGACTTGATTCCTGGATAATTACAGATACGTAGGCAACCTGAGAGAGACTCTCCGTGCTCGATCTAAAATCACCCCAAAATCATCCTTGATTCGATCATCCAGATTAAATTGACCCAAAAATATACATGACAAAATCCAAAGATCGCCATTGGCGCCAGAAGAGGGTTAATGAGACTTTACACGGAGGGTTTCCACGGTAGAACCAACGCTAACAAACTTACAATCGATAATGTGGTCTCATTAGAAATATAATGAAGACCACAGGTAATCATCATACTTTGGGCAATGCATTTATATGCGAATATCGATAAGTGACAAGCAAAATAAAGCTAGGCATCATATTTGGAACTCTCCTAGCCGGCGTGGCGGGACGAGCCTTCTTGTTTTGGGAACTCTCCCACGGAGGGTTGAGCTATCTTATTTTGGAACTCTCCTGGCGAGCATGGCGGGATGAGCCTTATTACTTCGAACTATCCCCATGGTTATTGCGACTTTGTGACTAGTATCTTGCGTATCTCGAAGATCTACTCAACAAAGGATCTACTCAACGGTCTACGAGGGCCCGCAAGTCGGACGCCTTTAATGCTGACAGCCAACATTTATAAGTCTTAATAGGATGAAAATGCAATGGCATCGAAGTCCGAATCGACAGCGATGTAATCTGACTCCTAAAGGAGAGGATTCACTAGGGCATCGAGGTCGGGCAACATGATCATTTCGATCGATAGCCACTGAAGCTAAAAGTTCCATGGAACCAAAAAGCTAAGGCATCGAGTTCGGATCATGTCCAAATCTCTCGGTAGTCATGTGTCATGAGTCATGAACAACAAAGAAACACCACGACACCGAGATCCGGAGCGACAGTTACGTATTACTAGTCTTTTTAGACAGTAATTGCTAGGACATCGTAGCCAGAAATATATATCGACAGCCGAAAGGGCATCGATTTCGACAAATGAAAGGAGACAGCCAGGGGCATTGATGACGGAAAAATTCATTGTTATTTTTATAACTTTTCACCCCGTTTCTGATATCATTTTGAGCACTTTTGTATCATTTCGAGTCATTAATTCCTAGATTTCATAAAAATGTATAAGTCATGACTATTTTATAAAATATCGTGTTTTTATGTGTTTTTATTAGTTTTGTACCGGTTTAGTAACCGGAGTGTCGTAATGGGATTTACGTTTGGTATTTTGGTGTTTCATTGCGTAATCTTAAGATGAACCAATACCCGAGTAATGACACATTTTGAGCTCTAAAAGAGGTGTTTTTAGGGATAAAAGAGTGTGCCACTAACTTAAGTGGTCAAGTGGCCAGGTTAGTTGTATACTACTAACGATTTATATCTTCGACGAACAAATGGCCCTTCAAAACGGTATTTTCTGAAGAAGTGGCCTTAATGAAAGTTGTAGATCTTCAAATAATCTTTCCAACTCATTTTGAATCACGTCAATCGGACATGTACAACTCAAATGATGGTCAAGTGGCTAATCGATTCGTATCAGTGAAAATCCCGAAAACGACACGTAATGGGAATGGCCCATCAAAAATTCGTTTTCTGAAGAAGTGTCATTCATGAAAGTTGTAGAGTTTTCCAAGAGCTTTCTAATGACGTTTAAATCATGATTTTTGGAGGTCTACAACTCAAGATATGAATTTTAGAAGTTTAATATATAATTATATATATATTATAACCGTTCACATGCTGCAAGTGAATGTAATCATTGCAATGATTACACAGGATCGGTCCGGCCACCCTCAGGACCGGTCCGGGAAGGATCATTTTCTATATATAGAAGCTCAGTAGCAACAGAACGGAGGCACCATATATATATACTCTGTGTATATATATATATATATATCTAACTCTCTCGTTTCTTTCTTTTAGTTTTAAGAATCAGGCGTTATGTTTGAATAATTTAGTAGTAGTAGTATCGTTGTAATGCTTCTAAAATTATCGGAAGTTCATTATTCTTAAAAAGTCCGTTGTAATTTCACGTTTTGTAAGTCTATATATATATATATATATCTTCATCTTGTATTTTTATCGTTGTTCTTTATCTTTTTCTTTCATTTTTGTTGCTTTCATATATCTACGTATATATATATATATATATATATATATATATATATATATATATATATATATATATATATATATATAAGTATAAGTAGTAGTATCTATAAATATATATATACTAGTGGAGCACACTGGCGATGCATGTGTAGTGCACCCTCATTTTCGACAAAAGATGAGGCGTAAGTACACTGGCGAATGTCAGGTGTGGCCCTCATTTTCATTGAAAGATGGGGCGTACATGGCGTTCGTTAGTTTAGTGACGAATCAACAAACTTTGATGAGCCTACATAACATGATTTTATACATATCAAAACCATATAACCCGAATTCAAACATTCAGCAGTGTCTTAATTTGGAAAATGAAAAAAAAAAAAAAAAAAAACAACAACAACAACAACAACAACAACACCACCACAAAAATAAGGGAATCAGCGATTTCTACCACCTCCTCCGAGCTTGGGGTCATTTTTGTGTTCCGCCCTTTGAGAGATTCCCCTTGGCAGATTTTTGGGACTTGGTTACTACCTCTGATTTGCTTTCTTTTCATCTTTTGTCTTCTTATCCTCTCCTTAATTTCTCTGTCCATAACATTTTGTATAGCTTATCAGACATAGTACTTGTCAATATAAAGACAAAGTAACACCAAATTAAAACTCTAAAACAAAGCATCCACGCTGTAGATTTGCGAAATAAATGTTATTCAGCACATACGATGTATTCAATAAGCAGCCGTTAAAGCACAGAAATCTAACCCTAGCTCAGCCACCCTTGCAACATCTGTCACCCCAAGTTTCTCAGTTCTTTTATTTTTGATAACCTCTAAAGTTGAACCGACAATAGACCTGGAATAAGAGTATGCAGAAAAAGAGAACCTACCAGAAGTTTTCAGTGACATGTCAGCTAGCTCTCCTGTTATCCACAAGATCACCGGATTTCTTGTGGTTTGGAAAAAAGAAAAAAAGGCAACATAAAATATAACACATCATCAGGCCAATGTGGATAAAGTAAGATAAAACAGTATGATTCCATCTAGTTTATCAAGGAAGTTCTGAGAAAAAGTGAGGGAAAATTATATTATACCAGAAGAGGAAGGGTCAAGAAACTCCATATAGCATATAGGCGACAATGCAAAAGAGAACCTGGACCAAATGATAAGCAGAAAGAGGAGATTATTATAGATTTGAGATATATATTAATATAAAGAAAAGAACACTTAGAAGTCTAAGTTCTCTCGTACAGGCTGAATGATGTGAGCCCAAGCATTGAAATGAACGACAGTGCAGCAACGCTGGAAATAATAAATCTTAGCATTTCTAAGAGAAGAACTTCCGTAATTAGGCTTCACAAATGTTAATTACGGTTAATTGTGCAAATGTTATATTGTCAATTCAGATACTCCGTAGACATAATATGCATACTATTACTGTATAAGAAAATTCCACAAAGGTTCAGCTCGACTGCTGTGCGGTGTAACAAAGCCACGCATAACCCCTGCGGGGCGCCGGATTGCGGACTAATGAACTTGACATAGGAAGAGCAAAATACAGTACGATTACAAGACAATTTAGCGTACACATCGAGAAGGCTACTATCTACGACCAGGTGCAATTTTGAATAGCCACGTCAATGGGAATCTGGAAACGAATGTGAAAACACTAAATACAAGTCTAGTACACTATAAACTATGAAATATCAACTAAGACTAAGAAAATCTACCTCACAATCTTTCGGATGATCAAGAAACATCAGTAACGAACTGAGAATGAACGGCAAGAGGATCCTGGTACCTCCTCAGCTCCCACTTCCCACTTCTTCAATAGTTTCCAAGCTATTTTGGATTTCATGTTTATTTGGTTCAATTATTCTCTCCTTCACTGAATTGCTCCTTCTCCTACCAAAGTTTTTAGGCATTAATAAAAATCATATACACACTCTGTCAATAAACATTTGATTAAGCAAAAAAGATGAAAAAATGCAAGCACCGAGATTTTCTTACTTAGAAACATTCTCAAGAAGCACATCAAGCAACTTTAGATGATCTTTTTTGTTCATGAAGTCATGTTCCCTACTCATAAAAATCACCAACAGGGCGGCACCTTACCATTAGGCCAACTCTAATTTGAATTAAGAAAGTACAATCACCTTACCCTATCGATTTTACCCTCATCAAGCTCTGTCTCTGCCTCCCCCAATCTGCAATTTACCCTTAGCAAAAATTACAGATTTTAAATATACAAAGGCTAAAAAGGATATTTTGGTGGATCTAGAGGACGTGGTAATAATTATACTGTAGACTTAAACTACATAAACATTATCCAATCCTTTTATTATAAGGCACAATAAACCAGTGGAGAATATGCAATCTAACCTAATAATACTATATACGTTCCTTAATGTAGAACTCTTTCATTCTTATCAGTTGAAAGAAACAATACTCTGCAAATGAAACATCAGTGTTCTTTCACACTTTACACACGAAAACCTTTTACAGTGGTGAATTATTTTCTTCTTATTTCATGATGTAGATGAAGGATTGATTACTTAATTACTTAATTTATAAAAGTTCTACCTGAAAACTTGCATCAGTATAGTAGAAAATATTGAATCATTTCCTCAAGTAGACTTATTTGCTGCGTGCAATTCTGATTATGAGTATTCCAATAGGCATTAACATTCCCGTCAAGTCCACAAGAGAATGCCATGAACATCAATTTCAACATCTTTTTTAGTTGCTCTCTACACAATTGCATTTATATCAAGTAATTGGAAGTAGAATTTCCAAAAGAACAAGATATATACACAACTTAATTACCTGTTGCTTGAGGGATTTATGATTACCCACTTGTCACTTTTCCTGGGATAACATCCAACAAATATACCCATTGCAAAACGAAAAGGTAAAAATTTGCAGAAATGAGCAACCGGAGAGAAGGGTATAGTAGGTAATGCTTTAAGAAATAAGAGCAAATATGATAGAATGAACGCAAAATTACCCCGACGCTAAGGCACCAATTTAATTGGGTTCAGCCTAGAACGACCACTTGACCTAATGACAACAGTGTTTGCTAGATGCAAGAGTACAGGATCACCAGGAGGTCCTTTTTACGGTCCATGAGTAGTCTGCCCATCTTCTCACCTTTCTGATTCAAAAGAGCATCATCAATAGAGAAGATTAATACATAATAATTATGATAGAAACAAAAACAAAGAGAGAATTAAAGATTTGACTGGGGAAAAAGTGAATAATTAGTTATAACTCACCCAACCATTACTAATCACAGCGAATTAAAAAATTATAGATCATACAGAAACAATATTTTACAAAGCAGAAGGTACTTATGCAGAAAACAAAGAGAGAATTAAAGATTTGACTGGGGGAAAAAGTGAATAATTAGTTATAACTCACCCAACCATTACTAATCACAGCGAATTAAAAAATTAAAGATTATACAGAAACAATATTTTACAAAGCAGAAGGTACTTATGCAGAAAATCTTTGGAGAATTTATACAGAGAAGCAATGAAGATGAGTCATACGGGGATAGAGGTAAGAGAATCAAAGATGAATTTCTATATTAGCAGCACCTGTTTTTTAAGCCCATGTAAGCATGCATTTTATTTTCCTCTGCAAATTACCCAATTCTTAGCAAGTGAGCCCAAGATGAGGAGACTCCCTTAACAGCACAAAAAAAAACATATTAGATCAAAATTTGAAACATGCAATCTATGGTAGGCAGTAATAAAAAAGACAAGCAAAAGAAACAATTAAATGGATGCTTTGAAAGTGAAACTGAATTGAAGAAAATTGCAAGTGCTCACCATAGCATCAATTCATCAAACCTAAACACAAGGATCCTGATTAAGAACTATCAGAATTACACAGATATAAATAAATCTTATTTTTAGAAATCTGCAGCTACCTCAAACTCTCTACACATAAGGATGTAATACAGGAGAGGCAATGCAATTTTTAGCCTCTCACTGAAAAGGAGCAGAAGAAAAAGAGAATGAGAAAAGAAAAGTTAATAAAACAACCTGATACAAATAGATGATGAACTGCAGAAGGAGGCACCACCGGAATCAACCTTGCAAACTGAATCTGAGAAAGCGGCGCCGCCGAACCAGATAGAAAATCGACAGAGGTCACCGGACATGACCCTTTTCTTGACATCTCCGCCCTTCTTTTCTCTCTAATATCTGATTTGTCTCAACAAACAGAAAGAAAGAAAGAGAGAATTACTAATTTGTTTGGAGAAAAAATCAATAGCAGAACTCCGGCGAGGTGAATATAATAGCAGAAGGCAGCACCGGTTTGATATGAGAGAGAGAAATGCAGAGAATTGATGGGGACGACTTTATCTCCGATAAAATCAAAAGCTAATAAACGTGTTTGAAACGGTACACGCGTTTGCAACATAGTAGAAGGATATTTTGTTTTTTTTTTTAATTTCTCTATAGAGAAGGGCGGTGGGAGGACATCTGTATCATAGAGAAGGGCGGTGGGAGGACAGCTGTATCGCAGGCAATGAAAGCAGAAAGGAAGGAAACGTGCACGGCTAAATAAAGTAAATTTATTATGTATGATACCTATAGCGACGACCAAAACGTCGCGAAAGGCGGACGACCAAAAATGTCGCAAAAAGCCGTATGCAAATTTAATATGTATACTACTATGTATGATATATTTACTTTTACGCATTTACTTACGTATTTACTTTTACGCACTTATATATATATATATATATTTTTACTTTTACGCATTTTACTTACGTATTTTATTTACGCACTTATATATATATATATATATATATATATATATATATATTTTACTTTTACGCATTTACTTACGTATTTACTTTTACGCACTTATATATATATATATATATATATAGTATATTTACTTTTATGCACTTATATATATTATTAGCTATATAACTATATATCTATATATATAAATATATATATGTACTTATAAAAAAATGAATTCGCTTTTACTTTCCGTCGTTAATATAATTTCCGTTAATCATTCCGTTATTATCGCCAAAATGAATAGCTAAACGTACGTATAGTCGAATTATGTAAAAACGAGTGAAACGCCCTAAGGGGGATTAAACGGGAGTTGTGTAGTGCGTAATTTGATATTTTAATGATTAATCCACGTCCTAAAACTTAATATAAACGTCTTTGAATTAAACTGATCATTTAGTTCACTGTTACACACATCGAACCTATAAATGTATTTTGCGGTGAGATGTGGGAAAAGGGGTTTTGGGATCGATCGTTGCGTAGATTCGGCCTAGTTGTTAGGACCGTTTCCAATACAGAGGTTTGTCATCGTTGTTCGAGCGACTCTAAGAGCGTAATCATGTTGGGTTAATCGGTTTTCTAAAGGGAAAATTAATTAACTTCACATAGGGTGTTGAGTGAGAGTTGTTCAGACCTTAACACCGCAATTGGGAGTTGGCACCCGTGGATGTCGTTAAATTCATCGTGGAAAGGTAGGTTGGTCAAAACACGCTTCTGTCAAGTCTTCCCTTGGGGCTAAAAATAACTCGTTGGATCATAATTCGCTATACCTTTTAATAACTAAAACTACAACCGCCTGGCTAATTTTTACTTTTGCACTAGTGTAATATCTCTCCACCGCAATCTTGACCTAAACCAAGTTCTACGTCGACTTTGGTACTTAAACGTTGTTCCTCATGGATTCGACCTTGTTATCACTATACTACTGTTGACTCGATACTCACCGATTAAAGTTAGCGATTAGTTATTTTGCTATCAAGAAATTTTTGGCGCCGCTGCCGGGAGCTAACGTTTGATATCTTGTAAGTTGACCGCAAGCCTGGCTTAGTCGCTTTATTTTGTTTTCGTGTTGTTTCTTGTTTGTCGCTGAATGACTCAAGCTCTAAAGAACCTCTCATCGAACCCATCCAAGAAATCGAAGCTTACGCGCGTCGCCATAAAACGATCGGCGCCGAGGAGAAATCCTAGTCGCTAGTCCGAACCCTTTGTTTGAAGAAATAGAGACATTAGAAAGATCACTTTCTAATTCCTCTGCAGAAATGGACGATATCATAACTAGACGAACGGTAAAGATCCCATTGATGAACAGACTCTCACGAGGGGCAAACCTCAACCACTACTGGTGGTAATGCAATGCAAATACTTTTGCAAACTCCACGAGGACCCTCGTCATGAATCATTGAGAGAAGAGAACACAGGGCTACGCTCGGTTGGGATCCGCATAGCTTTAATCGAGAGGCGTGGATTGGACAAGATAGAGGAGGACAAGATCCTCGGGATACGCAGAACTTCGCACCCGATTGGACCAAGAGACGGTAAATCGAGTCTCGCGGATGCCGGAGAATCAAGAAATCAACAGAGGTTCCAAAACCCGTATAACCCGTATGATCCACCTCCTCGGCGACTGCTTATCGGCAACAAATGGCTCAAAGAAGCAAGCCACGGGGGCGAGGTTTTGTCGAGATTACGCCACTACCCCACGAGAAGTTATAGGGCACAACCCAATTAGGGTACCCCCAATTAATGCGAATAACATGGATATTAAGCAAAATATTTTGAACATGTTGGGGGAACATGCCTTGTTCCACGGGAAGTCGACTGAGAACCCGAACAGCTTTCTGGATCACTTTCTCCAGATCTGTGGAACAATGAAATATAATGGAGTAAGTGATGAGGCGGTAAAACTAATAGTTTTTCCGTTTGCATTAAGAGGAGTCGCTAAGGATTGGTACGACTCATTACCAAATGATTCGTTACATCGTGGGTGACGTAACGAGAGTGTTCCTGAAAAAGTACTTTCCTCCGGCAAAGATTTTAGATCTGAAAGAAGAAATCTCTTCGTTTGATGGTCTCGAGGGAGAGACACTAAAAGAGACTTATGAGAGATTTAGGGGGTTGCTTAAGAGATGCCCTCCACACGGTTTTTCTACGGTGGAGCAAGTTATTATATTATTCAGGGCCTTAGAGCCGATGGACCAAAACAAGTTTGAATCTTTCAAGCGGCAGAGATATTATGAATCTACCACCGTAACAAGCAATGAGACAGATAGAAAATGCGCGAGATGGAGAAGGACAATGGGGATCGAAAGCGAGAAAGAAGAAGCCCCCAATGGAAAGTGTAAAGTCATTTGAAAGAGGAACTCGATCGAGAATCTTCCATGCATGACAAGATGCAAGAAATGGTACTAAAGATGGACCGAATGGAGTCGAAAGAAAGAAGACACACATCGATGCCAACTCTGTGGAGGTGGACATTACGCCATAGAATGTGTATCGTTGAAAAATCCACTTATCCACAACGATTTGACACCTACTCCAAAGACAACAACAACGATCGGCAATCGAATGACCAACAATGAATGAATGTCTATGCGATGGGACGGATGGATATAAATCGGCAAGAGTTTGGCCAAAGAATAAAGTGGAATCAAAACTTTAATAATCGCAAGAAGCCCACAAATGGATTATGGTATGAATGATGGTTCACAACAATATGATGTGAATTATGTTGGACAAGGTTGGAATCAAGAGGCGAAATCGAGGTGGAATAGAAACAATAATCGAATCAAGACTTTAGGCAAAACCAAAGCTCATACAACCGACCTTGGAATCATAATCCCGAATCGAGTTCATACCGAATCAAAACCGAGGCTACTATCGAATAGTCGAATCCATGAGCCTCGATCCACAAGGACAACAAAGAGAATCGAATTCATATTGGAACCAAAATCAAGGCGGAATCGAATCGGGGTCAACAAAACAATCGAGAATCGACAAGTGAGCCACCATCTTTGAGAAGTAATAATTCGCACCTATCGATCCAAACGCTCATCCGCACTGAATAATCAAAGCAATCAACAACCAAACAATTACGGTGTTCGAGAAGATGGCCACCGAGATACTCTGGGGGAAATTAGACAGAATGTTTCGAGTTAAATAAGAATGCTATAGAGCAAAAAGTGGTCACACATTCGCCATTCGAACTTGGAGACCCAAGTAGGACAAATAACCGACACTCTAAAGACAAATCTAAGTGG
The DNA here is from genome assembly GCA_026214975.1 of Gentiana macrophylla. NCBI lineage: Eukaryota > Viridiplantae > Streptophyta > Magnoliopsida > Gentianales > Gentianaceae > Gentiana > Gentiana macrophylla. Next base: position 100,459,948 of record CM047810.1, read on the forward strand.
TGGACTCCCGAGTAACACCGAGAGGAACCCAAAGGATGTGAATGCTGTGTTCACACGAAGTGAAGTAAAGAGGTCGGGCCGAGTGACAAAAGAAAGAATTATGGGTGAAGAAGCGAACCGAAAAAGCCGAGAAAGAGAAAGCGGGTTGGATTGTGAAGGAGCTATGTATGGTGAAGTCGAGATCGAAGATTTAGAGACTGGCAATATCAAGCGAGAGAATGGAAGCAATGAGGAAAGAATTGGAAGCCACGAAAAAGGCTTTGGCCGAGGCAAATAAGAAAGCATTGGAAGGGCGACCCGAAGAAAGACTATGTGGTCTTGGACATCAAAGAAGAAGAAGCCTCACCACTTAAAGAAAGAGGTAAGAAAAATAGAATTCCTCCTCCTCCCCGATTTTGATGTTAATACTTTACCCTATCCTCCTAAGGGAACCGAGAAGGACATCCCGACCAGGTCGAGGCAAAATTTTGAATCTTTTAAGGAAGGTAGAGGTGAATATTCCCTATTAGAGGCAATTTTGAGCATTCCCCATACTTTAAGTTTCTAAAAGGAATGTTGTCGAGTAAGGAGAAGATGCAACAGATGGTGCATTTGAGTGAGGAATGTTCTGCAATCTTTGAGAATAAGATACCCCCAAGTTACGGATGTAGGTAGCTTTACCATCCCAATTACCATTGGCGAACTGTGTTCAAAAATGTGCTATGTGATCTAGGGGCTTCGTGAGCCTGATGCCTAGAGGAGTTTATGAGAAATTAGGATTGGGAGTGTTAGAGCCAACAGGAATGACCTTACAGATGGCGAGATAGAGTGCATTAGGAAACCTCTGGGGGTAGGCGAAAGATGTGTTGGTGCAGTAGACAAGCTTGTTTTCCCTGTTGACTTCGTAGTTTTAGATATGGATATGGATTCTAAAACCCCACTTCATTAGGTCGGCCTTTCTTGAACACAGGAGAGACCTTGATAGGCGTTAAGAGGGGAGAGATTATACTACGAGTCGGGAAAGAGAGTGTAGCCATAAATGTGTATAAGGCAATGAAGCATCCCGATGATGAAAAGAGTGATTGTTTTTCTATTGATGCTATATATCCTTGTATTTTGGAGCACACTAACTGCAGAGGATACCAAGAACTAATGGAAGAATGCCTGATGAAGTCAAGCAACTGCGAGAGGATGACGATCCACAAATGAGAGTTCGGTATATCATTTGGAGGCAACTCTTTTTGTTGACGCAAGTTGGAATAAGAAGCTAGAGCTCGGTTTGATCCGCAAGCCGCCAAAGCCGTCAATAGAGGAACCACCTACCGATCTGGAGTTGAAGCCACTTCCTAAGCATTTAAAGTATGTGTTTTTAGAACTGATGAATTACTTCTCTTATTGTTTCATCTGCACTAACCGCTTTTGCGCGAAGCTAAGTTGATCCACGTTCAAAAAACACAAAAGGCCTTCGGATGGAAGATGGTTGACATAAAAGGGATCGATCTTGATATCTGCAAGCACAAGATCATTCTAGAAGAAGATGCCAAACCGGTCGCGCGGTTTGAGACGACTAAACCCACATATGCAAGAGGTGGTAAGAAAAGACGTGGTAAAGATGCTTGAGTTAGGGATAATCTACGCAATCTCCGACAAAGTGAATGGGTGAGCCTACGCAAGTCGTGCCTAAGAAAGGAGGCATCACAGTTGAGCTTAATGAAAAATGTGTGCATATTCCTACTCGTTTAGTTCTTTGGTCACGAGTTTGTATTGATTTTCATCTTTGAATGATAAGACTAGGAAAGATCATTTTCCTACCTTTATTGATCAAATGCTAGAGCGTCTTCTTGGTCATGCATTTTATTGCTTTTTGGATGGTTTTAGTGGCTATTATCAAATTCACATCGATATACATGACCAGATAAAACTACTTTCACATGTCCATATGGCACTTTTGCATTTAGAAGAATGCCGTTTGGGTTGTGTAATGCACCATGACATTCCAAATGATGCATGATGGCAATTTTTGCTGATATGATAGAACATTTCATGGAAGTTTTTATGGATGACTTTAGCGTTTTTGGTGATACTTTTGATGAGTGTTTGTCGAACATTGATAAGGTGCTTGCACGTTGTGAAGAGACAAACTTGGTTTTAAATTGGGAAAAGTGTCATTTCATGGTAATTGAGGGAATTGTTTTAGGACATAAGGTATCGGGGAAAGGAATAGAGGTCGATAGAGCAAAAATAGAGGTAATTTCTAAGCTTCCTATGCCTACAAATCTGAAGACTCTACGTTCGTTCTTGGGACATGCAGTTTTTATCGTAGATTCATTCCAGTTTTTCCCACATTGCTAGACCTCTTACTCTTCAATTGATGAAGGGAGCCCCCTGTGTTTTTGATGCGGCATGCCTAGATGCTTTTCGAACCCTTAAGAAACTTCTTACTTCGGCTCCTATCTTGGTAGCACCTGATTGGTCTAAGGGGTTCGAAGTGATGTGTGATGCAAGTGATTATGCCGTAGGAGCCGTCCTAGGTCAGAAGATTGACAAGTTGTTTCGCCTATATCTACTATCACGAGTCATACCATGAACTCGGCTCAACAAAAGTATGCCACAACTGAAAAGGAACTTTTAGCTGTTGTTTTTGCTTTCGATAAGTTCCGGTCATACTTGGTTGGATCGAAAGTCATAGTTCACACTGACCATGCTGCGTTGAGATATCTATTTGCCAAGAAGGATGCAAAACCACGCTTGTTGAGGTGGATATTGCTTCTTCAAGAATTTGACGTAGAAATTAAGAATCGAAAGGGGTGTGAGAACGTAGTGGTGACCACCTCAGTAGGATGGAACAGGAAGACAATAAACACTCTATTAGGGTTGAAATTGATGATCATTTTCGGGATGAAGCGCTTGTTAAGTAGTGAATACGATGCTCCCGGTTAAGCGAGGAAATTTCTGCAGAGAGGAAAGAATGGGAACCCTTGGTATGCACCTTTTGTTAATTATTATGAGTGTGGATTTGTAGATCCCGAGTTTGATGAGAACCGAAAAAGAAGTTTTTAGTGAGGTAAACCGATATGTGTGGGAAGATCCCTTAATTTTTAGGCTATGTCTTTGATGGAATCCTGAGGAGATGTGTTGATGACGGTGAGATAGTGAGTATTCTCTCGTTTGCCATGATAAAGAGGCCGGTGGCCACTTCTCGGCGAGAACAAACGGCGTTAAAGGTGTTACAAAGTGGGTTATATTGGCCCACTATTTTCAAGGATGCATGTGCTTATGTTAAGATGTGTGATGCCTGTCAACGCTCGGGGAAGGATTTCCAGGAGAAATGAGATGCCCCGAAAAACCGATATTAGTGTGTGAAGTATTTGATATATGGGGATTAGACTTCATGGGGACCATATCCGTATTCTTTCGGAATCAAGTACATTCTTGTCGCTTGTGATTACGTTTCAAAGTGGGTTGAGGCAATTGCTTCACCTACTAACGACAAACATGTAGTCATAAAGTTTCTTAAGAAACATATTATATCCCGGTATGGAATACCTCGAGCAATAATCGATGACAATGGAAGTCACTTTGCTAATAGAGATTTCAATAAGCTTTTAATGAAATGCGGGTCACTCATAAGTTGAGCCATTCGCTACCATCCTCGACTAGACTAGTGGCCAAGTAGAGGTGTCCAATCGGGAATCAAAAGAATCTTGGAAAGATGGTGAATTCTAACCTTAAGGATTGGTCAAAGAAGTTAGATGATGCGCTTTGGGCACACCGAATCACATAAGACACCAATAGGTATGTCACCCTACATGCTCGTTTTTGGCAAGGCTTGCCATCTCCCCATGTAGTTAGAACATAAGGCCTATTAGGCGATTAAGAATTTAAATATGGATGACGCATTAATTGGTGAAAGAAGGATGGCTCATTGAACGAGTTAGATGAGTTTCGCTTTCAAGCTTACGATTGTTCGCGAAATATAAGGAAAGACCAAATTGCTTCATGATAAGTTGATCAAACCTCGTATTTTCAGCGTAGGTGATGAGGTCCTTTTCTATAATACTCGCCTCCATTTATTTCAAGGCAAACTTAAGTCAAGGTGGTCAGGACCATATACGGTATTGAGAGTTTTCGACTCAGGAGCCATCGAGGTAACGCATCCGAAGCACGGAACGTTCATCATGAACGGCCTTCGTCTAAAAAAGTATAAGAAGTTACCATTCGATGAGGCTCTTGAAATTGTGCATTTGATGATCCCGAGCCTCAATAAATCGCTTCGAGTCTCTCGTCGAGCGAACGACGTTAAACAAAAGCGCTACCGGAGGCGACCGATAATAATAATAATAAAGATAATTTGAATAAGCCTAGTCTTAATGAAATGTAGAATCTGTATGAAAGATGAACACAAAGCACAACCAAGTCTCAGGATGAATGTTTGAATTTCATTAAGAGGGAATGATTAGGTGGTTATCCGAAAATCCCGATGGAAAAAAAAAGAAGATAAAAATTCAAATGTATCATTTCTTGGACTTAGGTTATTGAACCCTTGAGGATCTGGGTATAAAAGACTCAATACTCTTTCACACATTTCATTTTATGATCTAGTCTGTTTCAAATTTATGGTCGTTGTAGTATAGTGGTGAGTATTCCCACCTTAATAAAACTGTGTGTAATAAAAAGGAATCTAGGAATGGCTGACTATGAATTGATGTCTTATGCATGTTCTATATATTGTCTATCGAATTTTCTGACGTAACAGGGCCATTTTCTTATTATTCCCATATCCCTATTACATACTTTGGCACGAGGACCATGTCCCGTGTTTGCTTTGTTTTGATTTTGATATAGGGATTCGGATCGTGCTTTCTCATGGCTGTTACGGGATTTGATAGCACCTTTCTGCCTGGTTTATAAGCTAAGTCTTCCTCTCTATCTCATTTACACTCTAAGAATAATGTAAAATCGTAAGTGGGGGGTAGAGTATGGTTGGTTAGAAATGGCAGTAAGTGTTTAAACCCTTAGTTTTTGATTTTTCGAACATTAATGAGTTGATTAAAATAATCTGAATAAGGCATTTATTTCATGGATTTAAAGATGTAATGATCAATTTGGATATGTATAACTAATTTGAACCGTAAGTGCATTTTAGCCTAAATTTATTTGTGTAACATGAATTCCTTCACGTAAGCCTTTGATATTGAAGCGAAAATTTTAAACTGTACCCATTCAGCATTCTAGTGATTTATCCTAGAAATAGCAGTAACTTAGTACCTAACTTCTGAACATGTACTGTGAATATCTGAAGGTTTGAATGTGATAGAAAGAATGTCAAAATAAGATAAACTATATATATGTCAGTTGTAGCTACCAATGATTTGAGTGCGGTAGGCGTTATCACGAAACGTCCTATACCACTACTATGGGCTTAAAAGCTTCCGATTGCTCGATGATGATAGTAGTCCACCTAGGGTGTTATCACGAAAAACATCCTATTGCTTTGGGAATGAGGCATATGCTACACATTAAAAAAAAGAGAGAGTTATCTTCCTCACTATCCTCAGATATAAACTAAATGATATGCATTAGGGATTATCCAAATAAGTACACGGAGGACTTTGTGTGGAAATGTTCTTTGCTATACCTAGGAAAGTCATTAGGACTATCTGAATGGATATTTGTGCGTTTGCTTGAATTATTCAAGAGAGATAGTGGAAATTGAAAGGAACATCGTCACACACTCACTCTGTTATACATTAAGGTTAACGTGTGGTTATGATTCGATTGGTTGCATCATCCGGTTGTCCTTTATACCTTTTATCTTCATGAATTTTTCCTCATTCATTTTATTTTATCGCTTATTTTGTTCGGGGACGACCAAAAGCTAAGTGGGGGTTGTGATGACGGAAAAATTCATTGTTATTTTTATAACTTTTCACCCCGTTTCTGATATCATTTTGAGCACTTTTGTATCATTTCGAGTCATTAATTCCTAGATTTCATAAAAATGTATAAGTCGTGACTATTTTATAAAATATCGTGTTTTTATGTGTTTTTATTAGTTTTTGTACCGGTTTAGTAACCGGAGTGTCGTGTCGGATTCGTTTGGTATTTTGGTGTTTCATTGCGTAATCTTAAGATGAACCAATACCCGAGTAACGACACGCTTTGAGCTCTAAAAGAGGTGTTTTTAGGGATAAAAGAGTGTGCCACTAACTTAGAGTGGTCAAGTGGGCTCGGTGGTTAGTGTGATCACTAACGATTTATATCTTCGACGAACAAATGGCCCTTCAAAACGGTATTTTCTGAAGAAGTGGCCTTAATGAAAGTTGTAGATCTTCAAATAATCTTTCCAACGCATTTTGAATCACGTCAATCGGACTTGTACAACTCAAATGATGGTCAAGTGGCTAATCGATTCGTATCACTGAAAATCCCGAAAACGACACGTAATGGGAATGACCTATCAAAAAGGCGTTTTCTGAAGAAGTGTCCTTCATGAAAGTTGTAGAGTTTTCCAAGAGCTTTCTAATGACGTTTAAATCATGATTTTTGGAGGTCTACAACTCAAGATATGAATTTTAGAAGTTTAATATATAATTATATATATATTATAACCGTTCACATGCTGCAAGTGAATGTAATCATTGCAATGATTACACAGGATCGGTCCGGCCACCCTCAGGACCGGTCCGGGAAGGATCATTTTCTATATATAGAAGCTCAGCAGCAACAGAACGGAGGCACCATATATATATACTCTGTGTATATATATATATATCTAACTCCCTCGTTTTTCTTTTAGTTTTAATAACGACATTATGCCGAAATAATTTAGTAGTAGTAGTATCGTTGTAATCTTTCAAAAATTATCGGAAGTTCGATTATTCTTTAAAGTCGTTGTAATTTTCACGTTTTGTAAGTCTATATATATATATATATATATATATATATATATATATATATATCTTCATCTTGTATTTTTATCGTTGTTCTTTTCTTTTTTTATCGTTGTTCTTTTTCTTTTCTTTCATTTTTGTTGCTTTCATATATCTACGTATATGTATATATATATATATATATAAGTATAAGTAGTAGTATCTATAAATATATATATATATATATATATATATATACTTTACTTTTACGCATTTACTTACGTATTTACTTTTACGCACTTATATATATATATATATATATATATATATATATATATATATATATATATATATATATATACTTACGCATTTTACTTACGTATTTTATTTACGCACTTATATATATATATATATATATTTACTTTTACGCATTTACTTACGTATTTACTTTTACGCACTTATATATATATATATATATAGTATATTTACTTTTATGCACTTATATATATTATTAGCTATATAACTATATATCTATATATATAAATATATATATGTACTTATAAAAAAATGAATTAAACTTTTACTTTCCGTCGTTAATATAATTTCCGTTAATCATTCCGTTATTATCGCCAAAATGAATAGCTAAACGTCGTATAATCGAATTATGTAAAACGTGAAACGCCTAGGGGATTAAACGGGAGTTGTGTAGTGCGTAATTTGATATTTTAATGATTAATCCACGCCCTAAAACTTAATATAAACGTCTTTGAATTAAATCGATCATTTAGTTCATCGTTACACACATCGAACCTATAAATGTATTTTGCGGTGAGATGTGGGAAAAGGGGTTTAGGATCGATCGTTAAATAGATTCGGCCTAGTTGTTAGGACCGTTTCAATCTGAGGTTTGTCATCGTTGTTCGAGCGACTCTAAGAGCGTAATCATGTTGGTTAATCGGTTTTCTAAAGGGAAAATTAATTAACTTCACATAGGGTGTTGAGTGAGAGTTGTTCGGACCTTAACACCGCAATTAGGAGTTGGCACCCGTGGATGTCGTTAAATTCTTCGTGGAAAGGTAGGTTGGTCAAAACACGCTTCTGTCAAGTCTTCCTTAGGGGTAAAAATAACTCGTTGGATCATAATTGGCTATACCTTTTAATAACTAGAACTACAACCGTCTGCTAATTTTTACTTTACGCTACTAGTGTAATATCTCTCCACCGCAATCTTGACCTAAACCAAGTTCTACGTCGACTTTGGTACTTAAACGTTGTTCCTGTGGATTCGACCTTGTTATCACTATACTATCGTTGACTCGATACTGCAGCCGGTTAAAGTTAGCAGTTAGTTATTTTGCTATCAAGAAATTTTTGGCGCCGTTGCCGGGGAGCTAACGTTTGATATCTTGTAAGTTGACCGAAAGCCTGGGCTTAGGTCGTTTTATATCTTCTACTACACAACAACAAAGAAAAGTCCAAAAAATGCTAAGGCAAAGGGAGATTTCGCAAAGTCGGACCAAACGCCCAAAAAATCGACCAGCCAAAAGCAAAACAAGCCTAATAGGAAAAAAATGCTAAGGCAAAGAGACGGATCGTAAAGTCGGGCCAAACACCCAAGCCAAGAGCCAAACGAGCCCAAGGGGCAAAAAAGGCCAAGGCAAAGGGACGGTTCGCAAAGTCGGGCCAAACGCCCAAGCCAAGAGCCAAACGAGCCCAAGGGGCAAAAAAAGGCCAAGGAAAAGGGACGGTTCGCAAAGTCGGGCCAAACTCTCAAGCCGCTAGCCAAACGAGCCCAAGGGGCAAAGAAGGCCGAGGTAAAGGGACGGTTCGCAGAGTCGGGCCAAACACCTAGATAATCGACCTGCCCATAGCAAAACCAGTTTGCGTGACAAAAAAGCCAGGGCAAACAGGTCGATCTCAGCTAAACTCGCAAGTGCGATAAGAACCAAGAGTTCATAACACACTTGGGGGCACACGATATCGACATGATAGAGCAGACGGCAAACAGAGCCAAAGGCCTGACAAGCGAAAAGCTAAAAGGCATCGAGACGTGAAAGATAGACAATAAAAAGAAATGAGCATCGACATGCAATACTCATGAAAAAGCGAGCAAATAAAAAAGCGAGCAAAGAAATGGGAATCGACATGCAACAAAAGTGTTTGACATCAAATACTTGTAAAAATTCCAGCAAAAATAACAAAAAGCCTAGTCACGAAGACGGGCCAAATAGTTATAGCATTGCAAAGATGCGAATTCAGAAGTTTCAAAATCAGAACAAATTTAAGTTCAAATTACATAATATCATTGGGCGGTCAGTTTTGTTAGAATTCTCAGTCGGTGGCGGCAGATCAGCAGATTCAGCAGCGACATCGGTTGCAGCAGATCAACAGATACACAGCAGACAGGGACAGTCCGCATGTCGGACAAAGTGCACAGACAATCGACATCGTCAAGGCAAAACGAGTCTAAGGGACAAAACGAGTCTAAGAGATAGTCCCAACTGCAGACATCTCATACATTCCTTCAACAGTTACGGCATCGAGGTCAATTTCAACCGAGACAGTCCCAAGTTGGACATCTCATCATTCCTTCGACAGCTACGGCGTCGAAGTCGATTTCAACTTAGCCACGCATTATAAGTCCAAGGGACAGATAATTTTGCTAAGGTAAAAAAAGTCTGCAAAGCAGACATGGAAGGTCTGTATGTCGGACTCCCGAGAGGTAAGTCTGCAGGGCAGATTTAAGTTCATAGCATTGGATGACAGTGGCCGAGATACACTTTTGACATATCATACCTGACCTCAAGAGCTCAGATAGATCTGGGGGGCTTATGACGATACCAAATCTCACACCTCCACGTGGCGTCACGATTTGGTCCTCTTGAACGAGAATAAGTGATAGCCCAAGGGTCGAATTACGGGTGGAGACATCGACAACCAACCTGATCAGAGAACCGAGACGATGGGCCCAGCTCGATACCGTAAGTCGGAAAGCTCGGGGTGCGGACAAAGTCCACTCTAAACACGCAGGCCCATTATCCATGTGGTTACTTGCATAAGTGGGTAGAGCCCATATAAGCTGGTAAAAGCCCAAAGGGCTAATACTGTATTTTACCCAAACCGACATGGTTTAGGGTTAGGGTAATGAACTCCCTATAAATATACACTTCCAGGAACTACGTGTGACTTGATTCCTGGATAATTACAGGATACGTAGGCAACCTGAGAGAGACTCTCAGGCTCAGTCTAAAATCACCCCCAAAATCATCCTTGATTCGATCATCCCTAGATTAAATTGACCCGAAAATATACATGACAAAATCCAGCATCGTCATCATAACGAAATCATTTCTACGTTGAAAATACTCCAAACTTTTCACACATTTAATCAATAGTATGAAAATAACATTTATCACTAGATCTTATTAGTTTGAAAATTAAAAAAAAAAAGAATAAAAATAAAAACTTATCTAGCCAATTATTTTGAATTGTCTATAAAATCCTTTATAAACAACATGACAAAAATCGGGGTGTTACACTACACTTTGATAGAGCGGGATTTGTCGCTATCTTCATAAGATGTAAGACATTTAATACATGCTAATCTAATCGTATTATTAATGTCATATTTAATAGTACATACGATTAGAGACGTTTAAGTATCAAACTAGTTAAAATGAATCGAGATGTCATCAACAATAATCACTATCATGGTTTAACTATCACAATTTAATACTAAAAACGTTATCATATATAAAATAATAAATTGATTCATTAAATAAACAGAATATATAATAACAAAAGTGTTTTTATTACTCATAATAAAGCTATTACATTAACTAAATAGACTGTAAATGACCCGACCCGGTCGGAACCGGTCCAACCCGATTGAGTTTAGGAAACTATTTCAACATAAACGATCGTAAAACTTGATGAATAGCCTGTTTCAACGCCAGATTCAATCCGTTTTCAATCCCATCAACCAACCTTATTCCAACACAATAGCCTGCATATTTCCTCCGAAAAAGAGCAGCAAACAACACAATAAAACCATTTTAAAGAACACCCCCTTACCTTGCGATTAAAAACGAATCCCAAAATCGAAATGAAAGCAACCAACTTGAATCCTTCGATTCATAATTCCTACGAACAACCTACGAACTAATAACAATATTCTACGATTAAAACACCCTTTACATAATTAAAGCTCGGACTGTTATCAAGAATGATCAAGTTTCTGATTTTAGGGCTAAAACGAAAACTTACTGAATTGAAAACGATTGATGTGGAAACGTTCGTCTCAATGAGACAATGAGTTTCGTCTTATGTGGTCTGCCCAAATTCCTGACGGATTAGTCGCGCGATTGACGATTCCATTCCTCCGCTTCCTGGCATCTCCCTATGTTGCCGTCCTTTTTTTTCTTCAGAACTTGCGTATAAGACATTATGAAGATATTATGGGATTATTTTCCTTTTATAGCCATTAATTTAAATCATTAAATTATTAACTAAATACCTTTTATAATAATTAAATCATTTTTAATTATTAACTATTAGGTTAACATAAAATAGGAAATAAATAAATTAAATTCTCATTTTACATTTTCACCCTTCTTAAAATTTTAGGGTGTTATAAAGATTGACTTCAAGTTAAAAGTATTCTCTCTATGCTGAATATATGTTGATTTTAGAGAGATGGTCCAAGAAATGTCTCCTTCATTGACAAAGATATTGACTTTTAAAATTGAATCTGCCGAGAGCTGGCGTTCGCCAAGAGCAGAAGGTGGTGCACACCAGTCACTTTAAGTCACATCAACCAGATGTTTGAATCTTTCCAGATAACTTTTCACCCCTAAACTACAAGCTAGCACGCAACGGCGGAAAAACCATTGTTGCTTGCTTTGCTTGCGTGCTCGAAAATCTCTCTTTCGCCTCTTGACGAGCATTAAAACCCTCTCCCATTGACCCTACTACCGACTTTCTGTTCGGATAAGCATTGTGGTATAGGGGGCGTTGAGACACGTAGCACATGGGCCTTATTCTCCTCGAAAAATAAGCTAAAATGATTCTCAGTCACTTTCTTTTTAGATCTTTGCGGAAGCCAAGAAGGGAAAGATGGTGGGCACCATCTCAAATATATGAATACCCCGCTCATGGAATAAATTATCTTTGGCTTGTGTGTCACGGTTACGCAAGCGCCTGAATGATGGTCGGCGAAACGGCATAGTAGAGAATGGCAGTTTCATCCAAATATCTTCTCAATTATTATAATGGTTCAAGGCTTGACACAAATATTCAAGGTTCTTGGATAATTATGCACTACAAGACAATAACGCAATGAAACCACGAGCAAATTCGATAACAAAACTTAGGTTCTTAACCAATAACAAGTCTATCAAAACAAAGGTAATCATAAAATCATAATAATTATTGACGCACAAACTAAGCAAATAATGACTTTAATTGTCACAATAATACTCAAAATGGTATCAGAAACAGGGTAAAACATAGCGAAATACATCAACAAGTTGAGTCACACAATACCTAAAATTCACTAATGACATATAATATTGAAAAACCCTTAAAATAAGGATTTTAATGGGCTTAAGCCGTGAGCTTGTTGGCTTGGCTTCGGGAACAATACTGCATTCGGTATTTGTCTCTTTTCTTTATGTATTTGATTGTGTTTAGTCGCATAAGTGAAACTGCACGGTCACGTGAGACTGTCCAATTCCGTTGTTGTAGTGAGAGAAGGGAAATTATGGTGAGGAGGCTCTGGTTCTTAAGAGTCCCGTATAAAACACATAATGACATTTACATGTAAATTTTAAAGGAGATTGTTAAGGTCACTATATTTTTTGGAATTATCGACTTTTCCATAAACGAGTTTTGTAAATAAATTCAACCTTTCCGGTGTCGATTATAATTCGATAGAGCGGGAAGTCGAATGTTGTAAGGGTCGATTCTATAAAAATAATACGGTGCATCCGTAGGTGTGGGACAAAGAGTAGATATGTTATGGTGCGAATAAAGACCTTCTTTAAGGAACTTATTGGGTGCACCTGTATTATCGGAGTGCACCTGTGCCAAGATGTGTACTTTTATTTTTAAAATGAATTCAAAATGTGTGGTTTAGATTTGTTTACTTGTCACTTCGGTGCAAATGGATATACCACCCAATTAGGGGTGACATTGGGTCGGGACCGTCCATAACCCTCCTCCTACCCAAACCCGTCCCGACTAGATTCGGGATCCTATTTTTGCTCCCGAAAAATGCAGATCCGACAAGTGTCGGGACCCAACGTCGGGATCACTGAATGTTCGGATCCCATCAGTCGGAGATATATCCCGAAAAACATAAGTTCGAGTTTTTTTTTTTTTTTTTTTTTAAGAAGGTTTTGAGATATTTTGTGTATAAAAATAAAACTCTACGTTGACGAAAAAGCAATCATCCCGGAAGCATGCCCAAATGAACAGAAATACACAACTACAATGAACATAAATACAATTTTTTTTCTCGAAAAAACAGAAATACAATTTATAAATTAATGTTAACAAAATTAATTTCCTTGTTTGATTACGCTGATATAAAGATTGATCGTGAAACACCATGAGCAGCAGGATGTTGAAAGACTTTCACCGATGCAATATGAATAAAGAAAAAAGGTCAAAAGTACCCTTACGGTGGTTAAAGTCTTGATGAGTGAGGTGGCTGCAGCATAAGAGAGTAAGAGCATTGGCAATGGTCCGTTTTATCACCCTGCAAAACACTGCAAAACAGAGTTGATATAGGAAATAAGTAAAAATGTTGCACTATAGCCCATTTATAGCCGGCCAAAGGGGAGAAAACGTGGAGGTGGAGGTGGGTCTACCCCCTCCCACCATCACCTTATTTACACAGAGTTCAATGAAATTATTATTATTAAATTAATATTTCTTCTACTCTATCATAAAAAATCCTTCGGTCCCACTGTCAATCCCTATGCTTACTACGGTGGAATAATAGGCTATAGGAGAATTAAAGTTTAACATATTAAAAAAATAATATAATTTTGTCAGGTTTTTTTCACAACCACCAGAAAAAGCATGTGGCCATAGGAGATGCTCTAAGAAGGGGAAATAAATTTAGAATAAACCTTATTGTTTTTGTGGATACTTTCTAGTTTTTCTATCTGATAATTTTATTTTTTTTTTTTTTTTTTTGCCGAGAAATGAAAGGACTTATATTACGCAAGCTTAAAAGTTCGGATACAAACACCTAGCTTTTTCCTCGTCACGCAGCAAGCAAGTAAAGCGGAAAGGAAAGACTCTGCACTAATAAATTGGAGTAACAAGTTTTCTAGCAAATTTAGCAATACCATCACTAACTAAATTACTACTCCTATTCACATGACTCAAAGTACAAACATCAAAAGTGAGCATTAAAGAAATAATGTCCTTGACAATGGTCATAACTTGCAGGCGTAGCGAGGGCGGTCTTTCACCACGTTAATTAGATGAAGAGAATCGATTTGAGCTTAATGTTGTCCCAACCCTTTTCTTTAGCCTTCAAAAGTGCCCATCGCAAAGTTTCCGCTTGACTCTTGTAGCGAGAATCAAGATCCTTGAAAGCCCTCCCAAATCTCTACCAAGTTATAGTTTTTGTCATAAATGGTTTGCATTTACACCACCACCACCGCCATTGAAGGGCTTATCCAAGAAGCATCATCTGTATACAAAAGAAAAGAAGAGTCGAATCATTATTCAAGTGAACATAGTAGTTAAGTGAGAACAATGGTCCTTTAAAGGGATATAATCTTCTAAAGCGGTGCATTGGCACTTCAAGATGTCGAAATAGTCTTTTTCAAAGAAGAAAAGCAACAGATTTCGCATCATTTAAGTTTCTATTAAAAATCCAGTCATTTCTGGCAATCCATATATGCCAAAACAAGAAAATAGTTTGCTCAACATTCTTTTTATTAGATTGAAAATTATTATTTCTTGAAGAGAGTTTGAGAATGTGATAAAACACAAGAGTAAACTTCAACTTAGTTTATTCATTGATATGAGAGGTGTATAAATAGATACAATTGAGAGAGACTAGCACTAGCTTGGGCGGCCACTTGAGTATGTAGATGTGGGCGGCAAGCATGCAAAAGTAAAAGTAAAAGTAAAAGCTATGTCTATGACATATTAATTGTGTCTATGACATAAAGTAAACTAGAGTTTGACATATTAATTGTTTATATGTATCACAATTAATATGTCTTTTATAATTAAATAAAGTGTACAAAAATATTATGCACTGAAATCCACAAGGCTCGTGAATCTGCTGAACACCCTCTTGAAACCTCGTGAAAGTTTGAGTCTATTGAGTAATATTTCCACACCCCCTCAAATGAAATTTCAGATATGTTGATGCAACCAAGTTTGCTACTTAGTCTCACTTGAACATAAGAGGTGGAATAGCCTTGGTAAGAATATCGGCATTACGATCTGCTGAGGAACATACCGGAGTTGAATAATCTTGGCATCAATCTTCTCTTCGAGAAAGTGTCTGTCACAATGTCCACGTGCTTGGTTTTATCATGATGGATGGATCTTCCGCCATGCATAAGGCTGAATTATTATCACAACAGTGTGATAGGTTCTTGATCTGATTCTTTGAAGTTCGATCGATTACTTTTTAGCCATAGAGCTTCACAAATGCCAAGTACAAGTGCCTTTAGTTCACCTTCTTCAAAGATCGCTTCTTGACACACGAGAGGTTGTTTCTTGCTCCTCCAAGTAACCAGGTTCCCCATATATATGAGCAATAGCCTGTGTGGTAGACCTCCTCATCAATGTGACATCCACCCAATCAACATCGTGTAGACCTTGATTGATCTATCGGAGACTTGGTGAAGTGCGGGCCTTGGCCAGGGAGTGGATTTTAAATACCTCGATTATCCTATTCACTTTGCATCCCAATGTTGCTCAAGAGGGCAATGCATGAATTGATCGACCAGATCGACCCCATATGCAATATCGTGTCTTGTGTGAGAAAGGTATATGAGTTTGCCTACTAGCCTTTGATATTGTTCTTTCTCGACAAAGAATGTCACCATGCAAGATGGGTATGACCTGGGTCTCTTGGATATCTGACGAGTTTGCATCCCAAAGATGCCGCTTCCTTCATGAGTCCAGACATACTTCCTTTGGGAGACCCCGAAATGCCATTGGTGTTTCTAGCTACTTCCATACCAAGAAAGTACTTGAGGTAGCCCAGATCTTTAACTTGGAACACCTTTGCCAAGAGAGTCTTCAAGTTACGGATTTCATGAGAGTCTTCCCGAAGAAGGATGATATCATCCACATATACAATTAGAATGGACCTCCTCTGGTTGGTTGTCTTGACAAACATGGTGTGATCGAGTTGCATTGATGATATCCAAAGCAGCTTTAACCACAATGAGTGAGTTTTCCAAACCAGGCTCTTGGGGATTGCTTGAGGCCATATAGAGATTTCCGAGTTTGCATACCTTGCCCCGAGTGTGTGGGGATTGACAAAACCAGAGGTACATTCATATAGACTTCCTCGGTGAGATCACCATTGAGAAAAGCATTTTTGATATCCAATTGGTGTAGAGGCGACCCAGTTGGACAAATAGAGAGAGCGAGAACCCTGACAAGGTGTTGAGTTTTGCCACTGGTGCAAAAGTTTCCTTATAGTCAATACCATAAGTTTGAGTGAATCCCTTGCTACCACCTGCGGCTTTGTACTTGTCAATTGTACCATCGACATTGTATTTAATAGTGAATAACCATCTGCAGCAGCTAATCTGTCTTCTTGCCTTTGGGAAGAGTTGTGAGGTCCCAAGTATGATTATCCAGAGAGCGATCATCTCGGTTTTAACAGACTGACCTTCCACTTATCATTTTGAAGGGCCTCACCGAATATTTCTAGGGATAGAGTGAGAATCCAGTCCTGTGTAAACATGGCAAAGACAGGAGACAACCGATCATAAGATAAATAAGTATGAATAGAATGATCGGTGCATGATCTTTTCCTTTCCTTAGAGCAATAGTCCGCATCATCAATGTCGATGAAGCTGCGAGGATCTCGCAGATTGCTTTGAGTGTCAGTGAGCTCTCGGTCGGCAGGCCCTGAGTCGATTGGTTCTTTGAGGATCGATGAGTTTCTTTGTGAGTCGGTAGAGGGCACTGGGGTTCGATCTGCGAGGATCGATGGGTTCTTTGAGGTTAAGAGTTTGCCGGAAGGAAGGGTTTAGGTCAATTTCTATCAGTTTCCATCGTTGATCGCCTCAGTGGACTTGTCAGTAGTAGGAGTCCTTTCAAAAATTTTACATCCATAGAATTGTAAAATCTTTTTGAAAGAGAGTAGCACTTGTAACCTTTCTCGCCCTTTGCATATCCTAGGAATATGCACTTGTGAGCTTTGGGATCAAGTTTGCTTCATGTTGGGCATGGATATAGACAAACACAGTACACCCAAAGATTTTTGGAGGTAACGGGAAATAAGATGGGGCGGAGTGTGTGTCCAGTAGGGTTTTGATAGGAGTTTTGAAGCTGGTACCTACTGGGGAAGTCTGCTGATTAAGTATGTGGAAGTCAATATGGCTTCACCCCACATATATTTTGGAACATTTGTGGTAAACATAATAGACCTAGCCATTTCAAGCGGATGCTGTTCTTTCTCTCAAAGAACCCCATTTTGCCGAGGGGTTTCAACACAACTACTCTTGATATGGACAATCCTTTATCCATCAAGAAATTACCGAGATGAGACTCATAATATTCAAGAGCATTGTCGGTCTTCAAGATTTTGATCTTAGTGTCAAACCGAGTGGAGACCATGTTGTAAAATTCTTGAAAGATGGGTCCAACTTCAGACTTATCCTTCATTAAAAATAACCAAGTGGTTCTCGGTGTGGTCATCTATGAAGGTAACAAACCACCTCTTTCTGTTATGCTTTTTACTCTTGAGGGTCCCCATACGTCACCGTGAATTAAGGTGAATGGTGTGGATGGTAAGTAAGGTAATTTTGCATACACAGATTTGGTGAGTTTAGCAAACCCGACAAATATCACATTGAAGATCATTCAAATTACAACCTTTAAACAATTCAGATCTATAGACTTTAAATAACTAAAATCGGATGTCCTAGTCTATAATGCCATAACATGATATTGTCTAGGTTTTGAGTGCAGTCACTTGAGGCGGATTCGATCTTGATCTTACATCTTGTGGGTTGACCACAAACAGACCCGAGCAAGGTTTAGCAGTCCCAATCAACGCTTTTGAGGAATGATCTGGAATGTGCACCGATTCTCATTAAAAACAACGATCCAGTTCAAATCTTTAGTAAGTTTATCGATGAGATATGAGATTGCAATCTAATTTTGGAACAAATAGGACATTCTGCAGGCATATCTTATTAGTAAGTCGCACTTTGACCAAAACCTTTTGCACTAGAGATAGATCCATCACAGTAGCCTTAATATTGTGAATTTGGGGACATGGCTTAAGTTGAGTAATGAGATTTTTATTACCAATCATATGGGAAGAGGCCCCAGAGTCAACAATCCAGGTTTCATTACTAATAGATGAGTAGAATTTACCTCAGATCGGCATGAGAGGCTATGTCGGTAGAGTGACTACCTCCCTTTGTTGAGTTAGAAAGGCTTTGAATGCGACAAGTGAGCATTCAACTGTTGTCATCTTCTTCCTCACTTATGTATCCGCCTCGACTTTCCTTGGCGGTGTCCGGAGGACTTGGAGGAGTTAGGCTTGCCATGTAGCTTCCAAAGCAAGAGTCCTTGGTGTGATTAGTGCGTTTGCGGTGGTCACGAAACGGCTTCCCGCTTTATCAAGAAAGGCTTCACTGTAAGCCTCGGTAGCCTCAGCGAGGTTCCCGACGATCGGCAGGTGGCACTTTCGGATAGGGTTGTCGGCGAGGGGTTCAAAGAAGATCACTTTCCTCCTGCTTTCCTCATGTTTGACCTCGGCAAACATGGATTTGAGATTTGGAAGAGGTTTAGTAGCAAGAATTCTACCTCGACATCATCAAGAGTAGGATTCATCCAATGAAGGAATTTGAATACTCTCTTCTTCTCGATGATGTCTTTAAAGAGTGCAAGATCTTTAACATCATTCCAGGGTGAGTTTCCAACATATCTAGGTGTTGCCATGCCTTAGATAGTTGATTAAAGTATTGAGTTACTGAGATATATCCCCTGTCTGCAATTTTGAATCTGAGCTTGAGTTCATGAGACTTGGATGTATTGTCCTTTTTGAGTAAAGGTCTCGGCATTGTCCCAGATTTCCTTAGCGATGTCATACATCATGAAGTTCTCATCGATCTCTTTTGTCATAGACCTCGTGAGGATGGTCATGACTTGGTTATTTTCTCATGTCCCATGCTTCAAACTTGGGGTCGGGCCAAGAGGGCGTTTTGGAACCGCATGTGGATATCCCATCTTGCCCTGGCCGGAGATATACATTTTCATAGACCTTGACCATAGCAAGTAATTGTTACCATCAAGTTTATGATTTGTAAAAGAAGAGTGTTCAGTTATCCCAGTCTGCTGAGGCAGCTGTGAGTCTACTGAAGAAGATGAAACATCAGATAATGTTGACATTTTTCTGAAAAAAGAACTGAGTTTTGCAAATGGATTTTAGAACTCAAGTAAGTCTCGATACCATGA
This sequence comes from Gentiana macrophylla, assembly GCA_026214975.1. Taxonomy (NCBI): domain Eukaryota; kingdom Viridiplantae; phylum Streptophyta; class Magnoliopsida; order Gentianales; family Gentianaceae; genus Gentiana; species Gentiana macrophylla. The sequence continues at coordinate 100,479,486 of CM047810.1, forward strand.
AGAGAGTTTGAGAATGTGATAAAACACAAGAGTAAACTTCAACTTAGTTTATTCATTGATATGAGAGGTGTATAAATAGATACAATTGAGAGAGACTAGCACTAGCTTGGGCGGCCACTTGAGTATGTAGATGTGGGCGGCAAGCATGCAAAAGTAAAAGTAAAAGTAAAAGCTATGTCTATGACATATTAATTGTGTCTATGACATAAAGTAAACTAGAGTTTGACATATTAATTGTTTATATGTATCACAATTAATATGTCTTTATAATTAAATAAAGTGTACAAAAATATTATGCACGAAATCCTAAGGCTCAAGAATCTAATTTGAACACCCCTGTTGAAACCTCAAGAGGTGAGTCTCTTTGAGTAATATTTCCACATTTCTGTTAGTGAGAAAAGACCACCATGAAGGGATAACCATATGTTGATTTTTAAAAAAAGGCCAAGAAACTGAACTATAACTCCAAATGTCCATTGCCCTGGGACATCGAAGAAGAATGTGTTCGACAGATTCTACTTCAGCATTGCAAAAACCACAAGAGGAAGGGATACATAAGCCCTTTAGCTTTTTTGTAATAAAAGCCCTACAGGTTAAAATGCCCCTTAGACACTTCCAGAAGAAATGCTTTAGTTTGTTTGGGATTTGCAAAGACCAAATAAGCTTCCAGAATCTCTCATGTGTATTTGAAGTACTTGTAGGATTTGAAGAGTGAGCATTAGCCCTGGAAAGGAAAAAGGAGTAAGCACTCTTTAACGAGTATTTGCCATTATGTGAGGGCTTCCAATGAATCATATCAGGACCATTACAGAGACTTATAGGGAGAGAGAGAATTTGATTCGAGTCAACAGGCCAGAAATTATTTTTGATTACACTAGCATTCCACGAATTATTGGAGATCAAGTCACTGACCCAAAAGAGAGTAGGAGATGAAGGGTCAGGGGTGAAAGGCTTGGAATTTGGATTACCAGGCAACCATCTATCTTCCCAAATCCGAATGGATTCGCCATTTCCCACAGACCAAAAAAGCCCTTCTTTGAAATAAGGGAGAATAGAAAGAATGCCTTTCCAGAAAGATGATGAATTGTTGCTCTTTTTAGCATCAAGAATAGTACAATGTGGAAAATACCTAGCTTTTAAGACCTTGGATACAAGCAAATTTGGGTTATTAAGAAACCTCCATATCTGTCTGCCAATGTAGGCCGCGTTAAGGGCTTCAAAATCTCTAAAACCAAGACCTCCAAAGCCTTTAGGAAGACATAAAGTTTTCCAACTAATCCCATGTATCCTTTTTTCTTTGTTGCTAAATCTCCCATCGAAAATTTGCCAAAAGGAAGAGATGTCGAGCATAAACCTTTAGGAAGCTTAAATCTGGACATCGAGTAAGAAAAAGCATAGTGATTACAGATTTAAGCAAAATCTCTTTACCTCCCGGACTTAAGAAATTGTTTTTCCAAGAAGTTAGTTTTGAAACAACTTTGTTTTTATATAAGAAAAAGTTTCTATCTTTGATCGCCTCTAAATGTAAAGGAAGGCCAAGATACTTGGAGTGGGAGCAAATCGAGATTCCCGGAAGAAAGGTAAAATGGCGTCTTTTAGGTCATCCAAAACACTTTTTCCAAAAATATATTAGATTTCAGTATTAAATGAGTCGGCCCGAAGAGGACTGATAGATATCTAAGACAGAGAACAAAGGCTTCTTACTTGACCAGGATCACTTTGCACAAAAGAAGACTATCATCCGCAAAAATAGATGGGAAATAGAAGGGCTATTTCTAGCAAGTCAGTATGCCCTGAATAAGACTCAATTTTCAGCTTTACGGAGAAGCAAACTAAGGCCTTCAGTATGAGAATAAAAATATAGGAGATAGAGGATCTCCTTGCACGATACCCGTGAAGGCTTGACCCAACCAGATCTACAACCATTAATGATGAATGAAAAGAAGTGGATGAGATGCATTCCATAATTCTTTGCACCCAAGCTTTACTGAAGCCTAATTTAAGCATGATAAATTCAACAAAATGCCATTCGATTCATCAAAAGCCTTCCATGCATGTCAACTTTAAGCGCCATAAAATGAGACCTTTTAGTCTTATCATGCATCAAAAGGTTAATGATTTCATGAGCCAGATATAGTTATCGATGATATATCTACCACTTAAAAAAGGCGATTGAGAGGAACTGATGCAAGCAGGCAACACTTTTTTTTAATCTATTAGCCAAAATTTTGAGAGAATCCTGTAAGCAACATTGCAAAGGCTAATAGGTCTAAAGTGAGAAACCTCAAAAGAGTGGGGGTGCTTTGGTATTAAGGAAATGCAGGTATGATTCATTTCTTTAAGCATTTTTCCAGAAGCAAGGAAACTTTGCACCATATTAAGAAGATCATTTTTAAAAGATGATAAAAGGTCTTATAAAAACGGAGTCATACCATCGGGTCCAGAGGCTGAGTTGGATTTCATACTAAAAGCGCTTTTAAGCTCTTGCTCGTAGATAGGCCTCATCAGTGGTCTGATTCATTTGATGAGTGATTTTCGCATCAATAAAATCAAAATGCCGCTCCATATTTGCAAAAACACCATGAATGAAATAGAGAGAATAGAATGTAACAAATTCTGAGTAATATCATCCAAAGATTGGCACCAAGAATCCGCATTAGCTTTTTTAAGGATGAAATATGATTTCTCCTTCTTCAGAGAAACCAAGCATGAAAAAACTTAGTGTTCTTATCCCCAAGATTTCACCAAGATATCCTGAACTTCGGTACCAATAAGCTTCTTCTTGTTTATAAGCATTTTTAAGTCTTCACTAATGTATAAAACCGAGGTAAAATCGGAGGCACTCTTGAGAGCATCATCAAGTTTAGATTTTAGATCCTTAATTTTATTTGCGAATTGAAAATTCTACTACCCTTCCACTTGAGAATATGGATCCCGACCGCTTTCGCTTTCATTAAGACCTTATACATGAAAGAACCGAAAAACATTGGTGTTCCAACCGGCATACACAAACTTCCCTAAATCCTCTCCATATCAATCCATCTCGATCAAATATAAAAGATTTTCGCGTTTTGGCATTCAAATGGATTAGTATCGCCCAAAAGCATACAAATGATCGAAGCAATAGTGTAAATATGGCGACACGTAAACTTAGGGAAAAAATCATGCCAAGAGCTAGAGCATAAATATCAGTCTAACCTTTCAAAAGTTGTGATTACACCATTTTGCGACCTTTTCCAAGTCCAAAACTGCTCCTGAAACCCAAGATCAAACAAAGCATTTTTATTAACAAAATCTCTAAAATCCCTTAAGGAACTTTCTGTTCTTTTGATACCCCCCATCTTTTCATTAACTGAGAGGATGTCATTAAAGTCCCCTGCAATGACAAAAGATGTCCCCCAAAGGGGTATCCTATTGGAAATAAAAGCCCAATCTTCCCTTCTAAGAATAGGATTTGCGTTTGCATATACCCCAATAAACCACCAGGAAACATTATGAAGGGGTCAACTATTTTAACCTCAATCGAACAATAAGTAGTATATATAGAGGAAACATTAATACCTTGCTGCCAAAAGCAGAGCCATGCCACCCATGACCCACGGATCAACAACCACAAAAATCAAAAAAGCGCAGACTTAGAGCAAACTTTCCTGATCAATGGCGCTTTATTTTTTGTTTCACACAAAAATATTAGATTCGGGGAGTGGAGTTTGCAAGCCTCCTCAAGTTGGGAAACTGCCAAGGATCCCCCCAAGCCTTGGCAATTCCACACCAATGTCCTCATTTTGGGGGTGGGAGCCACTCAGGGCTGGCTGCCTCCACCCCATCTAAGCACAATTTTTTGAGATCAGACTCATAGGATGAATCAGATGAAAAACAACAAACTGTATCCAATTTTCTTTTCGGAGGTACAAACTTAGCAAAACCACCACGATCAACAGGAAAGCTAGAACTAGAAGAAGAAACTTCAGTATTAACTTCAGCTGGGACAACACCCTGAGCTGCATTTTCTTGAAAAGGAGAAATATCACCATATGTGGCACTCTGCTGCGAAGGAGAATTATGTTCGAAAAACATTATCCTGTTCTTCCACCACCACCGGATAGATGAGTTAGGTGAATCAACAGTGGGTCGTGGGTAGCCTCTGAGTGTGAATAACGCCATATATCAATATCCTCGTATACTTCAGAATCTGCGATGTTGCTCTCTCTCAGCGATAGGAGTTAAAGCTTTCCAATCCAGATAAAGAGTGAAGGAGATGGATTTTCTTGAAAAGGAGGAACCAAAGACAAACTTGTACCCGCCATTGGAAGATTGTTTTTGATCAAGTCCAACAAAAAGTTAGGGATGGAAAGATTACATGCCTGAACCGTAGAAGGCTCTCCAACAGGGGGGTGTACAATTTTTGGTAACGGCTTTATGTCTCTTATTTGAGCCAGCAAAGTAAGATCTTCAGTAGCATCGGAGGATATTCTGGCCAACGCTTTCTTCCCTTTCACCATACCATCCTTAGAGGCAGGGGCTTTCAGCCAAATTCCATATTGGTCGTCCTTGTGGATATCTCTTTTGATGTCCATTCCTCGCACAGAGCAAGACCTTGAAGCATGGCCTACGATCCCACAATAAAAACAGAAAAAAGGTAGATCTTCATATCGAAAGGGAACCCAGACCTTTGTTGCATCTTGAGTAAGGAATAAACCTCTTAGGAGGGGTTTCGTAAAATCCATTTCTACTAAGCATCGAGCATACATGCCTTGCAATTCACCAGTGAGGGGAGCAACCACAGTTCTAACCTTGCCAAAAGAAGAACAAGCATAGTGAATCGCACCATTCTATCTGATAATTATTTATCTCTATGTTGTGAAGAATTATTATAATTTATTGAGAAAAAAAAAAGGCAAAGAATTATTATTTTCAAAAATAAATAAATATAATATATAATTGTCGGGTCAAGTTTGGGATCCCGTCGAGTTCTGAAACCCTTCCCGTACTAAGTCGAGTCGGGACATAACCCGAATGATACATGTCGGGAAGCAACTCGGGTCAGAAAAAGTCTTGCTCGACATGGGTCGGGATCCGGAATCGAGAAAGGTCGGGAATATGAGATTTTCCCTTTTTTTGCAAGCCCTACCCCAAATAACTTCCCCTTCCTTCCTAAACCCTTGCTTATTATTCATTTCCTTCAATGGACCTCTCTCATTCAACAAATCGTATCAATTGACCATCAGAAAGGTTGCAGTATGTTGAACCCTACTAAAATCGAGAGTGAACAACTGCATTTATAGCATTTTCGTTTGCGACTTCTCGGTAAAATCTGGATATAATTTTTTGTTGGTTGTCATTTAGCTTTTGTTGAGATCTAAATTTTTGTTGTTATGTTTTTTTTTAACTGGATATTATGAATTTCTTATTCAGGCATGTAAGGATTCGTGAAATTTTACTCTCTTTTTTTCTGTTCAATGAGAAAGGTATTAGGGTTTTCTTCTTTTTCCATGAAAATGAATTTATGGATGTTTGCTTTTATATGAGTGCCACTCTGTAGATAATGAATTGATGTATGTATGCTTTTATATGAATGCCACTCTGCTCTATGTGGATATGGTAGATAAATGATTTATGCTCTGATGGTTAGCTTGTAATTCTAGGCAATTTTGTTCCAATAGATCACCATGAATGATGTTTACCTTTTTCTTCCGAGTGTTATTTTCTCATTTCCCTTTTTCAAGGTAATGTTTTCCAGGGATACATTTTATATTGGTTTTTCAGGATACAAAGTGTTAAGAGATTTACTTGTTGGAACATAGTGAACACGTGTTGTCGTTACCTCTGGAAATTCCAACACCCAAAATAGTTTGATATGTGAATCGACATCTGGTTAGGGCAAAAGAAAAAGTTACTTCTTGTACCAATCTGTCACATTTCTTTGTGTCAACAGATCAATTCAATGATGGCAAAACTTAGAAGTAGCAGCAGACAAAAGCCTGCACCGAATATAGCATCTGATCAGCTGGCCAAGGATCATGGAAATGGACAAGAAGCATCAAAGGATGCACATGAAAGTAAAAGCATACAAGCTGAAGAGCAAGGGACAAAGGACTTGTGCATTCATGAAGGGATCGGTAAAGTGCTAAATTTTAGTGGGTATTTGAATCTATTACAAATTGATATAACTGTAACAAGTAATTTTTTCTTCCTAAAGGTGGAAATCGAGCCCATGTTCTTGTTGTCCATTTTGGTGAAAGTAAATGGGAAGAAATAGATTTTACAGAAGAAAGTTCTTTCTTGGATGTCTTGAACATATGTAAAAAGTTCATTGACATTTATTCTGTTGGTATCGTTATTACGGATTGGCATGGTAAGCCTTTGAGAAATGACAAAGATTTGCAGCATCTGTTAAAAGAACAAGAACATCTGGAGAACATATCGATTTATCTAAACGTGGATACAACTGCACAACCATTGACTTTCGAATCGCCTCAGGACAATCTATCATTTGGTACATTTCTAGTTGCAGTTCTTTAATTTGGTTTTGTTAGTTCTTTTTATCACTGCTTTATATTCTGTCATGCCTTTGCAGATTGTGTCCCAAACAGTTCCCAAGTGAGAGGCGTGACAACAGAAGATGATATAAGCTGTGAAACAGAGTCTGAAACGGAGTTTGAAATGGAATCTGAAACAGAGTCTGACAATACAGGGAAAAATATTAATGGTAAGTTCAATGTAATTTCATATATAGTGTCTTATGAATGCTTGCTGAGATTGAATTGAAGTATAAATATAGTTAATTAATATTGAGCTTATTGAATGGACTCAGTTTCTGAAAAGGTGAGAAAAGTTAGAGGAAAGAACAAGAACAAGAAAATTCTAGCTCTCAAGGATGGAGAAAAACTTGAGATCCAGTTTTACAACTATCGTGGAGTAGGACCAAATCACACGTGTTGGTCTAGACATTTGGGGAAAATTGTGCGGGATAGGCATATATGTCCTGTACGAGTGCATACATGGAAGGAGATGCCTGATGTAAACAAGCAACACATGTGGGATTGGGTAAAGGTGTGTGAAACAAAGAATCTTAACGATCTTCTCTCAGTTTCTGGTTATTAAACGTGAACATTGAAAATTGGCTTACTAAATTTCACATTGTGTGTGTCTGAAGTAGTTTTGATTTAGCATGCACATTTTGTAACTGTTGTGCTGGTTTTTTCATAGGTGTCAAATTGTGAAATGTTCCTGCTTAATTATTTAACCCTTTACTGGCTAGTAAGTTTGATGTAATGCTCTCTATCAAGTACTAATATCGAATTATCAGGTTATTGATGAATTGAATGGTGTTGATGTTACTGAATCTAAATTGATTTCTCACCAAATACTTGATTAGATTTATAGGTCTTTTTTTCCTTCTTACTATTCGGTGTCCAATTTGGTCTTCGTGGTTGAAAAACTTCTAAATTTTGTATGCGTGCTTTCGATTATCTAAAACTAATGGGATTTATGCATCCTAAATTCTGTAAATAGTGAGAATAGTAGTGTGTGTGTGTGTGTGTGTATTGGGGGCTTGAGTCTCGTCTAATTTACTAATTTTGTCCATATTTTAGTGAGAATGACCAATTTTCTTTTGATATTTATCTGTTAAATGTAGTTGTGTGCTCACCAATCGTGTTACAGAAGTGTATACATAAGCTCTTTGGAGCACACCAATCGTACTGACCAGAATGGTTTTGGTGCATTCAATCTTAGTTTTTATGACCTTTTGCAGGAATATTTTTCCAATCCCAATATGGAATTTTATCGTGAACCCACTTTGGAGCACATGGGTGCGCTGTGGACGTCATGGAGGTCATTATTGAATGTAAAGTACATGAAACCATGCGAAACAAAAGAGCTTGCATTAAAAAACGTGCCTCCAGGCATGGATGCCAAAGATTGGGAGTGGCTTGTGACCGAGAAGTTTTCAACTGATGAGTTTCAGGTATGCTATGACTGGTAAAAAGTCAAACAAAAATGTCTATATTCTTAAATTGTATTCAAAGGTGAAGATTTTACCCGTCTTTTTTATGAGTAATGTAGGAAATCAGTGCTCGAAATTCTAATAATCGGGTTAATGGAGCTATGCCTCATCGAACCGGAAGCCAGCCTCACAGACATATCATATATGAAATGGTAGAATTTATACAATTCTTAATTGTTTTATTTATTTGTTTATTATGGTGCTTGATTTATATTCAAATCTCACTTTAGGGAGGTAAAGTAGATACCCCACCTGATGTTGCAAAAATCTTCTATGCAACTAGACAGAAAAACGGAAAGCTTGATGCCAGAGACCAAGAAAAATACGTGAGTATCGATATTTAACCTTTATTTCCTGAATTCGTGATTTATCTTTCTTTATTTGATATATGGAGTTGATGCTTTATAGGACGAGATTGTCAAGACTGTTCAAGCTAATGCATCTCTCCCGCCTATTGGGGTTGTTGAAACTTGCTTTGGCCCACAAAACCATAGTAATGTCTTTGGATTCGGGGGAGGGATAAAAAGGAGACATTTTAGTGATAGAAAAAGGAAGAAAAGGAAACATTCTTATGACACCGAGGCTGGTTATATGACAGAACCCGAGGCTGCTGCTTATACAACAGAATGCAAGGCTGCGTATATTAAAGAACTCGAGGCTAAGATCCATGAGCAGGATGAAGAACGTAAAAAACTTATAAGACGCATTGAGGAAATTGAACGTAGGTTGACCCGAATGGAGAATGGTAGCCATGAAAGCAAAACAGGTATGCAACCTTTTCTTTACATTTCATTTAAGCATTTGAAAATGTTAGTATCATGGATTCCCTTTCGGCTTCTCCACATGGTACGGATATGCTTGTTTGAACAAAAAAAAAAATCCATGTTTTCTAAAGTAAATGAAAACTAAGTAAAAACACCCGTGTCTTAGATAACAAACTTGCAACACTGTTGTTATCAACATTTTTATGTCACTGAGAGGTATTGTGATTAATTTGTTTTTGTTTTTTTGTAGGTCTTCTGAATCAGAATTCGAGCATGGACGGTGTATGATATTTTGCAGTAACAACAAAGTGATCTACATTTATGGTGTACTCCAATGATGTAGATTTTACTCGATGAAACTCGTCTTTTGGAATGAAATGCCGTTGTGCTTATTTTGAATATATTATTACACATTCGGATGTAGTTTACATAAGTTTGATTTGCTTTAAGCAATTCTGTGTTCCAGAAAGCTAGCATTATTGTAATGTTTCTTCACAACTATGTATGCACATATGAAATATATCGAATCTAAGTATTTCCTCACCTCAGATTCCAGGTTTTGACATGCATACTACATGGATGTAAAGTATTGAAAAGTTTTTCACATGAACAAGAGCCTTGTAAAAAAGTTGTAAACATTATTGTTGTGTGACCTCATGGGTAAGACCGTCCTTTCTTTGGATCTTCATAAACGGGATGCTTCCATACATCGAACTGCGTTTTTATAATCTCTCTTTGTCTTGTGTACAAATCTTGTATCTTTGAGAGTGTTCCTTCACTTGCCTTGACTTTTGCCTAACTGTAGTAGGGTCTACTAACGGTCCGGACCAAGCCTGTATCGGATCCTTTGTATACGAGAATGACATTGAGCTAAATGGGATCTCGGGAGGATCAAAACCGGGATGAATATGTTGTGACGAACTCATAGGATAACCGAGCGTTCCATCCTCGTGTGGAGGAGGGAATTTTTCACTCTTGCTCTTAGCGTTTGCGTGTGTGATTAAACGCCGCCTCTGTTTACAGGAAAAAAGCAAAACAAAAGCCAATCAAGATGTTACACATAAGACGAGGTAATAGCAAGAATGGTCCACCGTCTTTATCGAAAAACTGTGACTTGACCTTTTTCTTTCGTTTTTGTTTGACCAGTCCCTCCTCTTTCATGTTTTTTTGCAAGAATAGTCCTCCATCTTTACCGAAAAGCTATGACTTAGCCCTCCTCTTTCGTTTAGGTGCAACCCATCCCTCATCTTTCCTTTTTTTTTTTTTGCAACTTTGGCCATTTAAATCACAAATTTTCGGTATAGATGGAGGATCATTATTGCAAAAAAAAAAAATAATAATAATAATAAAAAAAAAAAAAAATGAAAGACGGGGGACTAATCAAACCAAAACGAAAGAAAATGGCTATGTTATAGCTTTTTGGTAAAGATGAGGGACCATTCTTGCAAAAACAATGAAAGATGGGGGACTAGTCAAACCAAAACGAAAGAAGTGGGCTAAGTCAATAACTTTTCGATAAAGATGGGGATCATTGTTGCTATTAGCTCCACATAAGACTAGCCTAGTTGTATGAGTTGCCGTTTTACGGTCCAAAGCCGTGAGTTCGGGCCACGAAAACAGCTTCTTATAAAAATGTAAAGGAACATGAAGGACTAAAACTTACATCAATATTGGCTTGTAGTTCAGCATTGGCTTCAGGAGCAGGCATTGCCCTATCACGAGTACGCAACCGAACTTTCTTTGTTGTTGCAGCTGCATTATCTCTTCCAGAAGTTCTTAATCTAAAAATAAGAACACGATTAAAATGCACTCGACAGAATCACGAAAAAAGAACAAGATTTGAATACGCTTAACCTTCTAGCTTCTTCATCACGACGTTTGGCATCCATCTCCTTGCTCGGCGGATACTTAGGAAGGCTAGAAGGGTGACAAGCATAAGGTTTGGTCATAAAGAACTGCAACAGAAAACAACAAACACCTTTACTGCTTGCACAATATACTACGTATTTCCTGTCGTTTACACTGTAAAGTACGTAAATGTAAAAGAGAAGAGAAATAACGTCTAACTTCACTGTTCAAAGCAAACGTAGCAGTCAGACGTTCATCCGGATCAAGTGCAAGAAGAGTCTCGATCAACGGTAGAGACGTAGGTGGGAAATCTTCAAATGTTTCGGCTATACACCTTTTGTACCGATGCTGCGGCTTGAAGATGGTAGCATTTGGAAGTTTGGACTTGAACTTTTTCCAGTATTCATCTGAAGGTGAACCACATAGCTTGAAGATCTTGTGGAGTTGTTCTACCTATAACATTACCAGTTATTTTTCTTCATTTTACGGTATCTCTATTTAGATTCAAGTGTATCAGAATCTCTATAAACGCATAATTTGAATTAAAAAATTATGTGATTTGTGCGGTACGTTTATTACATAATACAAAGATTTCATACTTTATGATTTTCAATCGATCTGAATGATTAGGATCTCTATTATACAGATTTACCTTAATTTACATTATCAACTGCAAGTGCGTTACTACGCCACCCCGTACCTACCCCAGCATCCCCTCACCCTAACTGTCCAACACCCTTACCATACCCCACCCTATCCCACCTGACCCTGACACTACCCCTACCCCCGCCACCCACCACCACATTTACTCTTCCTACTTTATCCCCCTTCCTCCACCAGCCACCCATACACTCACCCTCTCCGGTCACCACCACCCCACGCACTCTTATCACCCATCATCCACCGTATCATCTGTCATTGTCTATAGATAATCAAATCTCGTGCATTGCATTTTATTTCATAACGTGCCAAATGAAGAAACTTAATGCCTCTATCCCGGTACATTCACAACAATAAAAACAGGCCTAAATGTTCATCGGATTACTCTTTTCATCATACCCAAAAAGAAACTTATGAAAAAACGTAGAACGTTACCTCTGTTCGACCGGGCATTATGGGCTTCCCGGCTAATAACTCAGCTATTATACATCCAGCACTCCAAAGGTCTACACCAACTCCATATTCAGTTGCTCCAAGAAGCAATTCTGGCGGTCTGTACCACAGAGTAACGACCCGACTAGTCATGGGCTGCATTTCATTCGGGTCAAAAGTCGAAGCTAATCCAAAATCAGCAATTTTCAGCACCCCATTACTGTCAATGAGTAGATTTGATCCCTTAATGTCACGATGCAACACGTGACGATTATGACAATGTTCAAGCCCAGACAACAGCTGATGCATGAAACACTTGACCTACATAGTATTTCAACAATACAATTAACAAGATTGTCTAAAACATTTCCAGCTAAGTTCATGAAGTTTTGAACCCAAAAAAAAAAATCAGAAGACAACCTGAGACTCTGTGAAATCGATGTCTGGGCTGGAAGCAAGTCCTGCTAAATCATGGTCCATATAATCAAACACAAGGTACAAACTACATGACATTCTAGATGTCGCCAATCCTTGCAGCTTCACAACATTAGGATGATCCAAACGCCGAGAATCAGAATCTCCTTGCCATAAATCTAACACTTTCGGCTCCAAATTATCGAACCGGACTTTCTTTAGTGCCACGATTTTGTGGGTTAGTACATCTCTTGCTTTGTATACATTGCTATATGTCCCTTGTCCAATCTAATGACCACAAATGAAAACAAAACAAAGAAACCAAAGATAAGGTTAAAAAAAAAAGGATCATAACACCATTTACACAAGAGGAATCCATCCTTTTTCAACATTGAATCAATAAAATTACTTGGAAAAATTTTTCACCTTCTCGATTTTTTCGAATGCATCAGCACGACGAGGGGTCAAGCCATTGATAGCTTCACCAGCCACAGCAGAAAGCCAAGAGGGCCATCCAGCAGCTAATTGTTCACCATGGATGTGATTAGGTGGATTGCTACATCGTGGGTTCGGCTTATTAGACCTTCTCCTCCTCTCACCGCGTGCTCGAGCATTCACCGCTTTCTGCTCCTCACTCTGAGTCTCACCAACATTCTGACTTTCACTACTGCAAATATCACCTCCTCTTCCTCCTACTACTATTACACCTTCACTGGTTGAAACCTCAACTTTATCTCTCCTTCTTGATGAATTTCCCAACTCTCTGTTTTCATCTACAATGATACCAGCATTTCTCACTACTAACTCCCCACTAGGTGACCTAGAAGAAGCCTCTTTACCAAATACACAACCCATTTTTCAAAAATCCTAAATCTCATTTCTCATCACATAAACTACTCTCAACCAATTTCTAACAACTCAAAACTACTCCACTTATATCACTACAAGAAAGCAATAATAATTCGCAGTACAGAGGATATATATACACAAAAACAATCTTAAGACGCAAGACCCATAAAAAAAGATTAGAGCTTTTTGCAAGAATTAATTGTTAAAATGATGTTTTATTGTAAATTAAGAAATCAAAGAATTAGAAGAATGAGGTTGGTGGGTAATCAATGGAATGCAGAGGTATTACAATTGAAATTGGGCAAGTAGTAAGCAGTAAAATGTTTGTTTTAGCAAAGGAAAGGAAGCATAATTGTGAAAGAAATTATACAGAAAAATGAGACCTTGAAGAAGCCAAAGCTTTTTGGCCCAAGAAAGCGAAGCCGTAATGATTCAAATCATCCCCACAATTTATGGCGGTCAAATATGAGTTGGAAATTAAAGGTTACACCTAATTCCCTCCGCTTTTGTTTTATGCATTTTCATTTTTAAATCCCTTAAAAAACAATTGTATTTTTAGGGGAAAAAATGTTTTAATAAATTCTCTTAGCTATAAACATAAAAATAATTGAGGGCTATTTATATCTTAATCAAAATAATTTCCATTTTGAAGTATCTTTTTAGGTGGAACAAGAGTTTATTTAAATTATATGTGGAGGGCTATTTTTACCTTCTTTAATCTTAATCAAAATAATTTCCATTTTGAAGGATCTTTTAGGTGGTTTAAGAGTTTATTTAAATCATATATGGAGGGCTATTTTTACCATCTTTAAATAATTTATATTTTACAAGATTTTTCCAGGTAAAAATGAGATTTTATTTAAATCATATGAATAGCTGAGTGTAAAATCACAAATTGATAAAGTATTAGAATAGTAACCCCCTATAAGTGGGACACAAACAAGTATATTCAACTCGGGGTTGGTCCTTTTAGACTAACGACGGTCTAAGCAGTTGATCGGATCATTTATGACTCAATTAGTGCTTCTAGACTCGGGATCTGGGTCATATCTGAATGGTATTCGAAAATTACTACAAGACGGACCTAATGGCACGTTTGGATTGTGGTAATGGAATGAAATTAAATGTTTTTTTCATTCAATTCCATCAATTTGGCGTGTTTGGCAACGGCAGAATGGAATATGTTTTCATTCCATCCAAAATCCAATGGAATGACCGGAATGGAATGAAAAAAATCATACAATAAGAAACGATTTCATTCCACTGTCTACCAAACACACTCATGGAATGATATCATTCCATTCCAACAGATTCATTTCATTTCATTACATTCTATCAATCCAAACGAGCCATAAGTGCCATACCGTGAGAGAATGTGGGGGCCACCTCTATAATCCTCTAGTAGGACGAGATTGGGATAAGTTCATTATTCAGAGCCGACTACCAGATGGACCTAGGTGCCACACCGTGAGAGACGGTGTGGGCCGCCAATAGAATCCTATGGTAGGACGAGACTGGGACATGTCCTGGCCAAGTCCTGGCAAGGACGCCAATCCCAATCCCTTATAAGGGGAGAGAATGTAAAATCCCACATCGGTAAAGTAGTAGAATGCTCAGTAATTATAAGTGTGAGATATAAAGCCCTTTTAGATCAAGCGAGGACAATGGTCTAAACAGTTGACCGGATAATTTATGACTCAATTAACATCACCAGACCTGGGGTCTGGAGGCGTTACACTGAGATTACGGCATGAGGAGACTCATCCTCATTCGGCAAAAAATGATATATTAGAGATAAATTTAGCTAGACTCGTCCTCATTCGGCAAAAAATGATATATTAGAAATAATTTAGCTAGTAAATTCAGAGTTAGTTGTATTAGTTCCCAGCTATCTCATCTTCTTGTTGTTGACGACCTAATACTCTTTGGTGAAGCAATGGAAACACAAGCTCGCATCATAGAGACTATTCTAGATGATTTCTGAAACATTTCGAGCCAGCGGATTAGCATCCATAAATCAACCTTTCATGTATCCAATAAGGTTAAAACCCAACTTCGTTATGTGACTGGCCAGAGGATGGGCATGCATCACATGGGTGACATGGAGAAGTATCTTGGCACCCCCTTATCCATTCTAGATCCAAAAAGGTTTATGGATTCCTCATCGACAAGATGAAAAGAAATTAGCGTCATGGAAGACTAACGTTCTTTCAAGATAGACTAAGATCCCTAAAGGAATCATTGAATAAGCGGGAAAAAATTGTCGTCAATTATTTTGGGGCGATAATGAGGGACATAGACATTTGCACTACATTTATTGGGCTAACCTGTGTAAGCCTAAAGAACCAGGCAGTATCAGTTTTAAATGCTCCGAAGAGATGAATATTGCCTTCTTAGGCAAGCTGGTGTGGAAGGCAATCCTTTCGATAAACTAAAGAAATGGCAACCTTCGAGAGAGGGGAAATACTCGGTGAGCAGTGGATATGCTTTTCGAATGGTAGAGGTACAAGCTCAATCTATAGACTGAGTTGGAATCATATATGGAATCTTAAAGGCCCTCTAAGATACAAATTTTTCTTCTAAAAATTGAATCACTATTACCTTCTTGTAGGTAGTGTTCTGTTGCGATGATGCCTTAATGCTCAACGTGAAGAAACCACTATTCATGCTATTCGCAACCGCGAGTGGCCAAATCAAGTATGGAATCAAGCCCTACCTCAGTTGGCATGGGATTCCTTCTTTGCTTCCCAAGATGTAAGTAGTTGGATTAGAGACCTTAAATCACCCATGAAGAATCACTTTCCATGACTCAAGCATAAGTCAAAAGAGATTTCATGCTAAAGCGCTAAAGCCTCTCCCACATCAACCGGGCATCGGCATCCAAGATTCAAGTCGAAAGATTCACAATCAAGTCTTAAAGAATCTCGAATAATGCCTCTTGCTAACAAAATACCATACTTAAATGACGCATCAACGTTACACATTATGGCATCAAACTCAGAGGGTCTGTGATCCACGATTAGTAGTATGAGTCATTTGTATGAAGGTTTTGCGTCTAGCATCACAATATTACGAAGAGAGAGAACGTGCCGCAGTGACGAGAGAATTAGTATTCACATTTTCTTCTCAAAGATCTAATCATATCTTGATTTCCAAATTCACCAAAGCATATATAGAATTCCACATCCATCACTAATTTTTTTCCATGATTTAGGATAAAATAAAGGATGCCTATAAAATTTGTAAGTTCTAGGGGCTTTCACTTTTTACTATATTGTTCTCTATCTCATACATCAATGTGATACAACAATCAATAAATGCATTCAATACTGAAGTATTAAATCAAAAAGATTTTCATTCAAATTATACTATGTTTATGTGGCACCGTAGGTCGGCCATTTATTTAATCGTTTAAATGTTACTATAATATACTGCATCCGTCTCATATTATAAGTTATTCTACATCTTTAAATTTGTTCCATAATATAAATTATTCTACATTATCAATACAACATCAATTACTCTTTTCTCCATTTTACCCCTAATTTATTATCAATCTAACAACTTTTCATTACTCATCAACTACTGCATTAATGATAATCAATGGACATTTTAGACATTTAACCTTCGAATTTATAACATTCAACTATTTTTATAATCTGTGTGAAAACATATAAAATGTTTTATAATATGAGACGGATGTAGTAGCCGATTAGGCATAATATAGTGGTAAATGATGTTATTTCATAACTATGAGGTCCTGAATTCAAATCTTCATCACTTAAATTATCAAAAGAAAATGTTATAATATATGATTTTAAGTTATCATATGAGTATAACTATTATATATAAATCTAATTTTTTTAAAAGGTGTGTCTTCATTAATTCAAATCAAAACCACAAGCTTCGAGTACATTAGGCGACGGAAACAAAAGAAAAGGAACCAAACACAAAAACCCGAGCCGGAGATAAACAATTAGACTGGATAACCCAATGAATCTTCTTTTTTTTTTTTTTTTTTTTTTTACAACAAACTTGTGATGTACATCTTATTTGATAATGAATATAAATAAAGATCCGGTTTTCCAAAAAAAAAAAAAAAAAAAAACCTACCGAGATTATTTCCTTATTTTGGTGTCAACAAATAATGTATTTCAAAACATTTACTGTATTATTGTATAGTAGAAAATATACATTCGTTTCGACATGAATTACTTCGTTTTTATTATCATTCAGTCAATAAATTTTGTGGATGGTGACTTTTATTTATACGAAAAGTCAGATAAACTAAATCAAAGGGTTAACATTTTGTCAATATGACATTAGCCCAATGATAATCATTGAAGTTATTAACCCGGAGATTATAGGTTTTGCTGGGGACAACTTAAGGTGTGTGTGCGTGCAGTGACAGACGCAGGATCTCGGGTAAAAGGGGCTATAAAAATTTTAAAGAGACAAATAAAAAATTAAGGAGGCTTAGGAGGGGCAAACCGGCAAACTAGACGCATACTACATATATTAGTAGATTTTTTTCGGATTAAGGAAGTAGTTGCCCCCTTAGCTGTATATAGGTCCGCCACTGTGTGTATTTTTCGTATTAGTCAAAAAAAGGGTTAACATTATTTTTTTCTTTTTGTATAAAAACAATTGAAAGGTTTGAATCATTTGTGCATATTTTGTCGAGACAAATTCTTTGTACGAAGACGTTTCTAAATTTTAATCAATTACTTATGTGAAACTTTTTTGTGGACAAATTTTGTACAAATACTTTTCTAAATTTTAATCAATCATTTGTGTGAAAAAATTTTGTGGACAAATTTTGTACAGATACTTTTCTAAATTTTAATCAATCTTGATTGTATCGGATATCCCCAAACAAAAAAAGAATTGTATCGGATATCATATCAAATAAATTAAAAATAATTTATTTTTAAAAGATGAAAAATTAACTTTATTAATGCTTTAGTCGATTCAAATTGAATAGAAAATACTTCCTGTCCAAACAGCTTCTATACACTGCATATTTAATTTTTAGTTTTTTTTTTCGTATTTAGTGAGAAAATTTGGTTAACTAATATTTTAAATACTTTAATATTGTGGCAGAAAAATCCATTTTTGAAGATAAAAGAAACGGCTTTGATGATGACGAAAAAGAAAAAAAAAAGGAAATAGTGGGATTGTGACGACTGCAAGTCAAAAAAGAAGGGACTTTCCTCCGTTTTTTCTTCCACCGCTTGGCCTCTCCCACATGGATTATGCAAGATTTCCCTATGTTTATCTTCTTTTTGTTTTTTCCTATCTTTTTGTTTTTTTTGGTTTTTCCTATGTTTATCTTTCCGAGACTTCATTCTCTTTATTTAGAGAGCAATTATGGATGCAGAACCAAATATTTCACCCTTAATTTAATGGATCTCAATTGATTGTGAGGTAAACTCGTCAAAATCAAAGATGATACATTAGTTGTGTCATTTGTTATGTCAAATTGTTTGTGTCTTTATCATTATTTTTATTTCAAAGAAAGCTTGTGAAAAAATGCCTTTAACGACCCCACCATATCTGTCTATGGTACTACAACAAGATTTAAAAATAAGCATTTGCTGCATTCATGCCCCATAAAAAATACTCTCTCCGTCTCATAATATAAAGTGTTTTGGCCATTTCATACCGTTTAAGAAAACTAAATAAATGGGTTATTTTTTAATATTTCAATTCAAAATATTGTTATTGTTTTTCGGGACTGACTAATAATATTACATTGTTTTGTGTGAAAATGAAAACAATGTATTTAATATAGTATTGTTTGTAAGAATGACTTATATTTTGAAACACCACTAAAAAGCCAAAAGGTCTTATATTACGGGACGAAAGGAGTAGTTGATTTTAGGGCCCTCAATCCGGTAAATTATTTATAATATTCGTCACTCTTTAAGTTGGCTCAATAAAAAATCCGGTACATAAATCCTTTTGTTACTTAACATTCGCCTTTAAGTTGGCTCACTATCACAACTTTTTGATTTTTCGTCATTTACTTCCGGTGATAAATTTTATTTTTTCTTTTAACTTTATGGAAATGGTATTCCGCTCTTCTATATTGATTAGAGATTTTGGTTATAAATATGTTCGAAGATAGATGTTTTGAATCCCATTTCAATTCTTCAATAAAAAAATATCCCATGTAAAAATGGTACGCCAATAAAATTTGATTTTTGTACATGTGTTTCTTTAATTTAAAATTCACTGAACTGAAAGGGTATCGTCTAAAGAATCGGCCTAGGGCCCCGAATCCCACATGGCCGGCCTAACTAAGGTGCCTTTAAGGGCAATAGTAAATTTATTATAGTGCCCTTAAAAGTAAACACCCCTGCCCCTCCCCCCTCCCCTCCCCCCCCCCAAAAAAAATCCAAAAAAAAATTGCAATTTTATTTAGGAGGACTTACGTATATACAAATTTTATGGGAAATTCTACTGCGGTGACTCCTTAGTAAGAGTTACACTTGCATATTTTGGTAGATTTGTAATGACCTACAACTTGTTAGTATATTTGTAATGGCCTACAGCTTGTTTGTAGTGCGTTGAATGCCATATATTTTGTTTTAATCGGATACTGTTGGAACATTATTAAAAAAAAAAATTTGCAAGTGTTGGGAGAGATTGCTTACACTTGAAGGGGTGTTGTGAAAGACTGCCCACACTCTTGAAAAAAATTGTACAAGTGTTGGACAGATTGCCAACACTACACCCCCCTCAAGTGTTGCACAATTTTCATTCAAGAGTGTGGGCAATCTGTCCCAACACCCCCACTCAAGTGTTGGCAATATGTCCAAACACTTGTACAATTTCTTTTTAAATAATGTTCCAACCAGGGTTCGATTCCGTGACATCTGGCTCCGATACCATGTTAAAGATCAAGTCTTTTACACAGACTAAAACCAATTGATGGTAGTAAATGTCTTTTTACATTTTTTACGCCAATCGACTTATAGAAGAGGAATAGGGGGTGGAACAAGCTCAGAGGGAGGTGTGCCACAAAACAAGAAAAAAAGACCCGTTCGATACATTCAAGAGTGCGGACAATCTGTCCCAACAGATACAAATGGAATTCTTTATTAAAGAATTCGTAGATTTGTAACGGCCTACAACTTGTTTGTTAGTATACCTGTAATGGCCTACTACTTGTTTGTAGTGCGTTTACTGCCATATATTTTATTTTAATCGGATACAAATAGATCAAAGAGTTTTCGTAGTAGAAGTTTTTCAAATTTTACTCCTAATAGGGAACAATTAAAGACTCCATCATAATGTTTGTATTTGAAAAGGTGTTATTTTTTGAAAAATTTAAAAATACCTTGTCGAGACCATAATATTTATTTTTCCATACCTCCACATTTGTGAAATGTTCCCCCACCCCCCCTATACTTACGTCTGTCCTGATCTAATATACACCAATATCATTCTATATAGTATGTCGGATTGGTCTAAATTATGTCAAGACCAGCTTGTTTTTTTTAACTCATTCAAATCTGCAGGGCCGGCCCTAAAGTTCTTGAGGCCTTAGGCCATTTTGTTAGACGGGATCCTTTTATTTCAAAGGCTTTTTCCCGAGATGAAGCATAATATAATAAAATAAGGTAAAAGAGGTAGTGACAATAAAAAACAATACGGACTCGAAGAGTCCGGTAATTGGATTGAGTACAATCCAAATCCCTTAATGAGTATCCATTAGAGGGCAAGTCTGGTGCTAGCAGCCGCGGTAATTCCAGCTCCAATAATGCATATTTAAGTTGTTGCAGTTAAAAAGCTCATAGTTGGACTTTGGATGGGTCGATGGTCCACCTCTAGTGTGCACCGGTCGTCGCGTCCCTTCTGCTGGCGATGCGCTCCTGGCCGCCGGCCCACCTCTAGTGTGCACCGGTCGTCTCGTCCCTTCTGCCGGCGATGCGCTCATGGCCTTAACTTACGGGTCGTGCCTCCGGCGCTGTTACTTTGAAGAAATTAGAGTGTTCAAAACAAGCCTACGCTCTGGATACATTAGAATGAGATAACAATATAGGATTTCGATCCTATTACGTTGACGTTTGGGATCGGAGTAATGATTAACAGGGACAATCGGGGGCATACGTATTTTATAGTCAGAGATGAAATTCTTGGATTTATGAAAAACGAACAACTGCGAAAGCAATTGTCAATGATGTTTTCATTAATCAAGAAAGAAAGTTGGGGCCTCAAAGACGATAAAAAAAATGTAAAAGATAATGAACAATAAAATTACATTTCTTATTCATGTGTATCAACAAAACATACTTATAAAATATTATTCAGTATCGTGCTTTTAACATGTAAAGATGTAAAACTCAAATTCATTGATGCCACAAAACATGCTTACAAAGTAGTATTTCAATGTATCAACAAAGGTTGTTCGGAGTAGAATGGCCTCCGACTGCTTAAGCAAGTGGTCTCGAGTTCGGCGCCTCGCGACGCAAAGAAACCTTGTTGGAAGAGACCCACCTTTGGTGTCCGATCAAGACTCGGGCGATTAGTCTCGCACAATTATCCTAGATACCTTACGAAAGCAAAAGTAGTATTTCAACGTTGTTGTTGTTGTTTTTTATTTTTTTTTATTTTATTGTAATATTTATGTTCAACGTTGTTGGTTTTTTTCCCAGCACATTCATGATTCATATAAGGAATGGCAGGCCTTGGGCTCTTGGGCATGAAATCTGAGCTGGCCTGTTATAAATTTTTTTCTTCATATAACTGGCGGCCTTAAGGCAAAAATCTGGGCTGGGCTTATTATATATATTTATGTTTTAAAAAAAAGGCTTCCACTGTATAATTACTATGACTCAATTTTTTTTTTTTTCATTTACTTCAGGCACTATTTAACAGTAGTTTTATGATGGTTCTGGATCAAATTTTTAGACCATCATGTCATCATTTTGAAAAAACATCATTGGTTGCTTATTTTTATATAGGGGGGTCGACCAGAAATATCTTAAATCCTATTGGTTGGGCCACCAAGTAGAATTTGGTCCTGGACCATTTTTTTTTTCCGGCACCACATTACATTTTCGATAATAACATTAGTGGACTGACGTTTTTCACCAATAATACATTTATAACTATAATGTCAGTGCCACAGACGTTATCGAAAACCAGTGACGTCCATATCAAAAAATAACGTCTGTGTTAGTACTGACGTTATCTTCCACAAAAGTAATCGTGGTGCTTAAAGTAATCTTTTGAATGCCAAAAGCAAATTTGATGGCAACAGTAAAATCGTGATATCAATAGAATCCGCACAAATAAAATGTTTTCTCGTACTTGCTGCGTTTGGGCCATGATCGCCAAACCAAATTAATGCAAGTGCCTGGTCTTGACAAATAAAACATTCTTTTTTTTAGACGTATATTCATTTTTTTCAACAACGGTTTTTTTTTGGGGAATGAAGGAGAAGGACAAAAATATTTCATCAATTAAGGAGAATGACAACCTTTTGAAACTTTTGCATAAATGACAAAACTAATTTTTTTTTTCTTTTTTCTGGAGCATGTTTTCTAAAAAAAAAGAAAAAAAACCAACACATTTTTTCTCTCATCTATCTTTTTTAAACACTTATATATAACAATCTAGAACTCCAAATTTAAAAATTCTTTCACCATTTTTTTATTTATTTTTTCATGCTATTTATTTTGAAACCACATTCAACATATTTCAACGTGATTTCATAAATCCGTTGTCGAAATTAACTACTGTTCGATATTCACTACTGATTTTCAGGATTCAATTGAGAGATTCACTGAGTGAATTTCGACAGTGAATCTCACAAAAAACGTTGTAATTATATCGAACCAAGTCTCAAAACGAAGAGCATCAAAAAATAAAAAATTCAGTGAAATTTTTATCGCGTTTGGATTTCTTGATCAAAAGATATGAGTGTTTGAAAATAGTGGAGGAAAGAGGAAGAAAAAAAAAAAAAAAAAAACTCCCAGCAGGTACGACTTATCCCAGGCGCGATTTTTTTTTTTTTGGCTTTATCCTTTAGGCTATAAAAATAGTTGTCATTCTTCCTATAAAAATATGTAGTTGTACTGTCAAAGAAGCAACATCCACCGATGTAAACCTCCCAAAAAATTACCGAAGCAACATCAGTACATTTCCTTTTTTCTTTTTTCTTTTCTTTATGTAATGTCAAAAACCAATTAATGGCTCTGATCAATTTTCGGTTGTTTATCTGTGAGACATTTCGGGGGCTCTAGTCTTTTTGTTGTACTTACTTACAAATATTTCAAATCTGCTCTCGACGACGCTTGGATCTCATCTATGAATAAATTCGGGCCGTTTAATCTAGGGGTAAATGACTCAAGGGCATAAATCAAGAAGAATATGAATGATGGATGGTTTTTTTGGGTGTTTTTTAGATTGAGTATAGGAGTTATTTCTCTCAAATCGCTTACGATCACGTTATGCTTCGCGAATCAAGTCTCCGTAGCTCTTGCAGGGGTTCTTATATAGGGATTGCTCATCCTTTTCTTGTTCTACAAGGATTCGTATTCTTAGTCCTGGGATAATCACGCGTGTAGATCCTATAATTTAGGGATAATTATGGATAGGTTAAATATCAATATCGTTGTCTTAATGGGTAAAGGATCCATAGGATTTTCCCATAATTATCTTATAAGCATGTGGGATAATTATCATATACAGGAGGCTCTGGCCGACATGCGTCGAGCCCCCTGGGCCGTCTAGGCCCGAACTACACTAGCCTAGCTCCGTAGTGACCTAGCCGACCTGCGGTGGTTTGGGGATCGGGACCGATTTCCCACCTGGGGTTCGGATCTGCCCTTACGCATGAAGTGGGGCTCCTGGCCATTAATGTTATGCTTTTTATGTCTTCATTTAATGTTTGACCAATTAGGAGATGACACGTGGTGAGACTCAGTTAAACCCACGTCATAAGCCCCTCAGATCTGGCCGAACTAATCGCTGCAGGTCGGATCTGCTGAGTCCGTTGTTCGCCACCGCCATCTGTAGACTTGTAGATCTTTATAATGGCTTCTCTGCCAAGTGGCAGAGTTACTGTTATGACGATGTCATTCATGCCCACGTCTTCTGAAGTGGAACGGTTTCTGAGAACGCTGCTGCAGCTCCTTGTTTAACGTCTTCTGCGGATGCTGCTTCTGCTTCAACGGTTCCTGCCGAGCTACCCCAAGTCAATGCTTCTGTGGAGAATATTACTCCTGCTACAAAGTCTGGGCAGAACTTAGCCCTTAATGCTTCTTAGGTTTTTGAATTTGTATTTCGTTTATGCTTCGTTGTATTTTTACGAGCCCGACCTGCGTAGCTCAACTCGGGTCCCTTTGGGAACTTAGGAAGTTTACTTCATAAAGTTAGCGTGCTTGACATGTGGAGCCCGAAAAATTTATCCGACTTGCAGACTTGCGCGAGTCTGACCTGTAGATTGGCTGTTTAGAGTTAGTCCGACCTGCGGAGCTTAGCTTTGCAAACGCATTGAGCCTGACACCCAGTGCTCTGAATTTTTGTCCGACCTGTGTGTTAGGAAATCACTAGTTTAACGCAGCGGAATTGAAAATTTTGATTTTCTTTTTCTAGATTGTCTTCGTTTAATGCAATAAACACGTTAAGTAGTTTGACGGAATATTCCTTGATGATCTATAAGATCGGTTCTTTGACCGTCAACGGAGAGTAGTACAGTGCGCAATCCGTCCACGCGTCCGGCCTCTATCGTTGATCCACACGAACTCCTTGCCGGAATCCTTATTGGATTGCTATCGGAAAAACTCCGGCTGATAGACCGGCATTTTTCCTCTCTCTCAAACTCCTTATTGGAAGCTCTCTATTTTAGTCAAGAACTATTAGCTCTTGGAATTATAGTACAAAAGAGCTTGACACCCACCTCTTATTTATAGTGAGAGGGTCGCCCCAGACTAGAGTGGAGGAGAAGAAAACATTTTCCCAATAAAATAAGGAAAATCTCTTAGATTGATTTATCTCTTTTATTCTAATATCTCATATTAAATAAAATCTAAATATTGCCAATATCTTATATTGATTATATTTATCTTATTACCATAAATCTATTTTTCCAAAATCAATTAATATCTAATATTAATATTATGGTAATATTATTAATTAAAATGCACAATCCAAGTGTATCTTATACACAAGGATGTGGCGCCCCATATTGCCAATTATTGACTTCCGGAATATTCTTTAATTAATATATTTATGTATAATTAATATCTTGTATTTTATTTATTCATAATAAATAAATACCACCATATTAATTTACCACTATAACCTTTATAGTCTAGAGATGAACTTTCTTTATTTGGTTATCAACTATAACCGCATTTTAATCCGACTCGATGTTCATATGTGTGTGACCCGATAGACTTTCGAATATGTTGGCCGTAGACACAAAGTGCAAATTACGAAAATGCCCTTCATGCCTAACGATCACCGGATAGCGTCTAGCAACACACCGTGACCCCCAATCATCGGAAGAGTCAAATGCATGACTGCTACCTTTCATGTGAAGCAGTTATCGTGTAACTTACAATCCTATCATTGTAATAATATGCATATGATCGTATCTCGAGTGTCAATACATTAACGATCGTATCTTATAATCTGGATAGCATGCTCTCTCAGAATAACACATTTACTCCCACTTTGCAAAGATTCTCGAGAGCTAGACATTCCTTATAAGAAGGCCATTTCGGATATTCGATCCCAATCACATGATACGCGATTCCCGGACGATCAATCATGTATACTCCGCATGCTTCAATATCACACCCAATCACTACCGCCTGATCGCCCCGTGGATAGAGGAAATCTCAATAGTGTCAAAGCATGACAATCCACACCGTGATGCCATTAAGACTCCGGTCTAAAGGATAATTACACAACCGCCACATAGTGTGACACTTAATGTAAGTGGGTCAGTCTAATGTACGCATTCTCTAATACACGTCCACGTACAGTCCAAGTGTCTCTACACTTCAATAGACGAGATCTATCCATACCTTCTATAAGATAAAAGACATACAATACGTGCTAGTCTAATTATACTATCAATGTCCCATTTGACAGTATATACGACTAGAGACATTTAAGTACCAAACATGTTAAAGTGATTAGAGATCTCATCAACCATAATCACTATCATGGTTTCTCTATCACAGTTTGATACTAGGGACGTTACTATATATATACAACCAATAATATGAAGATAAACAATATATAATAACGAAAGTGCTTTTATTAATCATAATAAAGTTATTACATGAACTAAAATAGACTGTAAACGACCCGACCCGGTCGGATCCGGTCCAACCCGGTTGGGTTTAGGACACCTATTCAACACTGCGGACATGATCGAGTCCATCCTGCGGACTGATTTTATGATGAGTCCGACCTGCGGAGCTCGGTTTGAGTTCGTCTACGAACTAAGGAAGTTTGGTATACAAACTGTACGGAGGCTGAGTTTGAGAACTCATTCTTTTGTCCATCTTGCTGACTTGGTGAGTCCGATCTGCGGAGCTCAATTCGATGAGTTTGACCTACAGACTTTGTTGAGTTTGACCTGCAGAGTTCTGAATGTTGATGTCTATCCAGCAGACTTAAGCAAACTTTTCGGGTCCGGCCTGCGGAGCCGAGGCTTTTGAGTCCGACCTGTGGAGCTCAAACTTTGGAGTCTGTTTTGTAGACTTTGGAGAAAAGCTTTGAATTTTTTTCCTGTACAATGTTTTAATATATGCAAATTTTTGCAAGTTTTAATATATGCAAACTTTTGCAAGTTCTCTTGCCTTTAATTTTCAAAGACTTACCTGAAGTACTCGATCCACAATGGGTGTTCGCTTTCTCGTATACCATGCATTAACTTATAGTTTTTGGATGGCATACTTAGATTTTTGTTAAGTTTTTGTTCGGGTCTGTCCTACAGACTTAGTGAGTTTGGCTATTGCCAACTTGCTGAGTCTGATCTGCGGAGATCAGTTCGGGTTTGTCTTACAGACTTAACAAATGCGGCTAGGTCCAACCTGCAGACTCAGTTGTCACTCCTGCTGACTTAGCGAGTTTTTTCTGAGTTCGCTTTACGGCTCGGTTATGCTGCCTTGCAGCTTAATTATTTTTTATTTTTAGTCTGCATTCTACGGACTTTTGAAAAAGCTTCAGGAATTGTAACATGTACAATGTTTTTGCAATATCTTAGTAAGTTCCTTTGGTTGTTGCAAATTTGCTTTGATCGACTTACAGTGGCTCACCAATATATCCAACATGCAGACTGGGTGAGTTGGTATTTTGCCAACTTTCTCCGTCTCGACTGCAAATTCGATTCGGTATGTCCGACCTGCAGACTTGGTGAGTTGTTCCTTTGCCAACTTTTTGAGTCTGTCCGGCAGACTTCAGTTCAAATTTATCTGTCCTGTAGACTTGGGAAGTTTGAATTTTTCAAACTTTCTGAGTCTGACCTGCATACTTCAGTTCAACTTTATCTGTCCTGCAGACTTGGGAAGTTTGAATTTTTCAAACTTTCTCGAGTCCGGCATGCGATTTCGGCTCGATTCGATCGTCATCCCGCAGACTTAAGAAGTTTGTCCTTTCTAAAATTTTCTCGAGTCGACCTTCACCGCTTACGATCGTCTGTCCTGCAGACTTAAAAAGTTTGTCCTTTGCAAACTTTTCTCGAAGTCCGACTGTGAGCTCGATTCCGATCGTCATCCAATGAAATTAAGAAGTTTGTCTTTGCAAACTTTTCCGAGTCCGCCTCTGCAGCTTTCGGTTTGTCATCCCGCTAACTTAATGAATTTTTGTTGAGTCCGACTGCGGCTTTCGGTTTGTCGACCTGCCGACTTAATGAGTTATCTTGAGTCCGACCAAATGCTTCGATTTATCGATCCTGGCGACTTAATGAATTTTGTTGTGTCCGACCTGCGAAGCTCACTTTGTCGAACTACGACTTAATGGATTGTGCTGAATCCGACCTACGAAGCTCAATTTGTCAATCCTGCTGACTTAATGAATTTTTGCTGAGTCCGACCTGTGAAGCTCAGTTTGTCAGTCCTGCTGGCTTAATGAATTTTTGCTGAGTCCGACTGCACGAAGCTTCAACATTGTCATCCCGCCGACTTAATGAATTTTTTTGAGTCCGATCTGCGGCTGCTCGACTTTGTCGATCTTGGCGACTTAATGAATTTTTGCCGAGTCCGACCTGCGAAACTCAGTTTGCTAGTCTTGCTAACTTAATTAATTTTTGCCGAGTCCGACCTGTGAAACTCAGTTAGTTCGTCATGTGAACTTTATTGAATTTGACTGAGTCCGGCCTGTGGATCTCAGTTAGTTCGTCCTACGAATTTTATTCATTTGTCCTTTGCAAACTTGATCAAAGCCATCACGTATAATGGAAATGAGATTTGCTATTGAAATAACATGAGTGTGATAACACAGAGTATCAAAATTGAAACTGAAAAAATAAAGTAATTTAATAAAGTTTGGAACATGTCCTAGACACGTAATTTGCAGAGGTTGTTGGTATGCCAACTTCGTGGAATGGTCCTGCCATTAGAATTATCCTCTGATGGATCTCTTAGATCCTTACCTTGGCCTGCTGCCTGGACAACGGCGTATAAGACTGCTCGGTCTTATAGAAGATTCGGCTCCGAATATGATGTCAAGCCGAGCTCGGTCTTATAAAAGATTCGCTCGAGGTTGAGCTCCAAATATGATGCCAAGCCGAGCTAGGTCTTATAAAAGATTCGCTCGAGGTTGAGATCTAAATATGATGCCGAGCCTAGCTCGGTCTTATAGAAGATTCGCTCAAGAGAGCTCCAAATATGATGCCGACCCGAGCTCGGTCTTATAGAAGATTCGCTCAAGGTGAGCTCCAAATATGACGACGAGACGAGCTCCGTCTTATTAAAGATTCGCTCAGTAGAGCACCAAATATGATGCCGAGACAAACTCGGTCTTATTAAAGATTCACTCATTAGAGCTCCAAATATGATGCCGAGCCGAGCTCGGTCTTATTAAAGATTCGCTTAGTAGAGGTCCAAATATGATGCCGAGCCAAGTTCGGTCTTATTAAAGATTCGCTCAGTAGAGCTCCAAATATGATGCCGAACCGAGCTCGGTCTTATAGAAGATTCGCTCGAGGTAAGCTCCAAATATGATGCCGAGACGAGCTCGGTCTTATTAAAGATTCGCTCGAGGTGAGCTCCAAATATGATGCCGTGCTATTAAGCAGACGGTCTTATGATGTACTGGTTAAAAAAGCTCGTCCTGCCACGTTTGGTAGGAATGTTCCAAAATAAGATAGCTCGACCCGCCATGTTCAGTAGGGCGAGTTCCAAAATAAGATACTCAACCCGCCATGTTCGGTAGGGTGAGTTCCAAAATACAATAGGTCATTTAAGTTGTAAAATTGGAAATAATTGCCAATAAGAGCTTGTACCTGGAGAGCTCGTACTTGCAGAGCTTGGGAGCTCATACGGGGCGAGCTCATGTTGCGTGAGCTCATTCGGTGGAGCTCATTATGGCCGAGCTCAGGAGATTTGGATGAAGATCTTGGATTAAGAAAATTCACAGATTTTTTTTTGATACAACAGCATCTTTCCGGCGACGATCGGGCATCGAAATAGATTCCGATCGGCACAAAATTTGGAGGGATTGTTCGTCCCTCCCTCTTATTCAATCTGAACGGTGGAATTTGTTTTTCACCGGTTGAATCTTCGGCAATAAGACCTCGATCTGACTGTTGTGTTTTTGGTGACACCGCCGCAATAGCAATTTTCCGGCAACGATCAGGCTTTGAAACGGATTCTGATCGGCACGAAATTTGGAGGGCTTGTACGTGCCTCCTTCTTCTTCAATCTCAATGGTGGAATTCGTTTTGCACCGGTTGAATCTCCAGTAATAAGCCGTCGATCTGACTGCTGTGTTTTTGGTGACACAGCAGCAGCAGCAACTTTCCGGCGACGATCGGACATGTAAACGGACTCCGATCGGCACAAAATTTGGAGGCTTGTTCATCCATCCTTATTCTTAAATCTGAACGGTGGAATTGTTGTTCCAACGGTGAAATCTCTGGCAATAATCCTTCGATCTGACTGCGTTTTTGATGATACAGCAACAACTTTCTTGCGACGATCGGACTTGTAAATGGACTCCGATCGGCACGAAATTTGGAGGGCTTTTTCGTCCCTCCTTCTTCTTCAATCTGAACGGTGGAATTTTTGTTCCAAC
This sequence comes from Gentiana macrophylla, assembly GCA_026214975.1. Taxonomy (NCBI): domain Eukaryota; kingdom Viridiplantae; phylum Streptophyta; class Magnoliopsida; order Gentianales; family Gentianaceae; genus Gentiana; species Gentiana macrophylla. The sequence continues at coordinate 100,509,729 of CM047810.1, forward strand.
GGTGCAATCTCTGGAAATAAGCCTTCGATTTGACAGCATTTTTGGCATGTTTTTGCCACTAACTTGATCACGAACAACCTCGATCCATTACTGATAGAAGACCCTCAATCTATCGTCAATTGACGATGCTGGATCTCGTCTATGAACAAATCCGGGCATTTTAATATGGGGTATTTGACTCAAGGGCATAAATCAAGAAGAATATGAATGATGGATGTTTTTTTAGGTGTTTTTTAGACTGAGTTTGAGAGTTATTTCGATCAAGTTGCCTACGTATAATGTTATGTTTCCGGAATCAAGTCTCCGTAGTTCCTTAGGGGTTGTTTATATAGGGGATTGCTCATCCTTTTCCTTGTTCTACAAGGATTCGTATTCTTAGTCCCTAAGAATTATCATGTGTAGATCCCTATAATTTAGGGATAATTATGCATAGTTTAAATATCAATATTAGTGTCTTAATGGGTAAATGATCCTTAGGATCTTCTAGAGGTGGCCAAATGGTGTAACCGCCGGTTTTTCAAACCGCCGGTTTGTTAAACCGCCGGTTTGAAAAACCGGCGGTTTACTGTTCAAAACCGCCGCTTTCCGGTTTGGGCCGGTTCCGGTTTGCTCCCGGTTCAGATCACGGTTCCGGCCACGGTTTTAAAATTTCATATTTTTTTTTCTTTTCATTTTTATATAACACTTATTATTTTCACTACAATAACAAATTATTATTATTTTAATTATAATTATTAAAGCGAATGTAATATATATATATATATATATATATATATATATATATATATATATTATTTTAAATAGATTTCTATTCGGTTTTAAAAATAATATTAATATTGTGTTATTTTATTTATATGTAAATAATGTTATTTTAAAAAATTATGTTGTTTTTCTTATATGTAAATTGTGTTATCTTTTCAACGCCAGACGGTAATTCTTTTTTTATGTATTTTTATGTGTAATCGTGTTTTATGCACAACACATATAAAAAATCAAAGCGAATGTAGTTAAATTGTTTATGTTTTTAGTCTTTTATAGTTTGTTGTAATGATTTTTATAGTTATTTAAGTAGGTTTTAAGTATACTTTAATTATAAATGTTGTTTTATAGTTTCTTATAGTTTTTTTATAGTTTGTTATAGTTTTTTTTTATAGTTTGTTATTGTAGTATTTTATAAGTACTTTTATGTGTTTGTATTACATAGTTTCATATAATTTTTTAGGTTTGTATATGGTTTTTTTTAGGTTAGTATATAATTTTATAGTATTTTTTAGGTTTATAATTTTTTAGGTTTGTATATATTTTTTTAGGTTTTTTTTAATAGTTTTTATGGTTTATTTGTTTAAATTGTTTTTATTGCCGTTAAATTGTTTTTTATTTGTTTAAATTGTTTATTTGTTTTAGGTTTATTTGTATAATTTTATAGTATTTTTTTATTGTTTGCAACCAGAAAAAAAAAAAAAAAAAAAAAAAAAAAACCGTTGGGCCGGTTAAACCGGCGGTTCCGGTCCGGTTCCGGCCAGTTTTACACGGTTCCGGCCATCCGGTTTGAACCGCCAGTTCCGGTTACCAATAACACAAACCGGCGGCAAACCGGCAAACCGGCGGTTAAAAAAACCGGCGGTTTTCGAACCGCCGGTTTGACGAACCGCCGGTTCAAAAACCGCCGGTTCCGGTTCGAACCGCCGGTTCTGGTTTCGGTTTGGCCACCTCTAGCCGATCTTCCCATAATTATCTTATAAGCACGTGTGATAATTATCATATAGTGGAGGCTCTGGCCGACCTGCGTCGAGCCCCCCGGGCCATCTCGGCCCGAACTACACTAGCCCAGCTCTATAGCGACATAGCTGACTTGCGGTGGTTTGGGGAGTAGGACCGATTTCCACTTGCTGCTTGATCTGCCTACACATACGGTGAAATTCACGACGTAATGTTATAGTTTTTATATTTCATTTATTTTTTAACCAATTAGGAAATGACACGTGCGTGACTCACTTCAACCCACGTCAGTTCCTATATCTAATTCTCCAATTTTATTTTATTTTTTAAAGATAAACAACGGCTTTATAATTTCAATCCCTCTTCCCCAAAACCCCAATCTACATTTTCAATACCCCACAGCCTCCATTTCCAGCTACGTAAGACGAAAAACTCCAGCCAAGGATCTAAAGATCATTCTATAATCCAGAATTTTTGCTATTCGTTATCAAATGCCATAATTTCATTGAATCATTTCACGTTTCTTAAGCAAAAAAAAAAAAAAAAAAAAAAAAAAAAAAAAAAAAAAAAAGCTAGAAATAACATGTTGAATGAGGATCATTTGGTTGATTATTGGGTAAAGCATTTGGAAGAAATCAGTCGGTTGTTGTAAGGCGATTAAGTTGCGTAATTGTTTTTGTAAGTTGCGTAATTGCGTATAGTTATTGTTGAAAGACGTGCTAAGCTTATGTGCTCAACCTTAAAAGATAAAATACCTCATTTTTTCGTTAGGCACTAAAATACATCTAAAGGTAGATCTCATCTTCACCATGGCTAGAAGCTTGGCCGGCGGTTCTCGAGTCGACTGATGCGTTCATGGTACACTCATACAATGTGTAGTGCCCTTAAATTTTGGTGTAACAAACAACACACTTGATGAAAGAATATGGAAATATATAATGTAAAAGGAGAGGAGTTATGGTACAATAGGGATGTGATGCAACTAACTCACACCTACACGCCTCTAATGTGTGAAAGATAATAAGTTGGATGTATGACATCCATGCATCCACTTGGTATCTGTAGAAAATCTAGGTCCTAACCCATATAAGATGAGGGACATCATCCCCAAAAACTAGGTTATGAGGTGAGGGAAGACCATCTCTTAATATGATGGTGAAACAATCACAAATTCTCAATATGAGACACTTTAACACGCTACCTCAAGTGTGGGCCTATAAAGAACCTGGGACACATGGCACACAAGGCATATAAGGGCACTATAAGGTCAACAAATAGGCCCTTCACTTACACAATAATGGGATAGCTCTGATACCAAGTAGAAAAAATCTGAAAGCACAAACTCATATGAGAGAGGAGCTTCATCCCCAAAAACCTATGTGAGGAAAGTTCATCTTTTAATATGGTGGGTGAAACAATCACAAGTTTCTAATGTGAGACACTCACTTATCAAATAATGTTTGCACCATAATTTCTCTCAGGTAAAAGTGGATAGCAATCCATGTTTAAAAGTATTGTTAGTGTAGCCATATATCGAATTGCATAGACTATGTTAAACTGTAACTCAAGTATTTTTGTACTTATCCCTTGTGTTTCCACTCGAGTAAGTTGGCAGAAAGAATACGAATTTGAGGTATTCGAGGACTAGAGATGCTCCAGCAGCTAATACTTTACGTTTAGATTATACTCTTTATATTGAACCACCTTCCGTTTCATTTTCGTGTAGGCGTTTTGTGCCAAATAGAACTAGATGTAAACTAGTTAGTATTCTGCTTATACAGTGATTCTATAATTTATTTAGCATTCGTTTGAGACGTTATAACTGCAACAGTTGTCAATCTTGATCTGTCTAAGTGGTTTCTTTTTCTGTGAACCCCTTACATTTCGAGTCTTTCTGTTATCTTGTCGTTTCCGCTGTTTGTTTATATATTTATTGCTAGAAGGCTGGCGTGGAAAAAAATATTAAATGTTCGTGTGTCTTGCGTTATTTTCTGGATAAAAACTCAATATTCGGGTTTGAAGCATCACAAAGTGAGTAATAAAAAGGAAGATTTGGGCCTTGGGCCTTCGGTTTGTGTCTTTTGCAAAGCGTCTATTTGACACGCGTAATTAAAAATTTCTTTAGTTACACGTCATTACGTTTCATCGGCGTTTCGCAGCCGGCCACTTCAATAAGGCAAGGAAGACTTGGGCCGTGGGCCTCAATTTTCATGAAGGACCCAACCTAAATATAGCTTTCAGTCCAGTCCAGCTATTTAAAGGAAAAAAGATTAAAGTAAAAAGTTTGAAGTGTTTATGGCTAAATGAATGAAGAAAGGATTTTTAATTAAGCGTAACTCCGGATGTTCTTCATGAAAATGCGGATGGGGGTGTGGAATGGCTTGCGACGACGTCCGGAAAATTTGATGTTGCCAGTGCTTACCATGCACAACTTATGATGAATTGCTCGAAGGATGAAGAACGAAGGTGGAAAAATATATGGTCCATTAAAGGGCCACAAAGGAGAGCAACATGTTGTTGTGGCTTATTCGCCGGAAAGCATTGCCCACTTTAGCGATGCTTGAACACCGACACGTTCTAGATGACAATACCTGCATGATTTGTCAGGATCATGAGGAAACACTGCTGCATACATTTCGAGACTGTGGATGGATTCGCGACATTTGGAAGAAGGCATTGACATCGTGCTATCAACGACAGTTTTTTGGTAGCCTGGATGCTCGTGATTGGATAGATGATTGTCTTATACATGATAGCTCCGGTCGAAACGACATTACAAGCTGGAGGTATTTATTTCAAGAGGTTATTATGGGAGCTTGGTATTGGCGGAACCAAGCAGTTAACCACACAGGTACTCAGTGCCCTCCGACGATGGTTTTCCTATCCCAGTCATTAACAAGACAAGAGAGTTGAAAATCGCTTGCACACCGAGTAGGTAGTAGTTCATGAATGTTTTTATTTTAAAGCGCAAAAGAGATGTTTTTTTTCCTTTTGGGTGCATTGTACATAAGTTTTCACAATTTTTAATGAAGAAAGGGATTTTGAGGATGAATAAATGCATTAATGAAAGTTAATTTTTACATTTTGTCAAAAATTAGAATGAAATGTTATATTTTACTGTCTTTATGCTTTAGAATAAGCAAATTTTCTTTTGAGAAATTAATAAGCATTAAGTGTTATGAAAAATAGTTTAATCAACACATCGTGAATAATAATTTTCTTGAAAGGGGAAAAAAAAATCTTGCATTTAAATAAGGGTCGCCCAACTATCTGGCCTAGAGCACCAAAGTTTATAGGTCGGCCCTGAGTGTGTTTGTCGAGAATTTACGCTTTACGAGGATATGTGGTAGCAGAAAAGATACAAGTACTCCAACAAAACGAAGCAGAACTCCGCGGTGACGTTATGGAATAAATGCTGCAAACCAACGGCGAACCCATGAATTTAATTCAATGGGGAAAAAATTCTCACTAAAATATGGCAGCGAAAATTTTCTAATAAGAATATTAATAAGAAAATAGAAAAACATAAATTACAAACACTATAATGAAAAAATAAATATAAAATAATAATAAAAACATAAATTACAAACACTAGAGAAGAGAAAAATAAAAAACAAAAAAAGCTCTCGGGATTTGAACACATCACTATAAAATCAAGGCTACACGCTTAACCAATTGAACTGCATAGGTTCAAGAGAATATACATACATTGTTTCTGAATATGATTATGGGGGAATACTGTTGGATCTAACTTTATGTGATATGAATCACTTCAATCCAGGATCGTTATGCTAAACTATCAAGAATCAAAACAAGAATTAAACTGTAAACATACCCGAATCCATAACAGCGGAAGACTCTGTAGATGTTGTAGGGTCGATCTTCTAGATCTACACACCGTCTAGTAATTTTTAGAGGAACCCTTTAGAATTCTCTGTATTTCTCTTTCTGGTAATGGGAGGCAGAGGAGAATAGATCGGTGTGTGATCGACCTAGGGACCATAACCCTCCTTATATAGTGAAATATATTTTAGGTATTTCCATTTCTACCCATCAACGAAATAGAAATTACCACTTAGTCTCTACACATAAAAGGCCCACACCCTAATGATACATCATAACCCAATAAACCGAATACCGTATTAGATCACTTTTACATCGGGCTAATATTTATTGACTGTCCATAATAAATAATTATTTCACATATAAGCCCAACGTTGGATTAATGATCCAACAATCTCCCACTTGGGCTATATGTGTAACCTTATAATTATTTATCACCAGATAACCGAATGAGCGCTCAACTTTGCTGTCGTCATAAAAATGTATCAATAACCAATCCCGTCCATCAATCGCATCAACATAGGACCAAAGCGGCCTTCGTCACATTTGTCGTAACGGGACCCATCAATGATCACGTATGCTAACAAAACTGAATGACATGGATCATGCTGTGGATGCGTAGCATGGAAATAACATGACATGTGATCTTAACATGTATATTTCCAACTGGTCCACCTTAAACTTTAACGAGATAAAACCATATATCGAGATCAAAGTGTGAAATAACAAAAAAACTTTAATTTCTACAGAATAACCGTAACCTTAACTTTAACCTTAACATTAAACTGAATAACCGAAAAATGTGTCTATATCGAAACAAACAATATCAATTACAAACTCCCACTAAACCTAAGCATCCTTAACTGACATGACACCCATATGAGCAATATGTTCAAGAACATCTTGGGTGGTTGTCCCTTAGTGAGTGGATCCACAATAATGAAGTTTGTCATGACAATTTCAATAGACACCCTTCCACTTCGAACTCTATCTTTAACAACTAGGAACCTTATGTCAATGTTCTTAGACATCGATGAACTCCTGTCTTTGTTGGGATAAAACACCTGCAATTATTATCACAAGAATCCTTAATGGTCCTTATATAACCAAATAAAACTTCACAACTGAAATAATATTTCCGCATCCATATCCCATCACTAGTGGCTTCAAAAGCCACTGAATTTTGTCTCCAAAGTCAAATAAGTCATAAGTGTCTCCTTAGCACTTTTCAGATAAACAACTTCTTTTGACAAAATGAAGACATATCCTTATGTGGATTTAAATGTATCTTTACATCCACCAATATCTAAGTCGATTATACCGAATGATCTCTAACTTTTCTCCGACTCCGGATATGTGAGCATCCTATATTTTGTTTTCTCAGTAGTACTTTACAACCTAATAGGTCAGCAAACCAAATGACCCTTTTCGAGATCTTTTAAGAATCACTTCAACTTTGAATGAAATGTACACAATAACCGAGACATGTACAAACCTAAGCACACATTAGACTCCCAATAATAAATCAAATGGAATCTTCTGCATTTCCTCCTACTTTATATCATTAGAAAAGGCACAGTGAGACTAAACTTGTCTCACTTAGACACAGGGGTACCATGTTGTTTACAATACATCATGTCGAGTCTCATAAGAAAACTTTATCGATATAGTCTGTTTGTAATGATCCAATAATACCTCAATAATAACCCTGATATACATAGATCCCGAAAAAACTAAAAATAGCGTCTCCTAAATCTTTCAACTCAAAACCGAATGAGATAAATGATTTAGTTTCACGCCCAAAATCTATATCATTACTGAATATTATCGACATACAAAACCAGAGTATGAACCTACTCCCACTAAACTTATGTTAGATACATTCATCAACCGAATTTAACTCAAAAAACCAAACGAGACAACAATTTGATGAATCTAACACACCATTGACATGAAAACCGTTTGAGTCCAAAGATGGATTTCTTTAGTATGCAAACCATATTCTTTGCGTCACCAAATGCAAAGTTTTATGGAAGCACCAAATCAATGTCACCACTGATAAACATTGTCTTTACATCCATCTAATGTAACTCATAATCCATATGAGCAAGTAGAGCCATAATTATCTAGAAAAGGCCTTTCAATGAAACCAGAAAAAAAGCCTTTTATAACACTCATTTTGCATAACCTTAATCCACCTGCGAGAGTATGAGCTTTCCAAGGCTTGGGGAACGGTAAACGGATCGTTCTCTATGATGCCATGATCCTTATGCTCAAGGAGGTAAACAATATTATCCTGAATTGTTGACCTCATCTCTCTAGTAGAGTGCCTAAGTTGTGGTGCCAATGATTTCTCATGTGGCCTCATGTGCTCATGTTGCTCCTATATTGGTTCTTGAGGATGTTGAGGTTGCCTAATTGGAAGTTCAAGAATATTGTCATAAACCGTATCTGGCAATAGTATACATCCCATTTGGGAAAAAAACAAATTGTTACCAACTGCCACAGTAGGGAGAGTCACGGTAGGCTCTTCTTTAAAGACAATATTTCATACCTTATCTTCCTCCCAAACTCAATATACTCAAGGAACCTTGCAGATCCCGTCTAATAAAAACAAAAAACTGGAAGTACGACCATAGAACTTAAAACCCCTGGATCTCTTAAAACACCACACATAACAGTTGACCATTCTTAAGTCCAATTTTCATTCCTTTGGTTTATAAGGCCAAACCTTAGTTGGACAACCTCCAATATGATTACACCGAATACTAGGTTATCCTAGTCCATATTTCATATTGGGTTTTGGTTACTGCTGTAGTGGTATTTATTTAGTATGAAAGCTGTCAACTTTAATTTCCGTAGTGACTACCATTAGATATAGGTAATTAAAAGCGAATAATTGTCTATGAAGGTGATACTTTATTTCTGACAATTCCAACATATCGTAAGGAATAAATATCAAGTGACCATATGTATCAATTCTAAGACGTACTTAGAGCAATCAAATATCTAATCTCCTATGTTGGTTTGTTACCCCTTAATACAACCTGCTCAGACAAAATCCATCTGACATATCAAGGGGACCAAATGTTCCATCTGACATAAGCCTTTATATTCTCTTTCGAGAAATTTTACAAAAATGCTAATGCCAAACCATATAGGAACCATCATTAGTTAAATTTGATTTGTGCCATGAAAACTAAATGCAGAGTGTATCAAGATTATCACTAAAAGCCAAATGATTAGAACACATTTGATCTGAATCCTGGAAAGACTAAGGTATCATCCTTAATTGAACAAGAATGTCCTAATTTGTCCAAAGTCTTTTCCAAGTCTAGAAAATGTTCAATCTTCAGTAACAATCTAGTTTCTGAATAGCCTTAAACTTTATTGCATCACCATCACCCACAAAGATGTATCTTTCAACATCAACCGGTGATCGATAATGCTATCTACTCTGCATATTCACGCTCAAATGAATAGGTGCATCAGAATCTATCCACTATATGTTCAGGCACATAAATCAACTCAACCCCTAAACAAACCAAAAAAAGAAAACTTAACTTTATTTGCTCAGCAAGCATGACACTACAAGAAATCATTCATTGTGTACCTACCTATTGGCTTAAGAAACAACCAATATCCTTATGTTGTCACTTTTGCCCCTATTGTTGAATACCAAAGACTTTCCTTAAATTTTATTGTGCCCTTACCTTTAATGGTGACCATATTTAGCACTTTCTCGTTGTCCAAATTTAAAATCATTCGACTTCACTTGCACTCAAAGGGGAAATCGATTTCTTCAACTCCCACCATTTCTTATGTCGCTTATAATCGACATTTAATTTACCATATTGTACTTGAAGATATAGAATGATAAATTGCACCAAGAGTCCATCACGGAGATATCCAAATTAAATATCCGAAGTTTGGAAATCAAATGAGCTAATTTTAGAATGTGCCATTATGTTGCATTAGTCATTGTACCTTACAGAGATTAGCTAAGACATGACAAGTTGCCTCGCCTTTCTCTTCATGGCATTGTGAAACTCTATTAAACACACAAAAATTTTCCTTATTGGTCACCATAGCATTTATGTCACTTCTAGAGTATTTGGATTGGCTTCCTAATGATCAAAGACTCAACTGTTTTAATCACTCACATTTCTCAAAGTACAAATTTGTTTGACTTTACTATTCTAATCGAGAGGTTTATGAGGATCATATTTAAATGTCAAGTCTAGATTCATAATGCCAAAGAACATAATAAACTCATTCTTTCTAACTCTTGAAATGATATTCCATAAGTGAAGGAATATAATGCTTAAATGAGCAGATATACTTTAAAGCGAACTTATAACTGAACACAGAAAACAACTTAATAACCTTAGGCTCACATATATAAGATCCGAAGAATATCCAAAATCAAACAAATTTATGATATATTTTCCCATCACAAAATGCCGGCACGACATTAATATCTCATCTTTGGACGATAATACTAACTCGTAATTGACATCTTGGTGTAGTAATCAAACACTGACAATAAGTCCTGTCAAATAATAGACCAATCTTTGGATCACATCTATTATCCACATGGAAACCGAATAATTGTCACGTATTTATCACCACATGTATATTTATAATTCTGCCAAACAATATTCTTCCTTTGGGCCGAATACAATCCGCATGAATTTATAAAAACACAAACCATATTACATCTCACCATGAATCAATTTCCATGTAGAGGTCACTTTGGCGACATTTCGCTTCAACAAATCCACTTAGAGACATAATAAATGCAAATACCGCAATACACCGATGTTTAATTTTACCGTATTGACCTTTTTTTTTGAAAAAAAAAGGAGGTCTATCAAAGTGGGTCGCTTATTTCTTCAAATCTTAACATAATACCTTTTACGGACCAATTATTAAATAAACGGCCCAACCGAATTATTGGTCGTAACCAAGATTATTGGCCAAATCCTAAATATTATTAATTTATTGGAAACCAAAAAAAACAATTCAACATGTTCTTTCACAAAGGGGAAAAAAATAAAAATGTACCGTCTAATTTTCTTTACATTCATTAATTGCGTTAGCGATTTCCATCTTTACGGTACAAAAAATAAAAAAAATATATATATACCGTATACTTTCCGTTTGCCTTCCACGTTTTAATGCTCGGTTAAATACAACATTAATACGTGATAAGCATACTACAAATTTAAGGCCCATTTAATAGCAAAAATAAAACTAATAATAATACTTATTCAAAGCCCTGATTCATTCTTCTGTATTGCTTCAACCTAAAAAAGTGCCGCCGCATCCCGTAAAAGTTCTTGAGATGTATAAACGAAAAACATTTATGTTCCCTTTTGTTTTATTTTAATAACAGGCCTTACATATAATAAATAATAATAATAAACCCTAGTAATAAACCTTATTGCAGCCGCTCACGAATCAACTAATAAGAATTGCATATAGCTGCTGGCTGATATACTCTACGCAGTATTCTCAAACCATTGATTTTGTTCGGTAAAAGAAAACAAAATTTATGCCGTATCAACTTAATAACAGCAACCCAAAAAAAATATTTATCAACCTACAATCCTCTCGATACAATGCAATCAAGGGTCAAAATATAAACGACGACTTTCGGAATGCATAATGATCAAAGTGTATTCCAGATCACTCTATCCAAATTAGAATCGGTTCTCGATAATTTAACATAATTCGCTCCGATACCACTTGTTGGATCTAACTTTATGTGATATGAATCACTTCAATCCAGGATCGTTATGCTAAACTATCGAGAATCAAAACAAGAATTAAACGTAAAACATACCCGAATCCATAGCAAATGGAAGACTCAGTAGATGTTGTAGGATCGATCTTACAGATCTACACACCGTCCTGGTAATTTTCGGATGAACCCTTTTAGAATTCTCTGTAGTTCTCTTTCTGTAGTTCTCTTTCTGGTAATGGGAGGTAGAGGAGAATAGATCGGTGTGTGATCGACCTAGGGACCATAACCCTCCTTATATAGTGAAATATATTTTAGATATTTCCATTTCTACCCATCAATGAAATAGAAATTACCACTTAGTCTCTACACATAAAATGCCCACACCCTAATGATACATCATAACTCAATAAACCGAATACTGTATTAGATCACTTTTACATCGGGCTAATATTTATTGACTGTCCATAATAAATAATTATTTCACATATAAGCTCAACCTTGGATTAATGATCCAACAAATACTAGTAATTTCACACCGACATTTGAGTGGAGTCTATGGACCCCTTGTTTCATGTGGGTTCGCCCACAAATTTTATGTTGGTTCATGTGCAAATCCTAGTTGGTGGTCCAAAACCAATAGGAACTCAACTTTTTAAAATGAGCCCCTACTTGTAAAAACTTTACACCAATGAATTTACTTGAAATTGATGATTTGGTGGTCCAATACTTGCACCTGGATCATCCTAAAATTAATGGGGTTCGCCTATGCCGCAAACGAAACATATGCGCAACAGAATAAGGCAAATTCTATGATGGTCCGGTCACAAGTATGACTTGTTGGTCCGGAACCATTCATATTACACTGTTCGCCAATGGTCCCACATGTCTAAAAATAATTTATTAATTTTAAATTTTGTGATTGGTTGAAATAGTAATAACATGGTGTGGCCGGCTGGATCACTGTAAAATCACTTACATAATAAAAATTAAAGAAGTCTAAATCCTCAAATAAGCATTCAGCAACATGCATGTTGTCTAACAAAACAGAATCTCAAAACCAAACAAATCTTCAAAGTAACAATCCATAAATTAACAAAAAAGCAAAGCAAATTGTGGCGGCAGGCCGCAATAAAACACTGAAAAAAAGAAAAAGAAAAAGAAAAAAGAAAATAACACTCCCAAAATGCCAACTCTCCTTTTAATCACTCCTCCACAGGCTCATCATGTGTCTCCTCACAACGACCTTCCTGCTTATCGATCATCTGAAACGTAAAAAAAAAAAAAAAAAACAAGTGAGTATTCTGGACCGCTCAATAAGAGAAGGTAGAAATGAAAATGTTTTCTGAGGGCAGCAAAAGAAAAATCATGCCCAGAAATTTTAGTAGTTTTTTAAGGAAGTGATATTGAAGATGATAAAAGTGACAATACAAATCACAAGAAACAAAAGTATATATATATATATAGCTATAGCCTAGCTAGTCATCATTCATATATAGTATGTACTTTTTTACTTCATGTACGTGATTGTCTTCTTCGGGGATCATGCCGTACGTACGTCTAGCTCGGGCCATAGCCATACATGTGTACGACCAGTAGCTCATCCAGAAATTTTCTTGGGGGGGGGGGGGGGGGTGGTGGTTTGTAAAACAATTCAAAGTAAATATATATACAAAGTCTTGACCTTACTAATTCTATGCCATTAATTAGGGTTGATGGAACTTACTTGGGTCTTCTTGGAGATGGCCGCGGCCCCCGGCTTGCAAATGGCGCCACAAGATTTGTTCGGCTAGAGGATTGCATCCGGCTATTTTCTCTACTCGAGGATGCCGCATTGTGATTTAGGTTTGGGTTTGGGTTTGGGTTTGGAGCACTTGCTCGTACAACACGCCTAGCCATCTCTTGCCCTAATGTCAGTTTTAGCAAAGGGGACATTGGTCCATACACTTCCTCCAATTGAGCAAATGATGGGGCAACACGAGCATGTGCATGCGTGTTTGTGTATGTGTTCGTGTCCGTCATAGAGACAGACATAGTTTGCCAATGCCGGGGGTTCACGACCGTAGTCGTGGGCAGATTAGAAGTACTAGGCATCAAGCGAATAGCTTGTGAGTCAACAGTTGTGCCCGTTGGCAGCTTTGGGGTAGGCATCATGCGAATAGTTTGTTTATCCCTAGTTATGCCGGCAGAGAAATTCGGGGTACGCATGATCACGGGCATATTATTAGGGGTGGGCAAATCGGGCATTTGCATGACATCGACATTAGTATTGTGCGGATTAAAAATCGACATTGGAGATGAATCTTGAAAAATAGTTTCTAGATGCATGCTGGAGAATTCTTCGTTACTCGTATTTAGTGGTGATGGTGTTTGTGGTGGTGCTGGCTGAAATTGCGGTGGGGTTGGACCAAACTCGTCTTCAATTTCCCCTGTGGCCTGAAAATATCAGGAGTGCACCAACTAACCATTTATCAAAACCTCTAATACACCCTAAAAAATATGTAATAAAACGGATGTGATCATAATATTTATCTACAAGTTTAGTATCTAAGTAAAAACTTTAACGTTTTACGTGTCTTTAGAAAATAAAATAAAAATTAAAATAAAACATAGACATAAAACGATGCACATAGTTTTTAATTAGACACAAAATTTGGACATGAATATTAGATAAGTGATATCTTCCGGTAATAAAATCGGATGAGATCACTTTTTTAATATTCATTTCCAAATTTAATGTCTAAGTAAAAATTACATCGTGTAGTGTGTTATTGGGAAAGGTTAAAAAATAAATAAATAAAATAAAAAGCACAATAAAATAGAACATACACAAAACGACGTTTTTACTTCATGTATATTTGGATAATTAACATGCAATATTGGTATGATAATATAAGTCACTTGTATATACATACTATATATATATATATATATATATATATATATATATATATAATATTTTAAAGAATAATGTTAACATTTAACGTGCTTGGAAGTCTCACAACAATTTGATTATCATTAAAAAAATATTAATAAATAGATAAAAACAAAATCAAACTAAAGGTAATGAAGAAAAATAGAATAAACTCTCATTGACATTAATAATATGAAACAAAATATATAATAATAAAAATGGGAATATTTAAAACCTGTATATCAGATGGTTCTCCTGTTTGGTGGTCAGTTACCCCTTGTTGCCAAGAACAGAAGTGATCCCAAAAAATATACCACCATTCTCTCAGAAATCCCTCTTCAGAGTCAGATGCTGTAAGACAATTACAAGAATAAAAATAAAAATAAAAATCAAGGAAAGATGATATATTATTATGATACATATTGAATTCCAGAAGCAAATCTATTTTAGAACCTCTAAGAACACATGCATGAAATGCTCGATCTTAAGGATTTTTTTTTTCATTTTACAATTTCAAATACTACATTTTCGAGTTTACACAATACCTATCCAAGATAAAATACATCAGATTCTTAGTTTTACACAATTAATTAATCTAGATGAATTTAGTAGATATAAAAGAAATTTTACTAAATTAAATCTGGATAAATGCGGTAAGTATAAAGAAAATTTGAGTAACCTAGTAATCAACGTCACTGCATTTGATTCTAAAAAAAATAAAAACCGTCACTGCATTTCCTAGTTTCAATCAGTGTTTTACTGAGACAGTAGGTATCAAGTCCATGCGTAATTCAAATGAATGTAATAATCTGTAGCACACATTTCACCTGGTAATCGGATTAATGGTTACCGTCTTAAATTTAGAATTAATTATACGGATTTAAACATTCAAACATTGAATTTGATCAATTAAACCACCGTCAAAATTCCAGTCGTTTATTCGTGTGGGGCCGATCATGTGATTCGCGATCATCGATCTTTCGGTTTGCTTTTTATTACATTCGCCTCGCGACACCAAATCAGCAAGCTTTGAATTTCACCGAATAATCCAACCAGAATTAATCCATATATATATATATATATATATATATATATATATATATATACACACCGTACCGAAAATGCAATAATTCATCTAAAAAAAATTTAATGATAGAAAGAGAGAAATTAAAGATCTACCCATTAGCTCAGGTTTAAAATTGGCCTCCTTGGCAAACATGTCAGCTACTTGAGGTATGTTTTTTCTCAGCATATAATCATGAATATACAAATCAAACCTGAAAGAAACACCAAATTTATTATAAAAAATAATCTAAAAAACTTTGAAAATTAATTCTATTAAAAAATAAAAGAGAAACAAGTACAAATCGAGGCCGGGTAACAAATCTTAATTTCAACATCAAGAAACCTCTCAACATTTTATTAGTTATATGTGCTTCAAGAAAAGTTATATATAAATGTACATATATGCTTCAAAAAAATACTTCATTTGTAGCTAACTTACAATTTTCGAGCATCAAAATTATCACTCATTATCACAGCTCTGAAAATTTGCTACCTAAGAAAATCTGGCAGAAAATAATTTTTTCAAAGAAAAGAAAATATTTTTTTAAAATTATAAAAGAAAGGTGTATGTATATGTTATTTGTGTATCTGTGAAAAAGAGAAGAGAGTGGTGGGGATACTTATTGAGTAGAGAAGAGAGAAACAGACAATATAGCATGCGAAATGAGGTGGAAAAAATTAGAAGAAACGAACAAATATTTGTTGTAATTTTAGAATACAATTTTAAAAGGGGTTGGGGTATTGTGTTATTAAGAGACTCACAACAAAATTCATTAATAAATGTTATATTTTCTTTTTTAAGATTATTCGTTTTCAGTATACTCCCTCACTCTTCTATATGTGTTGGATTTAACCGTATATGATATAAATTTTCAATGCACGATAGTTATGCTAAACTATCAAAAATTTAAATTAAAAATGAAAATGGAAGCATACTTGAATCCGTAGTGCTGCAGATTTCCCGTAGGAACCGATTTTCTAGATCTACACAATTCCCAAAGCTTTCCAGAGAACCCTTTAGAAATCCTCTGTAGACTATCTGATGATGGGAAACAGAATAAAATAGAATAATAGTGTGTGACATAGAGACCATTACCCCTTCATATAGCGAATTATATTTTAGGTATTTTTATTTCTACACATCAACGAAATAGAAATTACCTCTTAGTCTCTACTCATAAAAAGTACACACCCTAATGATACACTATAGCCCAATAATCGTAAACCATAATACATCACTTTTACATCGGGCTAATATTTATCGACAACCCATAATAAATAATTATTTCACATATAATCCCAACGTTGGATTAATGATCCAACATTGAGTAGTTGCAATAACCAAGCATGTTGAAAAGCTAGGATGCACTGAAACAGATATGCGGATACGGGATACACATGTGATAAAAAAAGATAGGATACCGGTATGGAGGGTATTTGTGTAAATATTACAAGTATAAGTACTACGTACATGTTGTCTTCATTTTTAGCAGTATTGCATCGTTTTTAACAACTTTTCATTCATTGTCTAATGATATTTACTCATTTTTAGACATGGTTCTTCATTATTTTGATCTCATGACCAAGGAATGCGACCAAAACGGACGGTGCTCATACGATCATTTTAGGGTGACACTCATGGCCGCTACGATGCCAGAGATGGCTTCATATGCAACAACTCCTCCTCCACCGATGTCCTACGCGCGTATAATGAAAGTTGAAGTGCATTCTCCTACATGTATATCTCCTAATTCGTTTCATCTTTCCACCTTTAAAGGTGAAATTTCGTATATAATCCCCCAAGCCACGAAATTCACAATCACCATCAATTTTAACCAGGCATTGGTAAAGAAATTCTCGCATGGAAGACCTACCCCAGAAGCCATCAAAAAATTTCTTGAAGTACAGTACATCAAAGGAAAAGAATTCACATTAGGTTTGCTTGACAATATAAACATACCCTAATTCAATTGAAGATCGACGAGGATTACATCCGGCTATTTTCACGCCCTACCTGGCAAATCAGAATCAAAACAATACGAATATGTAAGTGGACAACGGATTTTCATATAGATAAGAAATCACATTTAGTCCCAGTTTAAATCTAGCCCATACACTGTAGACTATTGATATATATCGGAACCATAGTAGGGAATTGCACCATTAATTTGCATAGAAGACGGTTCACATGAAGGTTGGGTAGGTTTGGGTAGGATTAATTGGATAATTTGTTTGGTTAACCCCGTAATCACATTGTCTAAACATTTGAATATTTTATTCTCTTATTTTCTTTATTCATAACAACTTCTATAATCTATTTGCACTATTTTGGTCCACGACCACACTTTCGTTTGGCCTATTGGTTTATGTTTTGGTAAACATTTATTGTAATCTAATCTTTGTGGGATCGACCTTGACTCGCTAGACGCTATACTGCAATTAATCTAGTCATTTTGCTAGTATCGTGTTCGACAATGATCATGCAGCTATAGAATAATCAAGGACCTTCATTGGCTAGGGTTTAGATTCAAGTGGACGTTCAAAAGAATATGCCATCATGCATAGAGTACATTAAGCGAACAGTATTCGTGAAACAAGCTCGTGTTTGGCTCGTTAGTGTTCGTGATCGTTTGTTCGTTTAGCTTAACGAGCTGAGCTCAAACATGAATGAAGGCTCGTTTGCTTAACAGACAAACATGAGCTTGGTTCGTAAACGTTCGATTATGTTCGCGAACGTGCTTATATAAATACATCAATTTACAGTAACCCTGACTCAAAAGAGGATAATTCATTCATTCAACTAATAGATATTATAGATTGAATTTATATAATGTTTAGACATTTTTATAGTAATTTTAGTTGTGTAACATATATAATTTTAATGTCTAACTTGTTATTTTTACATTTGCACTTTCTGTTTTATATTTTAACTAACCGAACTCGAGCCAAACTCGAGTCGAAAGACAAAAAATATGTTTAACGAGCCGAGCTCGAACACAAGCTCAAACATTTCATCATTTAAACGAGCCGAGCTCGAACATAATTTTTTGTTCGTTTAACAAACGAACGAGCTCGTGATCTAAACGAGCTCGAGTTCGAACCACCAATACTCGGCTCGTTAACAGCTCTTCATGCATATAGATACAAACATAAAATGGTGACGGTTTTTGGCAACATATCATTCCTGAAGGTAAAAACTAGCCTACTGCAAATTTTCTAGAACTAATATATTTGGGTCATGACGAGAATAATTGTCCCTTAAAACATCTCAATTCTCGACCTGCTCCCAAACAGAAAGAATCTTTTGTATAGGTATATGTTCCTAAACTGAAAGATACAGATTTTATGGATCAAGACACGGAAAAGGCTCATGAAGGGGATCACCGCTCGTCAAAGAATGTTTGGTGGAGTAGTGCGCGAAAAACAATATTGTATTTTTTTAATTAAATAAAAGTGAAAATACATTTTCTTATTAATCTTTTATTTGCTCTTATGTATAGTTATAAATGTCACTGCAAGAAAATTCATGGGGGTTCGTTATGTAACCATAAAACTCAGTGTACAAGTGTTATATACGGAAGATTGAGTCTATGGTGAACTACCTTAAAAATTAAGTCCGTGATAAATTTGTTTGAATCATACTTGAATGGAGTTTGGGATCGATCTTACACTCAAATTACTATTAGTGCCCCAGGTAACTTAGAGTGTGAGTGTTTATCTGGGCCGTCGGTGTTGGACACCTTGGTGACTGCACTTATCCTGATAAAGTTCACGTAGGAATATACCGATTTGAAATGATGATCCCATACTAAGTATGTAACGAGAGATTCTAAATGAATTACAAGATGACCGTTTATGGCTTAATCTTAATTCTGGTGTGGTTATAGATTCAAGGCTTTTCAGAGGTGACGTTAGACTTGGAGGTATGGTTGGCCTAGTGATGCCTTCCTTAATCCCGGACATCACAGCATCACTCATAGATCGATAATCGGGAATGCAAGTCACAAAGATGGAGTCCACTCCTTCCTCGTAAGAGGAAGTATATAGACGGTTCCCTCTGGTGTTGATCTTGGAACTGATCGATTGTGAACACATCTACTAAGATCGAATGGATCTCTGTCACTAAGATCAATGGTATATCGAGGATAAGAAGTTATGGAGAGGTCTTACGGAAGATACCTTGCTCTGTATACGAACGGACTGCGGAAGCTATCTATAAGTAAGTGGAGTAAAATGTTCTATATACCGGAAGAGTGCAATCTTGGATCTATAGTGATACCACACCAAGATTAATGGAATCGGATGATTAGACTGGAATGTTCGATAGGTCATTCGAATCATTGGATTTTCTGGATATAGGCACATCGTCCCCAACTTATCCCTCGCAATTTACTATTATAAGCACCCCTCGATAAATGTATAATTAGGAAAAATATGTTTTTCAAAATATCTAAGTATAAAAGTACAATTAGTGAAATAAAGTTTTTAAAGTTTTTCACAGAAAAAGATTAGTCATATTTTATTTATGAAATAAATAAGAATTATAAAAATATGATTTTCTTAACTAAATGACTAATATGCGCCAAGATTGGATTAATTAGGAAATAGTTTCTTACTTGGGCTTTATACTTAGTATGATTAAGTGTAGGCTTATTTTGTTGTAGGCTCATTACTTAATTTAGATTGTAAATAAAATCCTGATGGATAATGTCTAACGGATTAGCCTAATTGGACTTAGGAGCTCACCTAATAAACTAAAGCCTGCTTAAGGATTCTATATCCTTCCTAATTCCCTAATTAAGTCTATATAAGGATTAGCTAAACCTAATCATCTACTTGGGGGTTGAGGCGCCACTCATAGGGGTATTTTGGGAAAATACTCTCGCTCCTAAATACTTAGAATCTAAGGTTGGATAAAGATCAAGATCATCATCTTTCTTCATGGAGATTAACCTTGCTAAAGAATTCTTGGAGTTTGCTTGGAGAAGAGATCACTACCTCGGTTTTGAGAGGATCAAGTTGGAAGATCTTTATGTCCATCTCATCTTCATCTTCTCTTATCCCAAGTGTTGATTTTCGCTTGTTTCTGGTCATGTCATGATTTCCAACAGTCGATGATCATGTTCTACACCGATTTTAGGAGAAAGCTCAGATCAACACGTAAAATATACATAAAATTTATAGTACAAGAAATTTCTAGTTCAGGTACATTGACAGTTATCCAACTCGAAGTCATGGAAATACATACGATGATGATGAGTAGTAATAACAACAATTGCGGGAAAGTATTTTCCATTGATTTGATTGAGTACAATAGTAGGCTATTTATACTACATAGCCATAATGTAAACGCAATAATACACAATAAATGCGATTGATTACAATGATTCATTTCCATGATTTTGTGTATCTAGAATATTCTGAACACGCCCCATAATATCATGGTAATGCAATAAACATGGAGATTTACTTGTAATGAATGAATCTTTCCTTCACATGGTGTGTCTGCAACAACTTCACCAGATCAATCGGCATCAACTGCTTCCAACTCGATATTGCTTGCATCCCGTAATAGAGAGGAGGAAATATGTGGAGGGAATCGCATACCCTAAAAAAAACTGGGATAGGAAGGAGTCATAGAATAAGGAATAGAGAGGAGAATATAGTGGGAGGAAGATACCCTAAAAAAAAACTAGATAACCCGAAAACGTAGAATAGTCATGAAAAAAAAAAACGTGGAGGGAAGTTGATTCCCTAAGCAAAAAAGAAAAGGAGCGGAGGGTTGTACCCTAACAAAAGAAATGGAGGGATGTACCCTAACAAAATTAATGTAAGAAAAGGCATGGAGGGGTGTACCGTAATGAAAAAAAATGATTTTAATAGAGGAGAACAGCAATGATCAGATAGAGATTGAAGGCAGGGAAAAAAAATTAGACATGAAGAGTACGAAAGGGAAATTTTTTGAGACGGTAGAAAAGATTAAAGCTTTATCAAGCCCATTAGCAGGACACATAAGTTTTCATAGCCGGCGAAGGTAACGACACCAATAGAAATTTATTCAGAATATTAGAGAAGACATTAAATAAAAATAAAACAACAAAGGTAAAAGTGAACACGAGGGGTGAGGGTTCGACCATATTAATGTCACAAACCCCTACCCTGACATTTTTCTGTAGAGATCGCTCAGGACCGAAAGATGTTAGTCTTAGAGCTCTGATACCTTAACAATAATTGAGGGAAAGCATTTTTCATTGATTTGATTGAGTACAATAGTAGACTATTTATACTACATAGCCATAATGTAAACGCAATAATACTCAATAAATGCGATTGATTATAATGATTCATTTCCATGATTTTGTGTATCTAGAATATTCTCAACAGGTAATGCTAGCATAAGTGGCGGTAATTTATATACTGAACATCAATCCAAATGACATGTTTGTCAGACAAATTATTGACTCTAAGTGTGCTAAAAGTAATTTGTAGTGCATGTAGTAAAAAATTAGTAAAGAGCGGAGTACGAAGTGTTTTTGTGGTGCCAATTGGATCTCTTCATTTTTTACGTGCAAATAAGATACTTAGTTGTGAAAGACATGAAACACCCACGAATATCCTTAGATCCGTAGATATCCGGATGGACATGGTATGGGTTTAAAATATCCTACCCGTACGAGTAGTGGGTAGGGTATGGGTATGGGTATGAAATTTTTTTATGGGTAGGGTATGAATGCCGCCAAACTCGTACTTACTTGTGCCCATTGTAATCCCTATTGATACGTGACTATGTTGATATTAATTATGTAAAATGACGCATTTATATGTGAACCATTTCATCTCATATGCAAGGTTGTAGTCAAAACAAACCATTCCTGTGGAAATATTGGAAATATTAATCCTATTACATATGTCACTTATGTAACATGACATATTAATTGTATTATATAAACAATTAATATGTCATAAACAATTAATGTCATAAAATAACTCTATTTTGTCCTATTATGTAATAGCCGACTCTAGCAATTAATACTAGCCGGCTCTAGTAACTTTTACTTTACTATCTAGGACCTTCCCATTCTTGCTTGTATCTATTTATACCCATTTTTTAAACATGAATAAACAAGTTGAAGTTTACTCAAGTATTATTACTTTCTCAAACTCTCTTCATGGTATCGGAGCCATAATATTTTTATCCGCTGCAAAATCTCATTTTTCAAGAATGTCTTCATTATCCGACGCATCTTCACCCTCAGTAGAGTCCCAGCAGCCTCAGCAGACTGGGGTCACTGAAAACTATTCGTTTACAAATCACAGACTTGATGGCAACAACTACCGATGTGGTCAAGATCTATGAAAATGTATATCTCGTGGCCGAGCAAGATGGGATACTTGTGCAGTTCCAAACTGCCCTTCTTTGGACGACCCCAAGTTTGAAGCATGGGATACAGAAAATAACCAAGTCATGACCATCCTCACGAGGTCAATGACAAAAGAGATCAGTGAGAACTTCATGATGTATGACACTGCTAAGGAAATGCAGGATAATGCCGTAGACCTTTACTCAAAGAAGGACAATACATCCGAGGTCTATGATCCTGAAGCCCAAATCAAAATTGCGCACAAGGTGATGCATGCAGAAACTCAATACTTTAACCTACTATCTAAGGCATGGCAACACTTAGATATGTTGGAAACTTACCCCTGGAAGGATGTAGAGGATGCAGCTTTATACAAGGATATCATTGAGAAAAAGAGGGTATTCAAATTCCTTACTGGATTGAACACATCTCTTGATGATGTTAGAGGTAGAATTCTTGCTACTAAACCTCTTCCCAACCTCAAATATGTGTTTGCTGAAGTCAAACATGAGGAAAGCAGGAGAAAAGTGATGCTTTGCAAAACAACTCTGCATCCCCACTCTACCGATAGCTCAAAGAATGTTGGTGGTCGTGGCTTCTACGAGGTTAATGAGACTTACAGGAAACCTACTGAGAAGACAGGAAAGTTGTTCTGTGACCACTGCAAGCGCACAAATCATACCAAGGACACTTGCTGGAAACTACATGGTAAGCCTAACTCCTCTAAATCCTCCAAAACAACCAGGGAGAGTCAGGGCAGACATGTAAGTGAAGAAGGGGACAAGGACACTACTCTGGATGCTCAGTTTGCTGCCTTCAAAGCCTTCCTTACTCAACAAAAGGAAGGTAGCTCTATTACTGACATAGCTACTCATGCTAAAACAGGTATATTCCACTCAGCTCTCAGTAATGATACATGGATTGTTGATTCTGGGGCTTCATCCCATATGATTGGTAACAAGAGGCTCATATCTCACTTTAAGCCCTGCCATCAAACCCACAAAATTAGGATTGCTGATGGATCTATTTCATGTGCACAAGGTTTTGGAAATGTTAAACTTACTGATAAGATCTATCTGCAGGATGTCCTGTTTGTTCCAAAATTAGACTGTAACCTTATATCTGTCAGTAGACTCACTAAAGACCTAAATTGGACAGTCTTGTTTAATAACAATCAGTGTATATTCCAGGATCTTTCTTCACGAGTGTGATTGGGAAAGCTAAAGCTCTGCTTTCAGATTGTTTATGGTCAATCCTATCAAGACAGAAAGAGTGAAGACTTAAACAACCCTCGTGACACCGCAACCAAACCTTAGACAATATCATGTTATGGCATTATAGACTAGGTCATCCAAGTTTTGGTTATTTAAAATCTGCAATTCCTGAATTGTTTAAAGGATGTAACCTCATGATCTTCAATGTGATATCATCGCTTTGCCAAACTTACTAAATCATGTATACTAAAATACCTTATCTACCTTCCACACCTTTCACTTTGATTCATAGTGATGTATGGGGACCTCAAGAGTTAAAAGTATAACAGAGGAAGAGGTGGTTTGTCACCTTCATGATGACCACACCGTAATCACATGGTGCTTTTTATGAAAGATAAATCCAAAGTGGAACCATCTTCCAAGAATTCTATAACATGGTATTCACTCAATTTGACACTAAGATTAAAATCTTAAAAACAGATAATGCCCTGGAATACTATGAGTCCAACCTCAGCACCTTCCTGAATGATAAGGGAATTGTTCACATCAGTAGCTGTGTAGAGACACCTCAGCAGAATGGGGTTGCTGAGAGGAAAAATAGGCACTTACTGGAGATGGCTAGATCAATCATGTTCACCACACATGTGCCAAAATACATGTGGGGTGAATCTATATTAACAGCCACATATCTGATCAACAGGTTACCCAGTAGAGTGTTAGGTTTCAAGACTCCCATCCAAACCCTGCTGACAACTCATTCCTGCCCTCATCTCATTGCTGACTTGCCTCCAAAGATCTTTGGATGTACTGTGTTTGTCTATATTCATGCCCAACACAGAAGAAAACTTAATCCTAAAGCTCATAAGTGCATCTTCCTAGGCTATGCCAACGACAGAAAAGGTTACAAGTGTTACTCTCCCAATGACAAAAGATTTTACAATTCTATGGATGTAAAATTCTTTGAAAAAACCCCATACTACAGAACACCTACTGAGACAATCACAGATGGCAACCTTATTGAAATTGAGCTCACTCCAATCCCTCAACCAACTCCTCAATGATTCTCGAACCTCAAGCCGCCAGCCTCATCGAGCCCACCAAAGATCTCATCGAACCTCACCACCATCGAACCCACTCAAACCTCGAAGCCCCCAGGCCTCATCGACCTGCTTATTCCACTGATATTGATGACAGACCCATTGCTGTCCGAAAGGGAAAGAGATCATGCACTAATCACTCTATTCATACTTATGTGTCTTATGATCACTTGTCACCGTCTTTTGCTATGTTTACACAGGACTTGGATTCTCACTCCATCCCTAAGAATATACAAGAAGCTCTTCAACATGATAGGTGGAAGGCAGCTGTCAAAACTGAAATGACTGCTCTTATTGACAACCATACTTGGGATCTCACCACTCTCCCACAAGGAAAGAAGACAGTCAGCTGTAAATGGCTATTCACCATCAAGTACAATGCTGATGGCACTATTGACAAGTACAAAGCAAGATTGGTTGCAAGGGGCTTCACCCAAACATATGGACTTGACTACAAAGAGACATTTGCACCTGTGGCAAAACTCAACACAGTCAGGGTGCTGATCTCACTTGTTGTCCAACTTGACTGGCCACTCCACCAATTGGACATCAAGAATGCCTTCCTAAATGGTGACCTCACTGAGGAAGTATATATGACTGTACCTCCTGGTTTTACCAACACTCACACTAAAGGGAAAGTATGCAAACTGAGAAAATCTATATATGGCCTGAAGCAGTCCCCAAGGGCATGGTTTGGCAAACTTACTACTGTGGTTAAAGCTGCTGGATATCATCAGTGTAACTCAGATCACACCATGTTTATCAAAACAACAAACCAGAGAAGATCCATCCTTATTGTCTATGTGGATGATATCATCCTTACTTCGTGATGACCTGTTTGAGATCCACACTTTGAAGACCTGGCTTTGCCAAAGTATTTCAAGTTAAAGATTTGGGCTACCTCAAGTACTTTCTTGGTATGGAAATAGCAAGAAACAGCCAGGGTATATCTGTCTCACAAAGGAAGTATGTGCTAGACCTACTGAAGGAAACTGGCATGATAGGCTGCAAACCAGCTATCTCCCCAGTAGACCAGGTAATCCACTAGTACATGGTAATGTTGTTTGTAAGAAAGGAACAATATCGAGACTTGTAGGAAACTCATATATCTCTCTCATACAAGACCGATATTGCATATGGAGTTAGCCTTGTCGGTCGGTTCATGCATTGCCCTACCGAGCACCATTGGGATCTTGTTTATAGAATACTCAGGATACTTGAAGTCCACTCGGCCGTGGGCTTACACTTCACTAAGTCTACCGACGGATCGGTGAAGGTCTATACGATTGTCGATCAATTTGGTTGCCACATAGACATGAAGATCTACCACAGTTATTGCTCATATGTATGGGGTAATCTTGTCACATGGAGAAGCAAGAAACAACCTCACTGTCTCTGTAAGCGATCTTGAAGGTTCGAACTCGAGGAAGCTGGTTTTGGGCATTTGTGAAGCATTATGGCTAAAAAGAGTCCTTACTCGACCTTCAATGAGACCATGTCAGACCGCCCAACAACCTATCATACTCTGCTGTGACAATAATTCAGCATTATACAAGGCAGAGGATCCAGTCCATCATGATAAGACAAAACATGTGGACATTGACAGACATTTCCTTAAAGAGAAGATTGATGCCAAGATCATTCAACTTCAGTATGTTCCCTCAGCAGCCCAAAATGCTGATATTCTCACCAAGGCAATACCACCGCTTATGTTCAAAGAGATGAGTAGTAGCAAACTTGGTCAGTATTGACATATACAACCCGATTTGAGGGGTGTGGAAATATTGGAAATATTAATCCTATTACATATGTCACTTATGTAACATGACATATTAATTGTATTATATAAACAATTAATATGTCATAAACAATTAATGCCATAAAGTAACTCTATTTTGTCATATTATGTAATAGCCGACTCTAGCAATTAATACTAGCCGGCTCTAGTAACTTTTACTTTACTAGCAAGGACCATCCCATTCTTGCTTGTATCTATTTATACCCATTCTTTAAACATGAATAAACAAGTTGAAGTTTACTCAAGTATTATTACTTTCTCAAACTCTATTCAATTCCATATCATTTTTAATACGAAAAAAACGGATGATTATTTTTATTAAAAATCACAACTTTTTTGTTTCTGATAGTTCTTTCGTTCAAGAATTAAATCGAAATCATCAAACTGTGTCCGATTGATCGAAATTGAGTACAGGAGAATTAAGTGGTTCGGCTCCACGACAAACCCTATGGGGGAGTCGACATGAGTGACTTTTCTGGGTCCCATTTCGGTTCTGATCTGCATATCCGGGTTGAAGTTATTTGCATCTTGATCGATCAAAATATGTTGTTAACGTTCATCGTTTCTAAACCATAATTAGGTTTTATTGATAGATTAATACTTGATAAAAATAATTAGGGTTCCTGATCAAAAAAATTGCACATGTGTTTTTGTTCAAAATGTTTGATGATGAACACGAACAAAATAAAAATTCATAGCAGCCTCGGGACTCAAGTAGGTCGTTTCCACGACACAATTCCTCGTGACAAGTGCATGTAAGATATATCTTGGGCTAGGCTATGCAACTCAAGTTGTTGAATACTACCTCCGTCCCACAAAAATGTCCACATTTAGAATATCAATACATCATTTAATACATTTTTCCAAACATATCCCTATGATAACATTTAATGTTTATACTATCATTTCATATTCCAATAGAGTATTTATTATATGATAGGGGTGTATTTGTCCATTTGTACTTAAAATAAAACACATTAATTATTTTCTTAATCTGTGTGCACCACAAAAGATGGACTTTTTTTATGGGACGGAGGTAGTAATATTTTTTTCAATTATTCATAATCCCTCCGTTTTTTTATCTGTCGCAGAGAGAAAAATCACACAGATTAAGAAAATAATTAATATGTCTAAAATATAGTATTTGAAATGTTTTTTTATTGGAGATGTAAATACTTTGTTGGTAAATGAGTTTTTAGTATTGGAAATGTAAAAAATAAATAAAAAAAGTATTGAAAATGTATTTTTTTTATTGGAGATGTAAATACTTTATTGGTAAAGGAGAAAAAATAATAATAAATGATGCATTGAAAATATAAAATGACAGATAAATAAAAACAGAGTAAATTTTGAAATGTGACAGATAAAAAAACGGAGGGAGTATAATATTGGATTATTTATAGACTCTTGGTTTCTTTCAACCCATTGTAGCAAGGGCAGATTCACGTGTATGAGGGGGTCACGTGACCCCTTTACTCAAATTAAAACATTAAAAAAAAATTGCGAAACGACATCATTTTGGTAATAAAAAAATTTTGGCCTGAATTACTCCACTCCAACCCAGCCCGACCAGAAATTTTGACCTAAATACCCGTCCAACCCGAAAAAAAATTTAGGGTTACTATATTTTGTGACGAGTGACCCCACTGAACTTTGACTCTGGATCTGTCACTGCCTTATAGTACTTTTTTTTATTACTGCCTTGTAGCCACTTGTTGACCCCCTTCTACATAATTTTATGAAGAAACTAGCTTGGAACGGTACAGGGGCAGCTAAAGTGGTTTCCTCAGACACCTTAAGTCATTTTTGGCTGATGATCTCGAAATCCGAAGGTCGTGTTCGAAATCGTAGATTAGCTTGGAATTTGATTGGCTTTGTGTTTTCTTTTTTTGTAGTCTTCAAAATTTTGTAAGTTGTGGCATTCCACTTTGATTTTTAAATAAAAGATCGTTTTTCCAAAAAAAAAATGTATTTTGTGTATTAAAGTAAATTAATTAATTAAAAGGTAACCATGTGTAATCCGAGAAGAGCTATGGTGTAACGGATATTTATGGGTATACTAAGTAAAGGGATGTGTTGTATCCAAATCACACCTATATACCCACGCACCCATGTTGGGTTTGAGAGAATAAATAAAAATTTAGCAGCACACTCAATTAATTGATATAACTCATAAAATACTCGCTGCACCATCACTTTTCTTGTGTAGCCCTTGTTCTCTTCCTAATGTTAGGTCAACAAAGTGAACAGAAAATCTGTGTCCGGGACCCACACAATCCTTTTTAAGGAGGACCCACACTCTTCTGTTATTCCCATTTTTTAAAATAAATATTTATTGTTATACTACTACCTCCGTCTCAAAATATAAGTCACTCCACATCTTTTTGATTGTCCCAAAATATAAGTCATTCTACATTACCAATGAATTATTTATTACTATTTTCTCTATCTTACCCCTAATTTTTATTAACCATCCAACTACTTTTCAATACTTTATAACTATTTTATTAATGATAGTCAAAAGATATTTTATTCATTTCCACTTAAAATTTATGTCATTCAACCACTTTTTTAATCTGTGTAAAAACACCAAAAATGACTTATATTTTGGGAGGGATGTAGTACCTCCGTCCCAAAATGTAAATTCATTTATCTTTTTGGTTTTGTCTCATAACGTAAGTCAATTTAGAAAACCAATAAAGAATTTATTATATTTTCTTATTTTACCTCTCATTTATTATATACTCACTCATTTTCCACTATTTTGCATTAATAACAATGAAATGTCATTTTAGACTTTTTTTCCATTAAATTAACGACACATAACAAATTTAACCAACTTTCTTAATTTGTGAGGAAAATTTCAAACGGGGGATGGAGGTAGTAATAAAGAAAAGGATGGTGATATATCTACTACACATAGTGTGTAGTGGATGTATCACTACACAATCTTGGCTATTTATTTTAGTGTGTACGGTTTAATCATTGGAGGATGTGGTGATAGTGTATATGCACTACACAATATGTGTAGTGCACATATCATTTTTCTAAAGAAAAGGATGTCATTCTCTCACTCTTTTGCTTTTGTGTAGTCTATCTACATTTTTTGAAGCAAAAAAAGGCATCTATAATTACCAGCTTATTTATTCAAAAAAAAATAAGGCCTCTAAAGGGTCGGGCAACCGTAGTGGCTCTATAATTCTTCCTTTTTGTTAGGGTGGTGATACATCCACTACACATAGTATGTATCATTATCACAATTGCTTCCGCAGCTGCTGGAAGCCAAGTTGGTTACACCCGTACCTCCCAGACCAGTATCAGATCCACCTCCGAGGAATCATAATCCTAAATCCTAATACCAGGCGTGAATATCACATGGGAGGAGCATGACACTGGACTGATAGATGTTACAATCTGAGACACCGTTACATACGTCTTTTAATCCTATAAGAACTCGACCATCCGTTAGCCTATGATCATGCCCTTATCAAGCATACCGGAAGATCTATTTAACCCTTTCCCCGCTCGGTTGGACCCAACACTTGGCCTTTTGCTAAGCCTGTCTTGTGGTTGTCATGTGGTAGCTTCTTCACCTAGTTGTGCGGGCTTGTAACATGAAGGGCGGACTGACCGGCCCCCGGCTGCTTTGGGTCGCGCTTATGAGATGGCGGGTCGCAAGCTTGTCGACTGGTTCTCGGCCTCTGTCTGACTTAGGTTAATGCGGGCTCGGTGGGCTGAGGACCCTATCAATCGCTCGTAGCGTCGGACGGACCCGATTGTGGATCCGCGGGCACTTTTGCGGGTCAGGCGTATCAGTTTTATTTACTAGTGGATAATATAATATGATAAAAATTAACGATTAGAAATTTAAAATGTTTTTTCTTAAAAAAATTTGTGTAGATAAAAAAATAATTGTCGAGAGAAATTGAAATAAAACACTCCCTCCGTTTTTTTAACTGTCACACTTGGAAAAAAATAATTGACCATGTTCATCCTAAAATGACTAACCTTAAGCTAAAAAGTGACCAGATTCATCCAAAAAATGACAGTTATTTTTTCCGGAAATGTGACAGTTAAAAAACGGAGGGAGTAATATAATGTATAAAATAATGGTTAAAAAGGAAATAAAGTAAGGGGGTTTCTATCGGCACCCTCAGTATTACTATCGTCACCCTTTTTTGATTATTTTTTTCTATTTCCGGGACCACACTAGAAATGTCAGCATCACTGACGTTCCTTTTCGATATTAACGTCAGTGGACTGACGTTACTAAATAGTGACACTTTAATTAAGTAAATGTCGGTGCCACCGATTTTGGTTTTGAATAGATTCGTTAGTGTCACTGAATTTGGTTTTCAATAGCAATGTCAGTGCCACTGGCGTTGTGTTCATTAAAAATAATCGTGGTGCCAAAGTAATTTTTATGGTACCGGGAGTAATAGGGTGCAAGTAGTAAAAATGAGAGTGCCGATAGAACCCCTAAAGTAAATAAAGTGAAATGGTGAGAGATGATTTAATTTTTTTTTATTTGTAGTTGAAAAAATGATTGGTGGGAGAAACTGTAAAAATGATTGGTTAACTGATATAAAATAGGGGAAAGGATTCAGAAGGACAATGAATGTCATAAATGGGGATGAAAATACAACTTTCATTTTGTGTGATTAAAAAGAACAAATTTAAATTAATGGACAGAAATACCCATGATATTTTTTTGGAAAAATTGGAGTAAATGTTGTGCCATAAATTGCGGAGAGTGAATCTGCCAAATCAATTTATTCAATTTATAAAAAGAAATAGTAACGGTCAATAATATATGGTTACAATAAAAAATGTAGTAACACAAGAAGAATGTACTAACATTTTTTAAAAAATAGTTACAACCAAAGAAATAAAGGTACAATAAAAAAGATGCAATAGCACTCGAAAAACATGTAGTAACAGCCAATAAAATTAATATAGTTAAAGCCAAAAAATGAAGTAACATTGAAAAAGTAGTAGTAACAAGCGATAAAATAGATGTAGTTACAATAAAAAATGTAGTAACACTGACATGGATCGAGTAACATAGGTGGAGTAGTTTTGCATCAAAATTTGAAAATTGTAGATAAAGTGAGTATTTTGTTTTACTCAAAATAAAAAATATAGTTAATTGTCAATTAAGACACATTTAGAAAGATGTCAGGATTTTAGGACTATATTAAAAGATTTTTGTCAAAAATGATATTTCACTAGTGAAAGTGAAAATGATAGTGAGTTTGAAAGTGAATTACGTTGGTTTTGTGCTGAAAAATCAAAGTAATTCACTTTCGAATTCACTTTCATTTTCACTAGTGAAATGTCCTTTTTGACAAAAATATTTTCTTATATTCTTTTTTGCATGACATCTTTCATATTGTGTCATTTAGGACCATTATCCCTAAAAAATATATAGTGATAATTGATGCATAAATCATGGAGAATTGATTGACGGAGCATTAAATGCGTTTTTTGGGTAGAAAATCATTAAATGACAGATTTTTAAGGATCGCAACCGAATGTAAAAGAGATCAGCGCATATCAAGAATTTTTTTTATAAAAATAGTTTAAAAAAAGGTATTGTTGGAAATTTATACTATTTTTGTCTTCATTAAACATCAGTTTTTTTTAAACATCAGTTTTCTTTAATCCTGATATATTAGTAAATCTGTCTTTATTAGCAAAAATCTATATAAAATAAACTTAAACTCAAACTGTAATATTCCGATTTTCAGGAAATGACAGACGTGTCATTTTGCAAAAATAAAATATTATGTTCATTATTTATTCTTGGAATTAAAGTGTATTTGTATATATATATGTCGAAATATATATATATATATATATATATATATATATGGTTTTATGGAATTAATTTTTTTATTAAGAGACAATTAAGGAAAGAGGAAATAGGTTATTATTTTGGGAAAAAGATAGAAAAGGAAAATACATCCCACATTCTTGTAACCTATTAGAAATCAAAAAATTGGTTTAGTCGACTCTGAGAAGCAGTTGGGAGCAAGAGTGAAACCAAAGAGATTTTCTACGAATTCTCAGTGAGTTCTTAACCGTTTTCAGATTCGAGTAGAGCGTTGGAATCGTCGTGAAGAGGACGTCGTTTCAACACAAAAAGTTTGGAGCATTGTCAAGGTAAGGAAATCTGACCTAGATGTGTTCTTGGATGAGTTTTAGGGATTAAAATTCATATCTTTCGTAGTTTTGTTGTAATAGAAACGTGTAATCGAATCTAATCTATTTTGGAATTGATCACATAGATTTTCTGTGAGAACGGGATCGTTTTGCTGTAGATTTCTAGAAGTTTGGATTAGCTTTTGCTTGCTACCAAGTAAGAGGCTCTTCCTATGATTTAATCACGTTTATAGGGTTTAAGTTGAGGTCTTGATGTGATTTTATGTTAGAAATTATACCTATATGATGTTTAAGGATTAAGGGTTGTTATGGTTTGTAAAAGTGGTGTTTTTATGCTATTTTTCTAAGTATAATCGTGTTGAACATGTTTGGAATCGAGTAGAGATCGTAAAGTGCAGAAAAATCGAGTTTAGGGTTTTGGCTACGTTGAATGCGTACGCATTGGCTAGCAATACGCACGCATTGGCTAGCAATGCGCACGCATTGCTGATACAAGATGTCCAGTTTTGTTTTGTGCAGGAGCAATGCGCAGGCATTGGCCGGACAGAAACTTTCAGCAAGTTTCTGGTCGATCAATGCGCACGCATTGGTCCATGTTTTTGGGAAAATGTTGTTTTAAGCCATGAGATGAGTTTTAAATGTTGTTTCTTAATCTAATAACATTAGATGAACATGAACAAGCCTTGATTGAGTTTCTGATGCGTTTAGTTCCTGCACCGAATGGATGCTCCACAAGAGTTGAAGTTTGGGACCGTCGGAAGGGCATGCTGGGCTTGTGCTTTGGTGAATTAGTATTCATCAATGTCTGTTTAATTTTTAGGCCTTGTCCATGTCTAGTGGTCTAGAAAAGAGAGTAGTAGGTGTGAGGGAGTTTACTTGAAAATACTTAGGTGTCTAGTTAACAACAAATAATAAATACATACTTGGGTAGTAAAAAGATTAATCGTCATGTCACTTTTGGATAGGCACAAGTATATATCGGCTATGTGACGCGATCGGACAGGTGGATAACTCTGTGACCTACAAGTGGCCAAAAGACATGGGGACTTCACCGAACGTGTATGCATACCGGGGAATCCCGAGACTAATAGTGCATAACACTGTGGGTTGGCAACTATCTCACGGTGGATATACACCTGGCGTAGTGCCCTTGAGTGCTGACATAACCAAGATAAGCTAAGATAGAAACGTATAGTCATGAAATGTTGATCGACATGGAGTGAACCCTAGATTGAGTCGGTCTCATAAAGATAATCCAACAATTATGAATCTTGTTTAATAAATCTTAATTGAATCATAGCTTCTACCTTTTTAATGAGTACATCGTATTTACCTCAAATGCATGTTTTTGTTATGTGTTTGGGGAAGAGAAGGTGAACAGGTTGAACCGGAATTCGATGTGGATTTCGAAGATGACGTTTGAGGACGCCGACGTTGAAACTTTTATTTTTTCTTTTTCATATGAAGTTCCAGACTTATTTATTATTCCTTGGTTCTGACAAATAAGCTTGTAAATTCTTTTATTGTTTCTTTTGGAGGTTTCGTACGTTGTAAGTTCTTTGGAGATTTTCGTTGTAATAAGTTACTCCCTTTCTATCTTTAGATGGATATTTCTATTCTTGTTTGATGAAAAAGAGTATACCCGAGTCTTTTGCTTCCGTTTTGCTTTAACTCGATATGACGTAGTAAAGTCTTACGTATAATATGGAATTTATTTTACATTATAAGTGCCGAACGTTCCTTTTCCAGTTATGGACTCGGTGTCTGGGAACGGGACGTTACAGTTGGTATCAGAGAGAAGCGTCTTTGAGGCTTCCTTCTTTTTAAGAAAAGATTTTCCTTATACCACTTAGTAACATTCTGATCCTCCTTGATCTTTCAGAATTATAGTAACCTGTAGAGGCGTTTATGGTGCTAAGAACTCAAAGGCTCAACAAGAGGTTAATCAGAATCAAGGGCAGCTGGAAGAACATGTAGTAGCTTTGGGTCATGTGGAAAGGGTTGATCAAGTACCTTAGCAACAACCAATACCTCAAGTTCTTCAAGGACACACTTTCACGATTGTAGGTGACACCCCACCAGTGTTTCTACCACCCGTGACAGGTGTGAATCCGCCTCTACCGGTAAAAGGGAACAATAGAGTCCAGAACCAAGAAAATGGGAAAGGAGGTTCAAGTCGACCAATTCGAGTGCTTGCCGTAGATGCAGAGTATGCAGAACCGGATGATAATGTTATTTCAGGTATCTTTAACTTGTTTATTCTATGTTATTAAAGTACCTTTATAGCACGTTAATTCATGTTGTAATTGTAGTTAAATAAACGAATTTACATCTTAGGTACGATAATATTAGACAACTTTGCAGTTACGGCCTTGTTTGATACGGGAGCGTCTAATACCTTTATGTCAACTAAGATGGCTAAGAAATTGAATCTACCTTTGGAAACCTTAAGAAACACCTTGGAGATAACTACATCACTAGGAAAGGTAACTAAGGTAACTAGGACGATACCTCAAGTGGATGTTCGAGTCGGAGCGTATCGGTGTAATAGTGACTTCACAGTTTTGGAGTTTTCAGACTTTGATGTGATTCTAGGAATATATTGGCTATCCGAGAATTACGTGCACTTGGACTGTAGGGAAAAGTGAGTGACTTTTAAAGTACCGGGAAAATCATCTAAGACTTATCAAGGTAATGTTTACAAGCCAAGTAAGAAGCGTCATCCGATAATATCAGCAGTTAAGGCGATAAGAGTATGTCAAAATGGATTTGAAGGCTACTTGTTGTATGCAGTGGATGTGGAACAAGTAAAGCCTAAGTGAGAGGAAACCCCTGTAGTAAAAGAATACCCTGGAGTATTTCCGGACGAGTTACCGGGAATTATGCCGGATAAGGGAATTAGGGTTCGAGATCAAGTTAGTATCATGAGCGGCACCAGTTGCAAGGCTAGAGAGTGTTCTCTAAGATTGATCTTAGGTCGGGTTATCACCAGTTGAAGATCAAAGTGGCTGACATACCGAAGACGGCTTTTAGTGCTTGATATGGACATTATGAGTTCTTGGTTATGCCATTTGGACTCACTAATGCTCCATCTACATTTATGGAATTAATGCGGTGCGTCTTCATGCTTTACTTGGATAAGTTCGTGATAGTATTCATAGATGTCATCTTTGTCTACTCAAATGATGAGAAAGAACATGAAGAACACTTAAGGATAATGTTGAATACTTTGAAAGAGAAGCAGTAGTATGCTAAGTTTTCGAAGTGCGACTTTTGGTTGAACCAAGTCAATTTCTTGGGTCATTTCATTTCTGGAGATGGCATTCAAGTAGACCCGGCAAAGATTGAAGCAGTGGATAATTGGCTTAGACCTACCACAGTTTTAGATGTGTGAAGCTTCCTAGGATTGGCTGGCTATTATAGAAAGTTTGTGCAAGACTTCTCAAGATAGCTACACCACTCACCAGGCTCACACAAAAGAACGTGAAGTTTGAGTGGACTAGCGAATGTGAAGAGGCTTTCCAGACGTTGAAAGAAAAATTGACTACAGCCCCAGTGTTGGCAGTTCCGGAGATCTTCGATAACTACGACGTCTACACCGATGCTTCGGGACAAGGGTTGAGTTGTGTGTTGATGCAAGGAGGAAAAGTGATTGCCTATGCATCTAGACAGTTAAAGGTGCATGAAAATATTTATCCCTTAGCACCAGTGGTGTATGCCTTAAAGACTTGGAGGCACTACGTGTATGGAGTTAAAGCTAGGATTTTCACGGACCACAAGAATTTAAAGTATTTCTTCACACAAGAAAATCTGAATATGAGACAGAGGAAATGGTTAGAGTTCGTAAAGGATTACGATGTGGATATACAATACCATCCGGGTAAAGCGAATGTGGTTGCAGATGCCTTGAGTAGGATACCAGTGTTCGCAGTTTCAAGTGTTGAAGATGTGGCAGAGCAGTTTGATAGGCTAAAAATCTGGGGTTTTGAGAAGATTGAAGATCGACAGTTTGTGGCACCGTTGTTAGCAAGATATAAGTTGATGGATTTCATCACCGGTTTACCAAGAACGAAGAGTGGGCATGACTTGATTTGAGTTATTGTGGATTGATTAACCAAATCCACTCATTTCTTACCAACTAAGGTAGACATGCCTTCGTAGAAAATGACAACACTCTACTTGGATAATGTAGTTGATAGGTCTAAATCATAATTCGGTCCGCAGATCCTTACTCGAGTCCGTCCGGCCATCAAAATAGTGGATAAGGCCACCGGCCATTATTGTCCGTGAACTCGCAAGTCAAATAGGGTCGCGAGCCTTTGGATCCGCTCCAAGCCCTTAGCCCCATGAGGCGCCAAGAAAGACTAGGGGCCGGCACGTGAATCCTTTCGGTTATCGGGTCTGCCAGCGACCTCATATGCAATATCTAGCTCCGCTACGAGCTCGCTAGTATAGATAAATATCTATTTGTACTATGTCCTTATTTGTAAATAAACCGAACTTTAGTCAGTAACTTCCCTATAAATAGGGCCACATGTAACCCATTCGAGGGACACAAGTTTAATCAATAAAAGATAAGGCAAAGCCAAATTCTCCCATTCTCTCCACCGGTAGTACGACACCACCCTTACACACCTAGCTCCACCGTGAGCCACCACCGTTTATATCATCATAACAGCCAGATATCCACCATTACACCACCGCTGAACACCCACGATAATTTCGGCGTTATCAGTAGTGAGGTTGCATGGAGTACCGATCTCGATAGTTTTGGATTGTGACAGTCGGTTTATCAGTCGGTTTTGGAAGAGTTTGCAAAGGCATTAGGTACAAAGTTGGATATGGGTACGGCCTTTCATCCTCAAATAGATGGACATCATAACGGACGATCCAGACACTTGAAGATATGTTAAGAGCATGTCTTTTGGAAGTAGGCAGATCATGAGATGACTACCTACCTATAGAAGAATTTGCCTAAACAATAGATATCATGCAAGTATAGGTATGCCACCATTTGAAGTTTTGTATATAAGAAGAATCTGAAGGCAGCTCAAGACAGAAAAAAAAAGTTGGGCTGATGTTAGAAGAAGACTGTTAGAGTTTGAAGTCGGGGAAAGAGTTTACCAACGGGCTTCACCGATGAAAGGAGTTAAACGGTTTGGACAGAAGGAAAAGTTTTTGGACCTTTGAGATCATTGAGAAGGTTGGACCCTTGGCTTATAAATTAAAATTACCGTAATCAATGTCAAGAGTTCATAATGATTTCCACATATCAATGTTGAAGAAGTGTTTGACCAAGACTGATGTTAAAGCTATGGTTGATCCGGAAGTTCTCCAAGATAATCTTGCATATGATGAGAAGTAGATCAAGATTCTAGACCGGAAGGAAAAGATGATTAAGAGACGTATGATCCCTTTGGTTTTGGTGCAATGGAGCAATCATTCACCGAATGAAGCAACTTGGAAAGTTGAAGATGATATGATCAGCGAGTTTTCAGATTTTGTGGGTTTACCATCGAGGATGAAACTCCTCTTAAGGGGGGAGGAATGTAATATTACGATTTTTGGGAAATGGCGGACGTGTCATTTTACAAAACGAAATATTATGTTCATTATTTATTCTTGGAATTAAAGTGTATTTGTATAAATA
This sequence comes from Gentiana macrophylla, assembly GCA_026214975.1. Classification (NCBI taxonomy): domain Eukaryota; kingdom Viridiplantae; phylum Streptophyta; class Magnoliopsida; order Gentianales; family Gentianaceae; genus Gentiana; species Gentiana macrophylla. The sequence continues at coordinate 100,548,301 of CM047810.1, forward strand.
TATATGTCGAAATATATTTATGGTTTTATGGAATTAATTTTTATTAAGGGACAATTAAAGAAAAAGGAAATAGGTTATTATTTTGGGAAAAATATATAAAAGGAAAATACATCCCATTATTCTTGTAACCTATTAGAAATCAGAAATTGGTTTAGTCGACTCTGAGAAGCAGCTGGGAGCAAGAGTGAAGCCAAAGAGATTATCTACGAATTCTCACTGAGTTCTTAACCGTTTTCAGATTCGAGTAGAACGTTGGAATCGTCGTGAAGAGGGCGTCGTTTCAACACAAAAAGTTTGGAGATTTGTCAAGGTAAGGAAATTCGACCTAGATGTGTTCTTGGATGAGTTTTAGGGATTCAAACTCATATCTTTCGTAGTTTTGTTGTAATAGAAATATGTGATCGAATCTAATCTATTTTGGAATAGATCCATAGGCGGATCTACCATTTGCTAAAGGGGGTCCGCGGACCCCGTTAAATATAAGAAAACTCTACATTTTATGTGTAGAAAAATATTTCGGACCCCGTGAAAAATAAAATTTACTCTGAAAAAAAGTTACGGACCCCGCTGAATAATATTTCTGGATCCGCCACTGAATAGATCACATAGGTTTTCTGTGAGAACGGGATCGTTTTGCTGCAAATTTCGGAAGTTTGGATTAGATTTTGCTTGCTATCAAGTAAGAGCCTCTTCCTATGATTTAATCACGGTTTGTAGGGTTTAAGTCGAGGTTTTGATGTGATTTAATGTTAGAAATTATACATATATGATGTTTAAGGATTAAGGGTTGTTATGGTTTGCAAAAGTGGTGTTTTCTGCTATTTTTCTGAGTATATTCATGTTGAACATGTTTGGAATCGAGTAAAGATCGTAAAGTGCAGAAAAATCGAGTTTAGGGTTTTGGCTGTGTTGAATGCGTACACATTGGCTAGAAATGCGCACGCATTGCTGATGCAGGATGTCCAGTTTTGTTTTGTGCAGGAGCAATGCGCACGCATTGACCGGTGATGATGTCGAAATTATCATCTTGTTTTAGCGGTGTTTGTGGTGGATATATGGCTATAAAAAGTGTTTTAAAGTGGTGTTTGCCGGTGGTGCTCTGCGGTGCTAGGGGATTCCGGCGGTGGTGCTTAATAAGAGAGGAGAGTGGACAAATTGGCTTTGCCTTATGTTTTATTGATTGATCGTCTCCCCAAATGGGTTACATGGTATAAATAGATATTTATAGTGGAGCCACCGACTAAAGCTCGGTTATTTACAAATGAAGACATATAGTATAAATAGATATTTATCTACAGTAGCGGGCTCGTAGCGGAGCCAACTAATGACCTCGGCGATCCTTGTATATTTTATATCATTGTCTTGTCAAACTAGAGGTAGTTCTTCCTCTAAGTATTATGGACGAGATCGCTGGCGGACCTGATTATCGAATGGGTTCGCGTGTCGGCCCCCTAATTCTTTCTTGGCGCCGCATAGGGTTAAGGGCTTGGAGTGGATCCGAAGGCTCGCGATCCCAATTTGGCTTGCGAGCTCGCGGACAATAATGTCCGGTGGCCTCATCCACTATTTTTTGTGGCCGGTCAGACCCGAATAAAGATCCGCGGATCAAATTACGATTTAGGCATATCAACCGGACAGAAACTTTCAGCAAGTTTCTGGTCGATCAATGCGCACGCATTGGCCCCTGTTTTGGGGAAAATGTTGTTTTAAGCCATGAGATGAGTTTTAATTGTTGTTTCTTGATCTAATAACATTAAATGAACATGAACAAGCCTTGATTGAGTTTCTGATGTGTTTAGTTCCGACACCGAATGGATGCTCCACGTTGAAGTTCGGGACCGTCGGAAGGGCATGATGGGCTTGTTTTGGTGAATTAGTATTCATCAATGTCACAGTGTAATTCTGGCGCATCAGTGTAAAGTGGTCAGAAAGAGAGTAGTAGGTGTGAGGAGTTTACTTGAAAATACTTGGTGCTCTTAGTTAACAACAAATAATAAATACATACTTGTGTAGTAAAAAGATTAAGCGTCATGTCACTTTTGGATAGGCACAAGTATATACCGGCTATGTGACGCGTTCGGACAGGTGGATAACTTTGTGACCTACAAGTGGCCAAAAGACAGGGAGACTTCACCGAACGTGTATGCGTACCGGGGAATCCCAGGACTAATAGTGCATAACACTGTTGGTTGGTAACTATCTCCTGGTGGATATACACTTTGCGTAATGCCCTTGAGTGCTGACATAACCAAGATAAGTTAAGATAGAAACGTGTAGTCATGAAATGTTGATCGATATGGAGTGAACCCTAGTCAATCACAATTTCTTTTGGCACCGTATAAATGTCGAATATATATTCTAGATATTCATAGAGTTTATGTAATATCTATATTATTTTATTTAGTTTTTTTCGAGATCTTTCTGAATAGTTTTTTTGAAAAATTGAATTTTATTTACATTATATATATATATATATATATATATATATATATATATATATATATATATATAACGTGTGTTAAATTTTAAAATTAAATGTATATCATGCTGTCTCAGTATCGTTATCGCATTTGACATTTCCGCGACTTATGCAACATTTGTGTATACTAGTGCAAGGGATCCGATTCCCACTCCATTCATTCACACTTCAACAAACAGGATTCATCCAACTGATCCCTTAATATTAAAAAAGAAATCAAGATACAAAATTTTGCTACTATCCATCTCACTCCTGGATAAGATTTTTATACCTCAGAGAGATATAATTCACTGGTAAAGAAATGGGCTTAATTTAGTGATAATTTTGTTTTTAACTGAAATGTGTGAGTTGGATTCTCTAAATCAACTTCTCTCAACGGAAATAAAAAATGTATTCATACACTCGTTACACACAAAACAACTGAATATAATTTTCGATTTATATTATACACAAAACGAAACTCTAATAGGGAGGCATTAAGGTCCATTGATTAGTTTCAACTTGAATGGACATTGATCGCCTACAATACACATGACCGCCAAATACAACCAGATGCACACAAACGATGTCGTATAATGTAGAAATTACAAATAAACGATATCGTTTTGTGTTTTTTTTTATCTACTCCCTACGTCCCGTAATATGTTCTTTTTGATTTTTAATAGTGTCCCAAAATATAAGTCATCTTCTCACAAAACAATACAATATTAAATGATTGTTTTCACTTTCACACTAAACAACGTAATATTATTAGTTAATTCCAAAAACAATACAATATTTTGCGTTGAAATATTAAAAAACAACTCATTCATTATGTTTTCTTAAACTGTATGAAATGGCCAAAAGACCTTATATTATAGGACGGAGAGTATTTGATGGTTAAATGCATTGGAGTAGATTTTTTCAAACCTTGTACATGACTTGACCCACTCAATTGGGAACTTGGGATATACGACGAATATCAACCTATCATCTGGATTTTCCAAGATAACAAATAATTCAACCCAAGGCCTTTTAATTCACACCCACAATATTTACTTTCTTTGGGACACAAAATATCATATTTGTGTAAAGCATTTTCAACCCAGCTCAATCTTCTTGAGCAAAAGTGATATGTCCGTTTCCACATATCTCGATGGAACCTCAAGACACCTTTCCAAAGCGGAAAGCTTCAGAACACTCCTTTCTTCTCATTTTATCAATCATTTTCAGGTAAAGAATGTACCTTTTAATCTGCCTCTTTCTTCTTTGGGCTTATCTCAATCCTTTGAATTACCCAAGAAAAGAAGTAGAACCTTAACAGCTTTAGCTTCTTTAGCTGTTGAAACCTCAAAACCTTCATTTAGAAGTAAAAATCCCAAAGATATCAACATTCTTGTTGTGGGTTCTACTGGTTATATAGGAAAGTTTGTAACTTTAGAGTTGATTAAAAGAGGGTTCAATGTCATTGCAGTTGCTAGGGAGAAGAGTGGGATTAAGGGTAAGTATAAGAAAGAAGATACATTGGGAATGTTGAATGGAGCTAATGTTTGCTTTTCAGATGTGTCCCAGTTGGAAATATTGGAGAAAAGCTTGGAAGATTTAGGGATTCCTATTGATGTTGTGGTGTCTTGTCTTGCTAGTAGAAATGGTGGTGTAAAGGACTCATGGAAAATTGACTATGAGGCTACAAAGAATAGTTTGATTGCAGGTAGGAAATTTGGTGCTTCTCATTTTGTTTTGTTATCTGCTGTTTGTGTGCAAAAGCCCCTTCTTGAATTTCAGAAAGCAAAGTTGAAATTGGAAGCTGAATTGGTAAAAGAATCCAAATCGGATAATGGATTTACTTATAGTATTGTTAGGCCTACAGCATTTTTCAAAAGCTTGGGTGGACAGGTTGAATTGGTGAAAGATGGAAAGCCTTATGTGATGTTTGGGGATGGAAAATTGTGTGCTTGCAAGCCAATAAGTGAGGCTGATTTAGCTTCGTTTATCGCCGATTGTGTATTGAGTGAAGACAAAACGAATCAGATCTTGCCAATTGGAGGGCCTGGGAAAGCTTTGACACCATTAGAACAAGGAGAGATATTGTTTAGACTGTTGGGACAAGATCCCAAGTTCTTGAAAGTGCCTATTGAAATAATGGATTTTGCTATTGGGGTTCTTGATTTCCTAGTTAAGATATTCCCTTCATTAGAAGATGCAGCTGAATTTGGGAAGATTGGGAGGTATTATGCTGCAGAAAGCATGCTTGTTTTGGACCCTGAAACTGGAAAATATAGTGCTGAGAAAACACCAAGTTATGGTAAAGACACTTTGGAAGACTTCTTTGAGAAAGTCTTGAGAGAAGGAATGGCTGGTCAAGAATTGGGAGAACAGAGTATCATTTGAGACATTTTTGAAATGTAACATACATATATTTTTGCTCTGTCTGTATTTATCAAGTTCAAGATTGGGATGTGGAACCTTGGCCCCCCTCAATTCAATGTTGAATATATGCCCCGGTTTTACCTTTTGCTCCTAAAACAGAAGTATATACACACAAAAAACCTGGAGTATCCTGCATAGCTATGTATTCATGTGCTTTTTGGGCAACATATCAATTTCCACATCAGAACCACCTACACTACCAAGGTCGGTGTACTTATGTTAGAGAAAGTGGCTTTTAGAGTTAGAGCTTTTTTTAAAGAGGCGAGTAGTCCACTTCGGCACTAATTTTGGATGGTCTATGGTATGAATTACCGAGAACCTATGACATCATCAAATACTACTTATTGAGTAGTTAATGACAGACTTTTGAACCACTCGATCCGAATATTGAGTAAATGAGAAATTAATGTCTAGAGTTAGACATCCACTCATCGGTTTTGGAAACGGTGTATATGTGTCAACCACAAGGATTTGTTGATTCTGATCATACGCACCATGTTTGTGAACTCCATAAGGCGGTTTTTGGCTTTATGGTCGTGAGAGTTTGGTATTCTGGATCTGAACTTCGACTATTTCTTCTATCCATGGGTTTTGTTAACTCGCAAGCAAATTCTCCTTTGTTCGCATATAAAACTGATTGTTATTGTTATGATAGAAGAGGAATCCAGATGACAGAAATAATATAATAACAGATGCAATCAAAAACATAAACAATCACAGAGGTAATGTAAACAAGAACAACACAAGATTTAACGCGGCTCCTACTTGTGCCGACTACTCCACCTGACGTAAAAGAGATCTTTTATTATTACGACCGAAATTGAGACGGATTGCACACTTTTCAAATTACAATGATCAACACGGTTGGTATTTATAAAAGCATGATCCCTAAAACCCTAACCGCCAAGGAATCTTTGTCGGATTGTCATAAATGCCTATATATGGGTCCTCTCACACCCAATGTTAGAACATTTTATTATGTTTTGATGATGGCCATATTAATTGTTATAAGCAGTTTCAAATAAGTTAGAATTCTCTGTATAAGTCTTTTACTTGAGTCGACATGTTGTATAAGTTGAGTCAGACAAGTATTGTACTAGTGGTAGGGCGGCAAAGCAAAAACAGATATTCGGCAGAGTGAAGCCACCAATCACCAAAGAGAAGCAATGCAGACATTAAAGGTCCGACTTGTAACCAAGGAAGTCATGATGACGCTTGGACAAGTCTCAAGTTATACTACAAGCGATGAACATTAATATTCAAATATGGTGTACACTCGATCTCACCCCAATCAAAGATCAAATGAAGTACAAAGATTCTCCTCAAACAGAAACAAAGAAGAAAACAAAGTGAATCGGCAAAGCGCACTCACTTTCGCCGAGTAAAGACGAACGGTGAAGGAAAAGCTAAAACGGGCGTTAAGGGTGATTTTATACGTTTTATAAGGATATATTTTATATCAATATTCCCATATATGGATGTTTTTAAGTAGAATTCGAACTTATAATCGATTAATTGAAGCAAATGACGTTTTGAATAGTTAAAATGCAAAATCGAGTAAATATCGTGGTTTTATTATCTATTTTGTATGGTTTTACGTTTTGCTCGGTTTTGTCATCTTTTAGGTGCACAAATGTGGACTGGAAGAGGTCTAAATGATGTTTGATTGAAGATTAAAAAGGAAAGAAAGAGATACAAGAGGATGAAGATGAAATAAAGCTTGGGAAAATCCCAAAACGCACTCCGTATACGACGGGCTAGTCAAAAAAGCGTTTTACGAAGAAGAGTCCTTAATGAAAGTTGTAGAGTTTTTCCGAGAGCTTTTTATGACATTCGGATCATAATTTTTGGAGGTCTACAACTCAAGATATGAATTTTAAAGTTTTATTCCAATAAATATTCCATGCACAAAGAGAATTGTGAACCAAATCCATTCTCAAATCAAGGCCCAAAGATGTTCGACCACTGTTCAGAGCTTAATTTTGATACAGAGAGTTCAGAATGCAGCTAAACGAACGTCCACCTTCCGTCTGGTTTAGCTTGGACGAGCGTCCATTTTGATCAAACGGGCGTCCGGCCAGTTTACTGTAGCAACCGACTTCAATTTGCTATAAATACAGCGCATTGTTGAACCCTAATGGATTATCAAATACGCAGCAGCTTTTCTCTAAACCTAAATTCAGAGCATGAGAGCAGCCCGGCCGGCTGAGCTTCATGCTTGGCCGGCCGGTGGTTAGATTAGGTTTTTTTTCTTTTTCTTTTCCGTTTTTCTTCTTCTTGTTCGAGCCATGAACAGTTGAGCAGCCATGAACATAGCTCTGTGAAGCTTTTTTTGCAGCAGCAACCTTATTTCTTTCTATGGATGTTTTGTAAGTTGATTTTATTCAAAGTTGTTTCTTTTCCTATGATTAATTGTTATCGTGCAATTCATATCGGAAGATTATTGCTTGTTGATGCTACCGCATGACGGAAGTCGGTGTAGTTTAGATCACCATAGGAAAGAGTAGATCTTTAATCTATACATAACGAAAGTTCAGAGGTTAAACATCTAGATTTACTTAGAGGATCACAATTTGATTAATTCGATGCAAGATTATCTTAGATTGGAATTGAGGATATCACCGTTACCGGAAAGATGAGATTTTTCATGTGTTTATTTCATTTAGTGTTCTTGTTCTCTTTCATGTTTTGTATGGTTTATGTTAATCGAATTTAGATAACGGAAGTTGATAGATTCGTTAGATTGCCGTGAGAGAGATTGACAATTATTATTCCAACAAACGGAAGTTGAGGGATAATGTTGTTAGATTAGGATTTCATCCATATCTTTGATTTGTATCGATATTAGTTAAGACCGAGAGGTAAACTAATTAATGGCGTGATAAATCGGAAGAGGAAACGCTTCTTTAGATAAGATAATAATCCAAGATAACTTGTGAATAAATATCTGTCTATCTTATTTCCTTCGGTGGGGTGATGGTTGTTGGAAATAGGTTGATCATGGTTTGTCAGTTGATAGTTAGTTTTACTGTTTTCGTAGATGTAGTTTTATTTATTTTGTCCGCAACTATATTTCCTGGCTTTGGATTAACAATCCTCCGTCCAGTTATTTTTCCGTTCTAGTTTAGGTTTAGGTTTAGTTAATAAAGAAGAATTAATTAGATTAGATTCAACATCCATTTTCCCCGAGGATCGATACCGTGCTTTATCCAACTTTACTAGCAACTACCCGGTATTCGGCCGGTTAGGAGGTAGTTTTGCATGGTAGTATAGGTTTATAAATTTTCTTTTGTTTTAATGATGCAAAATCTCTCCAACAAAAGTGGCGCCGCTAAGCCGGGAATAGGTGTCATGTTGAATCTAGTCTTGTTAGTTCTCGATTTTGTTACGTTTATTTTTCGCTTTTAATAAAAGTAGCGTATACCAAGTTGAGAGTTTTTATTTTGCCGTGTTTCATGACCGTTAGGTTAAGAATGTGCAAAAGTTTTTTACTCAACTTGTTTTACGTGAAGTTTATATGTTTAGTTGTTCCCTAATCTAACCGTCTCAGTGCTTGAATTTGATGTGGTCGCCTCGTTCTTGGTGTTTAGAATTGGAATATTAGGGTTTTGCTGTGTTAGTTTCTCGCGTTCGCTTTGCATTCTTGTTGTTGACGAAGCGTCTTCTCCGTTGGACGCCCGTCCGCTTCTTTAGCCGCAGTAAACGAGCGCTTTGAAAGTATTGGACGTTCGTCCGCTCAAATATTTTCGACTCTGTTCTGATTTGAAGAATCAGACGGGCGTCTGTAATTCTAAACGCCCGTCCGGTCGGTTTTTCAAAGCGACGGCGCCTGAAAAGTGGAATGCCCGTCGATCTTTGAAATTTCCAGAGAACGCCTGCCTCGCTTTGTTGAACGCACGTCCAGGTTCCTGAATTTTTCTTAATTTAATTTTTAATGCTTTATTTAACTTGGATGTTTTCATATGAGCTTCTGTGGCTAATTGATGTTTACATAGATGTCCTGAACTTATATGTTTTTACCTTTCCATCTATGAATCCATGTTAGATAATTGATCAATTCCTTATATATGATTCATCTAGGCATGTTATAATTCTTCGCCGGGTTCTCGTATGCTATAACCGTTCTTATTATTAATTAGTAGTTAATTTCGGTTTCGTATGCTACGTGCATCACGTGTGATGAATCTTTTAAGCTTTGAGACTTATGTGCTTCCTTGTTGTTTATGTAACTCATACGGGTAGCTACCGCCGGTTTTCCGTATGCTACGCCCATCCATATGAGTTATATCTCGCTGAGTATAGCTAATCGTTGGTTTCCCATAATGCTATCACTTTCAACGAGTCTTAAAGCGCGTCTACACTGCATGTAATGAACAGAACTGTCGTTTATCGTAACCTGTCATTATTTGGTAGACGTTTATTTTATATATGTCGTGTTGCAAATGAGTGGGCTAGTTTTCTTTCTTTTATTTTTTTTTTATTTTTGCATATCACTTAGATGCATATCATTTAGCTGCATATCATCTAGTTGCACTGTTTTTCTATTTTTCTTTTATTTTTCTTGAGCGTAGTTAACTGTCGGTTTCGTAATACTACCTCGATTTTATTTTGTTTCTGCACGGGCCGTAGTCACTGTAGAGTTGGGAGTTGTCTCAAACTTCTTCATACAGAGCCTATAGAATCTTTAGTAGATTACATATCACGTAGATTGCATTGTAACATATTTTCATATAGTGCACCTAGCCCTGCTATTTTGTAATGTTCCATGTATCATTATTTCTGTATGCACATGTTGGACTATATTTGTATTATAAGCTTCTGTGGCTTATTTGATGCTTAGGTGTCCTGTACTTTCCATGTTTGGTGATTTTTCCATCTAAGCCATTATATCATGTGCTTACTTTTGTTTGAGAAATTTGTTATTCCCCTGTGCCCCGAGATTCTCGCCTTGTTTTCAAGTGTGTGGTGTGTTTGCATTAGCAATTGTGCGCTTTTAGATGAAGCCGCTTTCCGGTGGATGGTCCACGCCATCGCTTTCATCAGCCTTTCGATTTGAGTCGAGCACTTCCGAATTGCCACTTTGACCTACAATCGCCTAAGTATTTTCTTTCTTTTAATTCTCGCACAACACGAGGACATGTTGTAATTTAAGTGTGAGGGATGGTTTATGTGGTATCTACATTCATTTGCCATACTATTATATTTCTATGAAAAGTGCTAAATTTTCAAATTTTTGTTTTGTCCCGAGTAAGCAAAGGCATGTCTTTGTTCGAGAGTTTATATCATTGATGCGTTATTCTCGCATATTTAGTAAATTTAGTTGTTTCACCCAACACTATTTTTCACGTACATAGTAGATAATGAGCTATATTTTAAAGCTATGCCCATTTGATTAGAGATTTTTTGATGATTATCGCAGGATTCTTTGCTTGCATACTAATTTTGGAAATTTTAATAGTTTGTATTTAGAATTAAAGTATGACATACTGTGAATATCTGAATGTTTGAATGTGATAGGAGGGATATAATTTAAGGTTTGTATACCAATCTAAGATGAATAATATGAATTATATATATATAAGTGTCGGAAGTAGTCGCCAATGATTTGAGTGCGGTAGGCATTATCTCGAAATGTCATATACCACTATGAGGTTAATAGCTCCCGACTGCCTGATGATAGTAGTCCAAATTAGGGTGTTATCACTAAACATCCTATTGCTGGGAATGAGGGCATATGTGCTATACATGTGGAATTGATTGAACTTTAAGAAAAATTAGTGAATGGTATTGTGGAAAGATGGTTGGAAACCTTAGTTATCTGCTAACTATCCCCAATATAAACTGAAAGATATGTTGTGGGGACTATCCTCTAAGTGTGTCGGAAATATTTTAAATGCTCCCTATTATCTTTTCGGAATAAGTATGTTTTGTGAGGTGCATGTTATAATCATTTTTATATTTCGAATTTAAATGGGATGTTGGCTAGTTTTGTTTGAATCAATTTCAAGTGTGGATTTAGTGGAAATTTACTATGGCTATGCACACACGCACTTGGGTGAACCTCTAAACTACTTGAATATGTTTTATATTTGCATAAGTGTTTATTTGTCTCGAGTGATGATTATGTTTTGTCTTGCTCGGACGAGCAAGGTTTAAGTGTGGGGAGTTGTTAAGGGTGATTTTATACGCTTTATAAGGATATATTTTATATCAATATTCCCCATATATGGATGTTTTTCGTAGAATTCGAGCTTATAATCGATTAATTGAGCAAATGACGCTTTTGAATAGTTAAAATGCAAAATCGAGTAAATATCGTGGTTTTATTATCTATTTTGTATGGTTTTACGCTTTGCTCGGTTTTGTCATCTTTTAGGTGCACAAATGTGGAATGGAAGAGGTCTAAATGATGTTTGATTGAAGATTAAAAGGAAAGAAAGAGATACAAGAGGATGAAGATGAAATAAAGCTTGGGAAAATCCCAAAACGACTCGTGAATACGACGGGCTAGTCAAAAGGCGTTTCAAGAAGAGTCCTTAATGAAAGTTGTAGAGTTTTCCGAGAGCTTTTTTATGACATTCGGATCATAATTTTTGAGGTCTACAACTCAAGATATGAATTTTAGAAGTTTTATTCCAATAAATATTCCATGCACAAGCAGAATTGTGAACTGGCGTCCATTCTCAAACTCAAGGCCCAAAGATGTTCGTACTCAAATGCTCAGGAGCTTAATTTTGATACAGAGAGTTCGAATGCAGCTAAACGAACGCCCACCTTCCGTCTGGTTTAGCTTGGACGAAAGGCCCATTTTGATCAAACGGGCGTCCGGCCGCCATCAGAGCAACCGACTTCAATTTGCTATAAATACAAACGCATTGTTGAACCCTAATGGATTATCAAATACGCAGCAGCCTTTCTCTAAACCTAAATTCAGAGCATGAGATCGGCCGGCCGGTGAGCTTCATGCTTGGCCGGCCCGTGGTTAGATTAGGTTTTTTTTTTTTCTTTTCCGCTTTTCTTCTTCTTGTTCGAGCCATGAACAGTTGAGCAGCCATGAACATAGCTCTATGAAGCTTTTTTTTTTTTTGCAAAGAACAACCTTATTTCTTTCTATGGATGTTTTGTAAGTTGATTTTATTCAAAGTTGTTTCTTTTCCTATGATTAATTGTTATCGTGCAATTCATATCGGAAGATTATTGCTTGTTGATGCTACCGCATGACGGAAGTCGGTGTAGTTTAGATCACCATAGGAAAGAGTAGATCTTTAATCTATACATAACGAAAAGTTCGTAGGTTAAACATCTAGATTTACGAGAGGATCACAATTTGATTAATTCGATGCAAGATTATCTTAGATTGGAATTGAGGGATATCACCGTTACCGGAAAGATGAGATTTTTCATGTGTTTATTTCATTTAGTGTTCTTGTTCTCTTTCATGTTTTGTATGGTTTATGTTAATCGAATTTAGATAACGGAAGTTGATAGATTCGTTAGATTGCCGTGAGAGAGATTGACAATTATTATTCCAACAAACGGAAGTTGAGGGATAATGTTGTTAGATTAGATTTCATCCATATCTTTGATTTGTATCGATATTAGTTAAGACCGAGAGGTAAACTAATTAATGGCGTGATAAATCGGAAGAGGAAACGCTTCTTTAGATAAGATAATAATCCAAGATAACTTGTGAATAAATATCTGTCTATCTTATTTCCTTCAAAGGGGTGATGGTTGTTGGAAATAGGTTGATCATGGTTTGTCGCTTTGATAGTTAGTTTTTTACTGCTTTCGTAGATGTAGTTTTATTTATTTTGTCCGCGAAATTATATTTCCCGGCTTTGGATTAACAATCCTCCGCCCGCTTATTTTTCCGCTCTAGTTTAGGTTTAGGTTTAGTTAATAAAGAAGAATTAATTAGATTAGATTCAACATCCATTTTCCCGAGGATCGATACCGCATTTATCCAACTTTACTAGCAACTACCCGGTATTCGGCCGGTTAGGAGGTAGTTTTGCATGGTAGTATAGGTTTATAAATTTTCTTTTGTTTTAATGATGCAAAATCTCTCCAACAAAAGTGGCGCCGTTGCCGGGAATAGGTGTCATGTTGAATCTAGTCTTGTTAGTTCTCGATTTTGTTACGCTTTATTTTTCGCTTTTAATAAAAGTAGCGTATACCAAGTTGAGAGTTTTTATTTTGCCGTGTTTCGATGACCGTTAGGTTAAGAATGTGCAAAAGTTTTTACTCAACTTGTTTTACGTGAAGTTTATATGTTTAGTTGTTCCCAATCTAACCGCCTGTGCTTGAATTTGATGTGGTCGCGCCGCTCTTGGTGTTTAGAATTGGAATATTAGGGTTTGCCGTGTTAGTTTCTCGCTCTCGCTTTGCATTCTTGTTGTTGGACGAAAGCGTTTCTTCTCCGCTGGACGCCCGCCCAGCTTCTTTAGCCGCAGTAAACGAGCGCTTGAGTATTGACGTTCGTCTGCTCAAATATTTTCACTGCTCGATTTGAAGAATCGACGGGCGCCTCAGAATTTAAACGCCCGTCCGGTCGGTTTTCAAGGCGCACGATTTGTGCCGCCAAAAGTGGAATGCCCGGCCCAAAGTCTTTGAAATTTCGAGAACGCCTGGCCTCGCTTTGTTGAACGACGCCCGTGTTCCCCGAATTTTTCTTAATTTAATTTTTAATGCTTTATTTAACTTGGATGTTTTCATATGAGCTTCTGTGGCTAATTGATGTTTACATAGATGTCCTGAACTTATATGTTTTTACCTTTCCATCTATGAATCCATGTTAGATAATTGATCAATTCCTTATATATGATTCATCTAGGCATGTTATAGTTACTGTCGGTTCTCGTATGCTATAACTGTTCTTATTATTAATTAGTAGTTAATTTCGGTTTCCGTATGCTACGTACCGCTGTGATGAATCTTTTAAGATTTGAGACTTATGTGCTTCCTTGTTGTTTATGTAACTCATATGGTTAGCTATCGCCGGTTTTCCGTATGCTACGCCCAAATTATATGAGTTATATCTCGCTGAGTATAGCTAATCGTTGGTTTCCCATAATGCTATCACTTTCAACGAAGTCTTAAAGCGCGCTCACACTCGCATGTAATGAACAGAATCGCTGCTTTTATCGTAACTCCGTCATTATTTGGTAGACGCTTATTTTATATATGTCGTGGTTGCAAATGAGTGGGCTAGTTTTCTTTCTTTTATTTTTTTATATTTTTGCATATCACTTAGATGCATATCATTTAGCTACATATCATCTAGTTGCAATGCTTTTTCTATTTTTCTTTTATTTTTCTTGAGCGTAGTTAACTGTCGGTTTCCGTAATACTACCTCGTTTTTATTTTGTTTCTGCACGGGCCGTAGTCACTGTAGAGTTTGGAGTTGTCGCCAACTTCTTCATACTGAGCCTATAGAATCTTTAGTAGATTACATATCACGTAGATTGCATTGTAACATATTTTCATATAGTGCACCTAGCCCTGCTATTTTGTAATGTTCCATGTATCATTATTTCTCAGATGCACATGTTGGACTATATTTGTATTATAAGCTTCTGTGGCTTATTTGATGCTTAGGTGTCCTGTACTTTCCATGTTTGGTGATTTTTCCATCTAAGCCATTATATCATGTGCTTACTTTTTGTTTGAGAAATTTGTTATTCCCCCGTGCCCCCGAGATTCTGCCTTGTTTTCAAGTGTGCAGGGTGTTTGCATTAGCAATTGTGCGCTTTTAGATGAAGCCGCTTTTCCGTGGATGGTCCACGCCATCGCTTTCATCGCCTTTCGATTTGAGTCGAGCACTTCCGAATTGCCACTTTAGACCTACAATCGCCTAAGTATTTTCTTTCTTTTTTCTCGCACAACACGAGGACATGTTGTAATTTAAGTGTGGAGGGGGGGATGGTTTATGTGGTATCTACATTCATTTGCCATACTATTATATTTCTATGAAAAGTGCTAAATTTTCAAATTTTTGTTTTGTCCCGAGTAAGCAAAGCATGTCTCTTGTTCGAGAGTTTATATCATTGATGCGTTATTCTCAGCATATTTAGTAAATTTAGTTGTTTCACCCGACACTATTTTTCACGTACATAGTAGATAATGAGCTATATTTTAAAGCTATGCCCATTTGATTAGAGATTTTTTTGATGATTATCGCATGATTCTTTGCTTGCATACTAATTTTGGAAATTTTAATAGTTTGTATTTAGAATTAAAGTATGACATACCGTGAATATCTCAAGGTTTGAATGTGATAGAGTGATATAATTTAAGGTTTGTATACCAATCTAAGATGAATAATATGAATTATATATATATAAGTGTCGGAAGTAGTCGCCAATGATTTGAGTGCGGTAGGCATTATCTCGAAATGTCATATACCACTACGAGGTTAATAGCTCCCGATCGCTCGATGATAGTAGTCCAAATGGTGGTGTTATCACGAAACATCCTATTGCTTTGGGAATGAGGGCATATGTGCTATACATGTGGAATTGATTGAACTTTAAGAAAAATTAGTGAATGGTATTGTGGAAAGATGGTTGGAAACCTTAGTTATCTCGCTAACTATCCCCAAAGATAAACCGAAAGATATGTTGTGGGACTATCCTCTAAGTGTGTCGGAAATATTTTAAATGCTCCCTATTATCTTTCGAATAAGTATGTTTTGTGAGGTGCATGTTATAATCATTTTTATATTTCGAATTTAATTAAATGGGATGTTGGCTAGTTTTGTTTGAATCAATTTCAAGTGTGGATTTAGTGGAAATTTACTATGGCTATGCACACACGCACTTGGGTGAACCTCTAAACTACTTGAATATGTTTTATATTTGCATAAGTGTTTATTTGTCTCGAGTGATGATTATGTTTTGTCTTGCTCGGACGAGCAAGGTTTAAGTGCTGGGAGTTGTTAAGGGTGATTTTATACGCTTTATAAGGATATATTTTATATCAATATTCCCATATATGGATGTTTTTCGAGAATTCGAGCTTATAATCGATTAATTGAGCAAATGACGCTTTGAATAGTTAAAATGCAAAATCGAGTAAATATCGTGGTTTTATTATCTATTTTGTATGGTTTTACGCTTTGCTCGGTTTTGTCATCTTTTAGTGCACAAATGTGGAATGGAAGAGGTCTAAATGATGTTTGATTGAAGATTAAAAAGGAAAGAAAGAGATACAAGAGGATGAAGATGAAATAAAGCTTGGGAAAATCCCAAAACGACTCGTAATACGACGGGCTAGTCAAAAAGGCGTTTTAAGAAGAGAGTCCTTAATGAAAGTTGTAGAGTTTTCCGAGAGCTTTTTATGACATTCGGATCATAATTTTTGGAGGTCTACAACTCAAGATATGAATTTTAGAAGTTTTATTCCAATAAATATTCCATGCACAAAGAGAATTGTGAACCAAATGTCCATTCTCAAATCAAGCGCCCAAAGATGTTCGTGCACTGCTCGTGCTCAGAGCTTAATTTTGATACAGAGAGTTCGTAATGCAAATAAACGAACGCCCACCTTCCGTCTGGTTTAGCTTGGACGAAGCGCCCATTTTGATCAAACGGGCGTCCGGCCGCCATCATGAGTAGCAACCGACTTCAATTTGCTATAAATACAGCCGCATTGTTGAACCCTAATGGATTATCAAATACGCAGCAGCCTTTTCTCTAAACCTAAATTCAGAGCATGAGAGAGAGCCTCGGCCGGCCGAGCTTCATGCTTGGCCGGCCGGTGGTTAGATTAGGTTTTTTTTCTTTTCTTTCCGCTTTTCTTCTTCTTGTTCGAGCCATGAACAGCTTGAGCAGCCATGAACATAGCTCATGTGAAGCTTTTTTGCAAAGAAGAACCTTATTTCTTTCTATGGATGTTTTGTAAGTTGATTTTATTCAAAGTTGTTTCTTTTCCTATGATTAATTGTTATCGTGCAATTCATATCGGAAGATTATTGCTTGTTGATGCTACCGCATGACGGAAGTCGGTGTAGTTTAGATCACCATAGGAAAGAGTAGATCTTTAATCTATACATAACGAAAGTTCGTAGGTTAAACATCTAGATTTACGAGAGGATCACAATTTGATTAATTCGATGCAAGATTATCTTAGATTGGAATT
Organism: Gentiana macrophylla; assembly: GCA_026214975.1. Classification (NCBI taxonomy): domain Eukaryota; kingdom Viridiplantae; phylum Streptophyta; class Magnoliopsida; order Gentianales; family Gentianaceae; genus Gentiana; species Gentiana macrophylla. The sequence goes on from CM047810.1 coordinate 100,565,331, forward strand.
GAGGGATATCACCGTTACCGGAAAGATGAGATTTTTCATGTGTTTATTTCATTTAGTGTTCGTGTTCTCTTTCATGTTTTGTATGGTTTATGTTAATCGAATTTAGATAACGGAAGTTGATAGATTCGTTAGATTGCCATGAGAGAGATTGACAATTATTATTCCAACAAACGGAAGTTGAGGGATAATGTTGTTAGATTAGGATTTCATCCATATCTTTGATTTGTATCGATATTAGTTAAGACCGAGAGGTAAACTAATTAATGGCGTGATAAATCGGAAGAGGAAACGCTTTCTTTAGATAAGATAATAATCCAAGATAACTTGTGAATAAATATTTGTCTATCTTATTTCCTTCGGTGGGGTGATGGTTGTTGGAAATAGGTTGATCATGGTTTGTTTATGGTTGGTCGCTTGATAGTTAGTTTTATCAAGCGTAGATGTAGTTTTATTTATTTTGTCCGCAAGAATTATATTTCCTGGCTTTGGATTAACAATCCTCCGCCCGCTTATTTTTCCGTTCTAGTTTAGGTTTAGGTTTAGTTAATAAAGAAGAATTAATTAGATTAGATTCAACATCCTTTTTCCTGAGGATCGATACCGCATTTATCCAACTTTACTAGCAACTACCCGGTATTCGGCCGTTAGAGGTAGTTTTGCATGGTAGTATAGGTTTATAAATTTTCTTTTGTTTTAATGATGCAAAATCTCTCCAACAACGGCTAAGTCAGAAGGATCAATCGACCGTTCTAAAACGGCGAAGTAACACTTACCAAATCAGATTTAGTATACGTTGAAGATTCGTAAGATCATGCATTAAATGCACAATCAATAGAGGATCAATCAAGGACGGATTTTCTCGCTATACGCTTGAAGAAAGAATCCGATCATTGAAATCAAGGAGAATGCAATTAAGGGGAATCAAGAATAAAATCAAGGATTATTCCTCATTAATATAGCCAACGGACGGAATTTCAAAATCAAGGTTATTCAAGGCTATAAATAGAAGGCATTGATGATCGAGCAGAAGGAACAAAACATAAAAATCAAGTGAAAACTCACAATTTGAAAAGCCTTCTCTCTCAACTTACAAGGAAACATCTAGTGATCAACCTGTATATCGTGAGCTACAAAGTCATACTTGGGGCTGAGTTTGATCAACCAAGTGTGTGAATCACATTCACATCAAACTGAAGCAAATCAATCGGAGGCAATCTGAGAAGGAGTTGAATCTGTGATAGCCGCTTGAAGGATTTTGATCTCAAGGAGCAAAGAAGGCGAAGACCGAATCACCAAGCCGCTGCAATCAAGGAGTGATAGTCTTGTAGATTGTGAAGCTTGGGAAGCCAAGGACAATCATACTATTGTATCTCAGTGGAAAACAATAGTGAATTCCTCCGATCATCACAGAGAAGAGTGGATTAAGGGATTACACCACCCTCAAACCACTATAAGCCTTGTGTCAATTTAATTTCTGCAATTTACTTTACAAAGATTTATTTAATTTGCCTACACCATAACTTAATTTGATTGTCTAAACTGATTTGAAAACAACATAGTAAGAAGGATTTATCCGCGCCCAAAAGCTTTTAAATAAAAGAAAAGTTTTTGAAACTCCAATATAGTCATTCACCCCCACCCCCTCCGACTATAGTTGCACCCTTCTCTGGACCAACAATTGGTATCGGAGCGTTGTTCCTAGTATCGTAACTGCTCGATCTAATTTCGTAACAAGGAGATCACATATTTTCAAAGTAGTTTTCAAATCTGAGTTTTCTATACATTTACATTTATATCTTCATTTGCACCGATGGATTCCTCAAACTTTGTCAAAGGTACTTGCTTTTAATGTTAATAATTTTGATGAATATAAAATAAGAATGCTATTCATCTTGCAAAGAACTCATGAAGAGATGTCGATGTAATTAATGATGGACCAATCACAATCACTACCGTGGTAGGCACAGGAGCGATCAAGGAAAGGAAATTGACAAACCTAAAAGGATTGGACCAAGGATGACAGTGAGAAGAGCAAACCTGGACTTTGTTGCAAAAGACATGATCTTGAAGACCCTAGATAGCAACATGTTCATGAGAATCAAAGACTCGGAAAACAAAGAAAGGAGATGTGGGACAAGCTATCATTGATAAATGAAGGATCTCAAGCGCTTAAAGAAAACAAATTATCTCATTTGCAAAATGTAAGTTTGAAAACTTCAAAATGAAGACTGTGTATCCATAGATCAAATGGACAATGATTCTCAAGCATCATCAAGAATCGCAATGCCTTTGGACACACATATCCTCAAAAAGAAGTATGCTTGAAGATCTTGAGAGGACTACCCGAAAGATGGAAGATCATAACATCCGTAATCGTGAGGAACAACAAATCTTGCAAGCACCGACACTCGACACCGATGTCCCAATTAAAAGCTCATGAATTCAATTGAACGGTGAAGATGGTGCTCCGGCAGAGACACAAAACTCACCGCACCGGGTTGCACCTCAAGAAAGTAACTTTGCCGATTACATCAAAGAAGAAACACATGAACTTAAAGAACATGTAGCTTTATTGGTTAAACACTTTGACAGGTTTAGCAAAAAGAAGCCCCTCAAAGGAAATTCATCATCAAACAAGAAGTCAAGCTCAAACAGAGACATGAAGAAGAAGGATGATGAATACAGATGCTTCAACTGCAACAAGAAAGGTCACTTCAAAGCAGATTGCCCTGAAGAAAACGACAAAGATGATGAAAAGAAGAAATACAAAGCATTTGAAAAGAGAAAAAGCAAGAAGGCACTCAAGTCAGAATCCAGCAGTGAGAAGAATGAAGAATCATCTGATAATGATTCATATGATAGTGATGAAGAAGACAAATTTCGTAAAGAGAAAGCATGCATATGCCTCATGACCAAAGAATTGGATGAAGATGAAAGTGACAGTTCAGACACTGAAGAAACAAGCCTATGTCTAATGGCTAAAGAATCAGATAAATCTGAGGTATCATCTAGCTCTTACTCTTCGTGTAATACATCCACATCTGACACTGCACAATCATCTACTCTTCCATTAGATACAGCAGACCTAGTCCATAATCTCATGACTAAATTTGATGAAATTGAAAAGAATCATGAAATTCTGGAAAAGGAATGCAAGGATCTAAGAAAAGAAAATAAGAAATTAAAGAAAGAACTGGATAAAGCAAAAGCTGAATTAACCAGTAAGGAGACCTACTTAAATGATCAACAAAAAGCAGATGATCATACATCTGTCATTGACAGATCGCTTAAGAAAATCTTCTCACCAAGAAAAGTAACCATCGCACCACTAAAAGCACCACCTACAAACCCTCAAAAGGTTTGATCCAGATCCGGTCTTGGCTACAAATAAATGATGAAAGTAGGAATAATGGTCAACACAATTCTAAATTCAGACCATTAATGGATCAAAATTTAGAAAGGATGCACTATAGTTCCAACAGATCATCCTGCTCCGTGAAGTCAAAACCTAGTGTAGTGAAACAAAGAGACTAAATCCTCATTCCCGCCAATCAAGAACAATAAATCATCCGAAATGTAAAGGCGACTTTACCCTTCAGAGGATGATTGGAATGTTGCAACTCCAAAATACAAGAGGAAACCATTCCACAAAATGCATCATGTGGTTAAGAAAATCAAACTGCTTCTAGACACTTGAAGCAGAAAGGTTTCCTACCGCATATTGGAAAGTGAAGAAGGATATAAATGCACCAAAAGGTGGAGAAAAAGTATCGTAATACCTTCAAAGAAAAATATTAGAAGCTATTCTCGCCATGCCTTATACATATGAAGTTGATGACTTCAATTATCCAAAAAGAAGACCTTTTGGATACACACTTGGTATGGGAGGCATGATTGCTAATGTGTATAGACCCAAACAAAGTTGGGTACCTAAACTTAATTAATCTGCTTTTGTAGGATGTCCGGTACATAGACAAAGTGGATGTTCCGCATACATGACAGAAACAAGAAATGGCTCACCGACTTCAAGGCTTTTGATGGACCCAAAGTCACATTTGGTGGCAAAGAAAACCCTGGCAAGATTAAGGGGGAGGGCATAATACTCAAGAACAATTTGAAAATTCAAAATGTGGCATATGTCAAGGGACTAAATTTCAATTTGATGAGCATCACTAATTTTGTGACAGAGGCTACAATGTGCACTTCAACAAAGAAGGATGCAAAGTGATTCACAAAACAAACCAACACAAAGGGTTCTTGCAGTAAGACAAGACAACATGTATGTTGTGGACTGGAGAACAAATAAGGCGTAAATCATTAGTGTAGTGTGCCTGAAAGACAATTTGTGTAATTGTTTTTGATAATGGATGATGTAATTTATCTAATTTTAGTTACTTGCTTTGTGCTTGTAAAGTAATACATCGCTTGCAAACCCTAAGTATATCTCAGATGTAACCACTTAACTCAAAGGTATGGATTGCACGTGAGGATTGAGTTAGTGGAGATATACTTAAATCGTTAGTCCGTGGTGAATTTAATCGTAGCTTAGGGTCTCTTGATTAAAACACCAATAATGCGCCTAACACCTTAGGGTGTGATAGTCTTATCCGACTCGCCGGTAGAGGGTACCTACGTGGGGCATTTATATATGATGGCATTCATATAGATCGACCGATTTAATCAGATTTCTCGATATAATTCCGTAATCGAGGAATCTTATTAAATCATTAGATGATCATATATGGATCAACCTTAATCTCGAGGTGATCATAGGGTGCTCGCTTGTCCCGGGTAGTGTTTGATGTGTTAGTTACGGTTCACTTAAATATGTGTTCCAAGCCACTTCTCATTGGCACTATCTCCGTATGAGTGAGTAGTTCCGATCTTCACGCACATGGAATCCATTCCTTCCTCGCGGGAAGTAGAGAGACAAATTCCCTATTTGTTAGCCCTAAGAAAGTGATCGATCCCGGAGTTCACATTTGACTAATTAGCTACTAGTCGATATGTGTACTAATTGATCATCGTGGGTTGATGGTAAATAAGGATAAGATATTCTCGAAGTCGGGTTCACGGAGACTTCCCACCGTAATGGATGCTCTATGGAGGTTAATCCAGATGTAGTGATTATATCAATGGACACTTATTCACTCTACTGGGTTGAGTATAAGTATACATCTATAATCGGTAGAGTTCGGGCTGGGTTTATGGTATGTAATCCGGAATTAATAATTAATGTACTTATTCTGCTCGATGAATAATTAATTATTGAGCTACATCGTTATAGGTCCATGGTCCCCGATGTGGCTTCGTAATTCGGACTAATAATCTTGTTATTTGGGCCTCAAAGTGATAATTAATTGGTCAAGCTAATTAATTGATATGCATGGATATTATTTAGTTGGGCTAAATAATATAATACATATAAAAGACATTTTATGTGGGTCAAACTCTAGGAAGGTGGCGCCATTTCTCCTTGAATTATCACAAGAATTAATTTTTGTGATGTGGAAAATAAAAGATATTCTTGTTATATGATTGGTTGGATGACTTGTTATTTGATTTCCTATTGGTCAATACATGTCACAATTAGTCATTAAGGAAAATATCTTTTATTTTGTTTAATTAATTATTTATTTAATTAATTAATACTTGAGGTTATGATGTACTTCTCCTATAAAAGGAGAGTTATTCCAAGGGAAATTTAAATGGCAAATTTCAAATTCACCACAAATAAAGGGAGAAAATTTGTTCTTTCTGCCTCAGGGTTTTTTGGAAGAAGAAAACTTTGAATTTATCTTGGTGTTGCATATCAAGGAGGTTCGTAGAGTCAAGAAGGGTGTCCACCAACCGCTTGCGTTTGAACACATCGGAAGATCAAGGCTTCTCTTCCCGTTATTGGTAACATGATCTTAAACCCCTTGTAGTAGTTTAAGTCCTTTAATTATGTGTTTTGATATATAAATCGTGATCCATCCGGCTGCGCTGTAGATCTAACTCGCTTAGATCTAAGAACCCAGATCCTTCGTAAACATGTCTCACCGGTCAAAAACAAACAATCTACAAGTCGGATTTGGCACGTATACTAAATCATCTCGAATTTCAAGACTATCAACAAACTATCAAAGAACAAGTTAGTTGAAGGTTTGCCGAGATCACATTCAAGAAAGAAAGTCTATGTGATGCATGTCGAAAAGAAAACAGATCAAAAGTTCGCTCAAGTCAAAGCCTTATCAATCTACAACAAGAGTTCTACATCTGCTACACACGGACTGTTGGACCAACCACACCAAAGAAGTGTGAGTGGTAAGAAATACACCCTTGTAGTGGTGGATGACTTCTCAAAGTACACCTGACCATTTTCATGAACAAGAAGAAAGAGACACTCAAAAAGTCACGATTTGCCGGTAGAAGACTCCAAAATGAGAAAGAACTAAAGATCATAAAGACTCAGATCGTACAGAGGCAATCGAATTTCTAAATGAAATCATCGTAACCCATCGTGAAGAAAATGGAGTACTACATCAACTATCTCAGCAGCACTCCACAACAAAATGGTGTAGCAGAAAGAAGAAACAAAACTCTCAAAGAAGCAAGCTTAGAACAATGATTGTCGAAGCATGCTTGCCAAAGAGATTTTGGGTCAAGCAAGAAACACAAAGATGTCATACACAAAATAGATCAATCATCAACAAATATCATGGAAAGACTCCATATGAAATATGGAATGGAAGAAAACCCAATATCTCATATTTTCATATGTTTGGATCAAAATGTTTTGTCTTAAACAGAACCACCGTGATACCTTTGATGAGAAGGCCGATGAAGCAATCTTCATGGATACTCAGACACCGTAAAAGCATTCAGAGTACTCAATAAAAGAACATTGGTGATTGAAGAATCAATACATGTGGTTTTTTGATGAACCAAATACAAATGGTGAAGATCTTCAAGACCAAGAAGAGAAAGCAAAGACAGTATGAAATCTATACAAATGCAACCATACCAAATACTATCCCGAATCATCACTTTGAAAATCAAGAGGAGCCACATATCAATACAACAATAAGCACTGGGTTCATGCTCAAAGATGAAGGCATGAAAGCACCAGTGAAGAACAACTTCAACCGTGATCTAAATTGGCTAAGAGACCATCCTCAAGAACAAGTTATTGGAGATATTCACACAGAGTTAGAAACTGTAAGACAACCTGAGCACATGCTAACTTGCTTTCTATCACAAATGGAACCTAAGACCATATATGATACAATCCAAAATGCAGATTGGATCACAAAGAATGCAAGAAGAACTAAATGAATTTGAAAGAAATGAAGTCCTGGAACTTGTTGATGCACGTATATGGCCAACATCATTGGTGCAAAATGGGTATTCAGAACAAGATGGATGAGCAAAGAACTCATTGTCGAAACAAAGCAAGGCTAGTTGCAAAAGGCTATTCTCAAGCGTATGAATAGATTATGATGAAACATTTGCACCAAGAGCAAGATTGGAAGCAATCGACTCTTTCTAGCTTTTGCCGCATACAAAGACTTCAAAGTTTATCAAATGGATGTCAAAAGTGCATTCCTAAATGGACTTTTGGAAGAAGAAGTTTATGTAGAACAACCTCCTGGATTTCAAATCAAAGGAAAAGAAGACAAAGTATACAAACTCAAGAAGGCCCTCTATGGCCTCAAACAGCACCTGTGAGCCTGGTATGAAACACTATCACAATTTCGATCAAGAATGGATTCAACAAGGAAACTATTGACAAGACTCTATTCAAACTAGAGGAAGGAGCAAGCACATTGTCGGGTTCAAATCTATGTTGACGATATAATCTTTGGATCGAGGATGAAAAGCTTTGTGAAAATTTGCAAACCCGATGAAGAGCAAATTTTGAATGAGCATGATGGGAGAATTAAACTATTTTCTTGGCCTTCAAGTAAAGCAAATGAAGGATGGCATTTTCATTAGTCAAGCCAAGTACACAAGAGATCTAATACACAAGTACGGGATGGATACAAGTGGCACAAATAGACACACCAATGTGTGCCAGAGTCATACTTGGAAAAGATGAAGCAGAAAGGATGTTGATCGAAAAGTGTATAGAGGAATCATTGATCCTTATTATACTTAACTGCAAGTAGACTGATATAGCATTTGCAAAGTAGGAGGTGTGCAAGATTTCAAGCACAACCAAAAGAATCACATCTTCTTCAGCACCCAAAGGATAATCAAATACTTGAAAAACACTATAAATGTTGGAATTTGGTATCCAAAAGATTGAGGATTTAAATTGATATCATATTCATGCTATGACTATGCCGGATGCAAAATAGATAGAAAAAGCACCTCCGAACATGTCAAATGCTAGGAACTGACTAGTCTCTTGGTTCAAAGAAAAGCAAACTCCATATCTACATCAACAAACAAGGCAATATATAGCAGCAGGTAGTCAAATGTGCTCAAGTACTTTGGATAAGACAACAAATAAGGGACTATGGAATGGAAGAGAAAACAATTCCAATCATGTGTGATAACACAAGTGCAATATCTATTAATCAAAATCCAAAGATTGCATTCGAGAACAAAACACATTGATGTGAGACACCATTTTATCGTGAGACCATGTTGAAAAGTGGAGATGTCATCCTAAAATACATACCTATCAAGATCAACTCAAGCCGACATCTTCACTAAACCACTCGGCTTATGAAAGATTTAGTATGTTAAGAATCGAAGTTAGAATGATTGAAATTGACTAAGTATCAAGGAGCAAACCAACCTGAGTAATCGGCTAAGTGACTTCATCAATCGGTACAACCTTTGCCGTTACAGAGGTGTAGAGTAAAGGCACCGGTATTCGAAGTGAAGGTAACTTAACCGATTGTTAGAAATGAAGAAATGGAGCAGCTCAATAAAGAACCCATTTGATCGGCTAAGTGACCACCAAGGCACTTCACCGAAATAAAGACTTGATAAATTAAAAGTGTGAACAAAATCAATTCGACATACACACGCGAGATCAATTTATGATCATGGAGGTAATTGTATTATTTTTCGAATTTTCAATTGGGCAAAATACTTCTTCCTACGAATCAAAGAGCAAATCCAAGGGGAAGTAAAAGCGGAAAAGAAGGGGATAAAAGAGGGAAAGACAAAGAAAGGCCAATTCTGGGTGAAAAAGTCAGATGGGATTCAGTTACACTATCTAATGCAATGTCTTAAAGTCCCTACTGTGCAACTCCACAAACTGCATGAATCCAAAGTCATGTTTACCTATATTAAACAACAAAATAAGACAGAGAGACGGAAAAAGGAAGAAATCCACACAAATCACTACCACCAAAGAAAGAAGCAAAAGGTTCAAATAAATCTGACAAGACAGACTTTGGAAAATTAATTGATGAAGATACAGAGGAAGAGGATTCTGAAACTGAGGTGGAGCAACAGGAAGAAGAGTATGAAAGTGAGGATGAGCAACATCCTAATAGGGAAGATACTGAGATGATGAGGCATCTCCGTAAGAAGTCAAGACAATTGTCTCGCAAAACGATATAGATGATCGAATTGCAGATTATCTTGAGTGGAAGGAGGGGATTCCGTAAAACAACTTCAAGATTGCACCGCATGCTTGCCAAGCATGGCTATTTAATTTTCTCGGGAATCACAACTCGGTAGTGTACTTGATGAATCGCCTCTATGGGACTTGGTTGATGCAAACAAGACAAAATCGCCCTGTGCCTCCTCCAAGACAGAGTGATGACTCGGATGATGATGATGATGATGATGATGATGATGATGATAATGATGGTGATTTTGGTAAAGACAGAGAAGAGGATGCTCCCCTGCACTGCATGCAATTGATGATACAACTCTTCTCCGTACATTCTGAAACCACAAGCATCCTACAAGTCCTCAACTCCGCAAAGACAAATGACTTAACCATCGATCGTGAATGTTCCAAATGACAACACACACATGTGGACATTGGTTCACCACACCACCACATACCAAAGCAACCCCCGCACAGAGATAGGGAACTGTAGCTCAAGCAACTCCAAAGATACACATCTACCCAAATTCTTGACGATTTGGAATTGGGAGCAGATGTCACTCAACATCAAGACAAGTGGACATCAAACAGATCCGTAACCACCGACATAAGACACAAACTCTCTCACCGCCACCGGCATTACCAATGAAACTTTTGAGAAAGCAAGAAGACTCGCTTTGGTCAAGAATTGAGCAAAGCAAGCCATGTATCTCGTGATCCATGACTTCAAAGATTTAATGACAAAAGCTCCTCCATTGAACACAAGTTTCGTGCCATTGCAGAGTACATTGATGCACAAAACATTGTGGTTCAACAACAGGAAATCTGATGAAGCAAATTAATATCAATATCACCAACAATCTTGGTGGTGCCTCGCATAACATATTTCCCAAGAAATGAATCAACGGCAAGTGGCCTTTGGCACTAAACTTCATAGTGTGAATGAGAAACTAATTAATCATCACCACATGCATTCACAACTATTGAATCAAAGCTTGACTCTCCGACGGCACGGCAGAGGCACAAATAGCATCTTACTCCAAAGAAAGTGGATGATGCCGCCAAAAAGTGGGGAAAATCGATAAGCCTCGAACTCGAAGGATCAACAATCGTAATTCTCTAAATTTTATCAAGAACAACCAAGAGCAAGAGACAGAGAAATAAGGATCGAAATGAAGCGTAAGAACAACAAAGAAGAGTCGAGAAGAAAGAGAAAAGGCCCCAAAGAACCCTCGCATTGGATTTCCTCACTTATGCAAAGAAGAGATGATGATAGAGAGACAGATCCGGCAGATAAGAAAGGCCTGGATCTAGTCAAAGAAAGAGGATCACTAGTCAACACAAACTCAAGACTGTGAGGAAACACCACAGAGGCAAAGCAGCAGCCTCCAGATATACTGGGAACACAGTAACTTACACTCGTCACCAAAGCAAAGCGCATTATGATGCAGATGTACTGACCATGTAAGAGAATTTTTCGAGTACAGAAGGACTTTATCCTCACTCCTCACAAGATGAAGCTTGGGCTGATTGGCTAAGCTTATCAGATGAAAGGATGAGAACCGATATGGCCAAACTCTACAATGAAGTCAAAAGAGAGTTTGCACTTCTCAAACAAACCAACAACAAACCAAGCTCACCATACCACTATCTCAAAAAGGACCCGTAAGACTTGCCAAATTTAACAACAAGAAGAATTCAAATATATGGTAAAATTCTTCAATCCTATGGGAAGAGTGGAGAAACACGAGCAAAGGAGTCTCTACAAAAGCCTCAAGTTTGCAGATTCACATATTGGGCCGAGGCTAGTGGAAAGACTTGAAAATATTTTGAGAACCTAAGGCAAATGAGACCATGCCTGATTTCAATGCACTTTTTGCCAAAAGAGTTTTTTAGTGTATCTCAATACACAGATTTGGCTTAATGGAAGTGGAAGTTTCCGTAAATTGATTGGAAAGACATTGAAGAGGTTCAGATTACAAAGTTCAAGAGGTACAAGTCTGAATTAAGCAAAATGTAGTGTGTAACATTTGAATAAAGTTTTAGAACTTATTGTCCTATGATGGATGAATAGAATTGCCGAATTTGTGTTCTCGTTGTTTATTATGAAAATTTTGATTACTTATATTCAGCTTATGAGGTTTTTGGCATCATCAAAAAGTGGGGAAATTGTTAGGAACATTTTATTATGTTTTGATGATGGCCATACTAAAAGAGTTATAGCAAACTCAAATAAGTTAGAATTCTCTCAGATAAGTCTTTACTTAGAGTCCGACATGTTGTATAAGTTGAGTCGATAAGTATTGTACTAAAGTGGTAGGACGGCAAAGCAAAAACAGATATTCGGCAGAGTGAAGCCACCAAGCACCAAAGCAGAGAAGCAATGCACATATTAAAGGTCCGACTTGTAACCAAGAAGTCTGTGATGACCTTGGACAAGTCTAAATTACACTACAAGCCGATGAACATTAATATTCAAATATAAGGTACACTCGATCTCACCCCAATCAAAGATCAGTGAAGTACAAAGATTCTCTTCAAATGTAAACAAAGAAGAAAACAAAGAATCGGGCAAAGCGCACTCACTTTCGGCCGAGTAAAGACGAAACGGTGAAGGAAAAGCTAAAACGGCTAAGTCAGAAGGATCACTCGACCGTTCTAAAAACGGCGAAGTAACACTTACTATAGTTGCACCCTTCTCTGGGACCAACACCCAACTCGGCCGATCACGCCTGCACGCAGTAACTCCGCTGTATACAAAACCTCGCAGACTCTCTCATTTTGTCGCTGATTCGTAAGAAACTCGCTTGACCTTCTCAACTGACTTTCACACTTGAATACACTTCTCACCGACCATCATTCACCGACTACTAGATTAGTTCCACCAGATGTAGAGTTTAAGTCACTTTTCGTCCGACAAATTCCAACTTGACTTGAACTCTCATTCACAAATAACCAACAGATTGCATAATCAAAGTGTACTTGTACCAGATGCATTCATTCACAATGCCGATGTACTGCACTGCATTACTCATTAATCCACTCACCGACTCCGCCCTCCGAAGCTTCCATTTCCATATTATAAGCTTTGAATATTCAAAGAAGTCCGCATAAAATCAAACTTGCTCACGAATCGAATTGCAAACATATCGATTCTCGATTGGTGTTGATCTCCTTCACTACAACCCTCTTCTCGCTTTTAAAATGATATCTCACATCAATATGCTTGGTTCTTCTATGATGAACCCGATCCTTAGCTAGACAAATTGCACTCAGATCGCCACAATAAATCTCTCGCTCGATCCCCGATGTAGCCCCAAATCACCGACTAGCCCTTCAACCGTATACCCATTGGTCGCTTTCTAAGAAGAGCCAAATAATATGCCTCAATAGTTGATAGCTTATTGTGGCCTCGAAAGTTTCTTTCCGGGCCGACAACCGAATTCCCAATGTGAAAACATAACTGGGCCATAGATTTCATGTTGTCCACATCACCCGTGATAATCAACATCACGGTACTGTGACCAAACTCGAGTATCACCTCCATAAACGAGACCAACATCAAAATATACCCTAAGGTACTCGAACATTCTTTTCACAAATTTTCCATTGTTCCATTCCAAAGTTAAGACATAAACCTACTCGACAACACGGATCGCTTGAACTAAATCGTGCTTAGTGCACACCATGGCATACATCAAACCGCCAACCGCACTAGCATAGTGGTTTGACATATACTCATTCTCATCTTCTCGATTGTGAAGCAAAACAGATATAAATGAACATTAGATGCCATAGAGTATATATTGGCTTTGCAAAGAACATGCCAAATCTTGCCAATATCTTATGTACATAGCCCTCGCTGAGATAAAACAACTTCTTCTTACTTCTATCTCTCCGCATCTCCATCCCCAAAATCTTCTTGATGCACTTCTAAATCCTTCATTTCAAATTCAAAGATCGAAAGCGTGTTCTTCAAAGATTCTCGAACATCGACTTCTTCCTTGAAGCTATCAACCTCAGCTATCCACATACATGACAAGATAGATGTGTTTGTGATACACACAACACATATGGACTTCTGCTATAACCTAGTCGATCATGTAATCACAAACCTTTATAGTTTCACCATAAAAGGACCTCTTCAACTTGCACACAAAACCTTCCTTGCTGTGAGAACTTAGTGATCGGCCTTTTCTAAGTGTCCAATCTTACCGGCAAGGTACCGGTCAATTGTAGCCTAGAATTGGTGAGTCAAGGTCGTATCCCATGTGGAATCTGGTCAAGTACCAAAGTCGGGTCTCGCTTTCTAGTTTAGGCCAACACGACTATCGAACATGGTGATTTGTCGATCACCGGTCCTACAAACTAATATGCACAAAAATAAAAGAGTTTGAACTATGAAAAACAAGATAGCCGAAGCTATGATCCAACCCACTACTTTCTAGCCCTCACTGCTTCTCGGAAGTGTTTCGACAAACTCTAATGTTCTCGCATCGTTGAAGGGTGCCGCTCCTATTTCCGAGAATAGACATTATTTTAATAATCTACCCTCCTATGTCAGGTTCAACAGTCCGGCTGACCGGATTTAAGTGACTCTAACACGGTCTACGGTCGATGAGACACTCATTAACAATGATATAAACTCACACACGAAACCGAATCAACAACTCAATGGTTTTACAATGGTGATCCTAGAACCCTGGTTCCTGCATTCTTCTCGCGAAAATACATATGTAAAGACGATACGTGAAATACGATTATCGAGTGATCAATTCAATAAAATTCATTAAGAATAAGTTCTAGAACAATAACAACACCGAGAATCTAACAATCAACACATCAAAACACTTCAATCAACAAGCTAAAGTTCAATTTTCAAAGGCTATCATATATCTCGGCTATCGGGAAATTAGCTACTCATTCTATCAATAAAACAACAAGAAATCAACAATAAAGGTAGCAAGCATCAAGATCTAAAGCAAGAACAACGAAATGAAAACGAAATACCGAATATATAGTCAGAGAAAATCGAATCTCCGAATGAAATCCCGCCAATAACGCTGATCAAGATATCACCGAGATCCTCCGGATTACAACAATCTACAACTAAACTAAGCTAATCTTCCTACAAATCTAATCTAAGCTAAGAAAAGTGAAGAAAAAACGCAGCAGAAATTGATCTATATGATTTATATATATACTATATATATCATACTGTGGGTATTTATAATGTTTTTGAGATTCGATTGTTAGGCGGCGCCTGTGGTTTGTCATGAGCACGCCTAACATGCAAAAAAGTAGAAAGATGGACTGAAACTTTGGACAAATCAACCTCCCGTAGGCGTGCGCCTAGCATTTCTCACACACGCGCCTAGCCGACATACCTTCAAAGAATTGGCCATAACTTTGTGTGTGTAGACTTCAAATCCAGTGATTCAAAATGAGCTTGGTGCCGATGAAATTGTCTACAACTTTAATGAAGATGTCCAGCCCAGAAAATGACTCTAAGGTGGATAAAACTGAAGATCAATGGAAGGTATGGTTGTAGTACCAACGAAGTTTTGATCCGTTTGAACGCTTAAGCTTCGGGCACACGCCCAACCTCGTAACTCGCCTTCCGGGAATCTCGAACACCTAAGTCCTGCAAAAAATCATAACAAATACCACACGAATCCCTCAACAGACACTAGGTGTGACCGAGTATAAGTAAATACACTTTAAAAGACCGAGAATCCCGGACTTTACGCCCTAGGTCTCAAATGATAACCAAGGTGTAAATATATCAAAATACAACCAAATGTCTCCGAAAACATATAAACGAGGTATAAACGGGTATAATTACATAGTAGATGATAGCCAATTTGACTCTAATCACTTAAAACCCTCTCGCCGAGTCATGTATATCTCTTTTGTCATTCTTACCATGTAGAAAAGGTTGTCTTTCACATCTAATCGCCAAGTTCAAGATCATGTCGTACCACCATTGGTGTCAGAATAATTCCTGATTGAAGTATGTCCGACATCGGGTGAGAATATCTCATCAAAATACACCCATTTTTCTCTCGGACTAAACCCTCTTGCAACCAAATGTGCCTTTATACTTGACCTTTTCTACCTCGGTCATTCCCTCATTCTACTTGAAGATCCATTTGCAAGTAACAACTCTCCTATCACCGGATGTTTAACTAGATCCCCAAAAGATGATTCTTCAATAATGACTCACATCTCATCTCTCGTGGCAAAGAAGCTTCACGGAGATGCCCAACATGTCATTGCTTCCCCGTAAGGGGTAAGGTTCAAAACCATCCACTTTTTCTACAACTTGAAGTGTATATCCAATCATATCATCAAACCATACCTCTTGGAGAAATTTCCAAACATTGGTTCTTCTAGCCTCTGGATGATGCCTTATACTTTGGTCGACCAATATATGTTTGATGCTCATTGACCCTGCTCACCATTGGTCAAGCTTGATCCACCGTTCAAGAACTGTATCGGGATGAGTACCGACTTGATCCATTGAAAGTGTTGCATTTCAACTGACTCTACTTCAAGCTCCACCTATTTCTCACTCTCTCGCATTCAACACTGCTTTCAGATTCAAAGAAACCTCCCAAATCGATGAGCTAATCATAGAATTTTCATCAAAGACCACATCTCCGTTTGTAGTATGACCTTTTCTCTCGCTGATGACCAAATCCTATAACCTTTCACCCCATCAATATACTCCTACAAACACTCTCTTCATGGCTCTTGGTTATAGATTCCTTCACTCACATGATAGTAAATCTGTGCTTCCAAAACCCTTAGAATTGAGTAGTCATCAGCTTTAACCGACCACATCTCAAATGGTGTCTCGAGATTGATCCTTGTGCGAGGACTCATGTTGATTAAAAGCAAGTTGTACTTATAACCTTTGCCCAAAATCCCTTTGATAAACCAACATTAGATAGCATACATCTTGCCCTCTCCGTAAGAGTTTGATTCATTCTCTCACCTACACCATTCTGAGGTGTATTCTCGACCGTGTGATGTCCGGCAAGACCCCATCCTCACGGTAACGTAGACCAAACAGAATTCTGCACTATTATCTATTCAAGCTTTTTTGATTTTCTTGCCTGCTTGATTCTCCACTAGAGCCTTCCAACGCTTGAAATCCCAGCAAATGCACTTTCATTTGTGTTTCATCATCGCCACCTAAGTCATTCTTGAACAATGCTCATCTATGAATGACATTAATAAAATACTGGTGGACCACCCAATGATTCCACCTTTGATTGGCCCAACAATAATGGATATAATCAAGCTTAATGCGCTTTGTACTGTGGTTTGCCTCAGCCGAGAACTTGCTTCTATGTAGCTTCCTCAAACACACAAAGTGCTCACAAAAAGTCCGTAGTCTTGACTCTTATATCCCCAAGAAAACTGGTCAAGAAAGGATATGCATACCTCTTTTCACCCATGTCACTAAGTCTCAAGGCTACAACATGGTCTCATTGTGTTTGGTGAATCACTGAGATGCCACAACAAAGAAAGCCGATGACATGAGAGAATTGCATTATATACAAGGTTCCCTTCTTGATACATTTGAGGACCACAATCGAATCTTTGTAGTATATCAGACTCTTCACTTCTCTCTGAAATTGAACCCCTATTGTTTAAAGGGACTAAGAGATACTTAAATTTTTTTGCCATTTGTGGAACATAGTCAATATCTTTTAGTGTGCAGACCGACCATCCTCCGTCCTCGTGAATCGAGCCAATTCCACCATCTATCTACACATAAGTAGAAAACCGTCACGTGTGGACACATATGATTGGGAAGTCTTAAAATCTTGGATCCAAACATCGGCACATGATGTGTTGAATCCCCAAAGAATTCAGAACCGTGATCTCTTATCGTAATGCTCAAGAACTACAATTTATTGTGCCGTAATTGCTCTCATGCCAGCTCTTTTCTTCAGATAGTTGGACTTCCAATGTCCTCGCCTCACTACAAGAATTATAGACATCCGTGCTTTGGACCTTTGGATCTTTGTCTTTGGAGTTCTTCTTCAGACTCGCCCATGTCTCTTTCTCTACCGGCTCTTGAATACTAGTCCGCAAATGATTGTTCGCTTCCTCGCAGCTTTGTGTCTCACTTCTTTCCTTGCATGCAAGGATGACCTTACATCTTCCAAAGCCACTGTGATCTCTTACCAAATATGAAGGATTGCACAAAGTTTTCATAATGATGCAGCTTAATGACACCAACGGATTAGGGTTGCATCTTCATTTTTAATTTTGATATCAATATTCCCCGAGATCAATTAATATTGTGTTCACCGACAAGATGTTCCTCGGTCGACCTCCTTCGTGGCATCCTCGTACTAAACAAACGCTCAAAGAACAACTTGTTGGTTAATGACTTAGTCATATACAGTTTTCAAGCTTTGACCACAACTTGGCAAATTGTCTTCTATCAAGAATTTCGCGATAACATCATCAGATAAGCACAACATGATGGTTGAATGTGCTTTCTTCCAAACTAGCATAATCTGGCCGCACTAGCATCCCGCTTTGTCGATAAAGGACTCCACAAACCTTGTTGTTTTAACAAGGCCCGTGATCTTGATTAGCCAACGACCAAACTGCTTTCTTCAGGAATTTATCGATTTTTATGTTAATCTGCATTATCTTTGTGGCCAATGAACATAACTTTTATTACGTAAGCTTGCACCGATGGAAGGTCTTGTGAAGATAAAATTCGCTCAGATAAATGATTCCTCGAAACCAACGGTCCGATACTAGTTTGTTATAATAGAAGAAGAAGAATCCAAATGACAGTAAAGAATAAATTATTGATGCAATCAAACATAAACAATCACAGGTAATGGGTAAAACAAGAACAACACAAGATTTAACGTGGTTTCCGCGCAAGCAGTCGACTACTCCACGCATAAAAGAGATCTTTATTATGCAATCAAATCTCGCATTTACCATACTTTACAATGATCAACACGTGTTGGTATTTATAGGCACGGATCACTAAAACCCTAACCGCCAAGGAATCTTTGTCTGATTGCCATAAATGCCCCAGACAATCCATCTGGTCGACCCAACTCAGCTAATCACTCCCGTGCACGCTGTAACTCAGCTTGTATACAAAACATCAATAGACTCTCGTTGTTGAAATAAGGTCTCAAACCCAATCGAGTTGGACCGATCCGACCGGTACTTGACCATTTCTACTATTTCTTTATGTTTATACATATATTAAATGGTTTTGCTATTGTCGATATATATGTTCTTTAAAGAACCAATTATGAATTGTTATAGTGACAACGCCCTTAGTATTAAACTGCGGTGGTAGAGAAACCATGCATGGATAAAGTATTATGGTTGATGCAGATCTCTAATCACTTTAATAAGTTTGATACTTAAATGTCTCTAGCCGATGTACTATTAAATGCGGCATTGATAGTATAAATGTATTAGCACGCATTAGATGTCTTATGTCTTGGCGTAAGCGGATAAATCTCGCCTCATCGAAGCGTGTAGACACTTGACCCGCACGTGGACGCGGTATTGTGAGAATACGACGTTGGGATCGACTCACTTTTCACATCGGGATAAGTGTCACACTATGTGACGGTTGTGTAATTATCCTTTGACCTGAGTCTACATGGCATCACGGCAGATTGTCATGCTTTTGACACTATTGAGGTTTCCTCACACGGGGCTTACTGCGCGATAGTGATTGGGCGTGATACTCAAGCATGCAGTATACATATGTTTGGTCATCTCTAGAATCGCACTCCTATCGCGAGGGTGAATATCCGAAGCGACCTTCTATAAGGGAATGTCTTACTCTCGTGAAACTTTGCAAAGTTGAAGTAAATGAGTTACTGAGCAGAGTATGATATCCAGATTATAAGATACGGGTCGTTGGTGTTTTGACACTGACCAACGACTGTATGGATATTATTATTAGTGGGCGATAGATTATAAGTTACACGGTAATCGCTTTCACATGAAAGGTAGTAGTCATTTCATTTGACTCTTCTCATGATTGTGGGTCACGTGTTGCGCAGACGCTATCCCGTGATCGCTAGGGCATGGCGCGGCATTTTCGTGAATTTGCACGCTTATCCAGCGATCGTTAGGGGTACAAGTGGCATTTTTAATACCTGAAGGACGCCCAAATAGAATCGATTCTCCTCAAGGATACCATCTTTTGGGATACGCGAATTAGATTGTGTTCTAAAAATGGAAACAACACTTTATATGATAGCGGTGACGCAGCCATAAGTATCCTCATATTGCTAGAATAATACCCTTTATACTTAACCGAAGTTTCAAAGAATAAAGAATGAATAAATTCCATATTAGATATGGAAGTGATAATGTCGAATCTATCTTAACCGATGATTTGAAAGCTTGTCATAGTAAAGTCGTGAAAGTGCTGGAGCCTAGTACCGACATATGCAACTTTGTGGAATATCTTAGCAAGTAAGCTTAGATATTATTTACTTGTCCGCATGGAGCAAAAGGTGTTTGTCTCCCAAACATGTCAGTTTTCAGAGGAAATATGCTTTTCCAAAAGAAATAAGGGAGTAAATTTAGATCTCAAAAGTAGTTTGAGAACGACAAAGAAATATTCAACCATTGGAACGCGGAGCGACGCCGCGATAGCGATGAGGTGTGTAACACCGCCAAAGGTACACAAAAGTTATATAAGTCCTCAGGATAACCCTCAAGCCCGAAAAGGCTGCACGGGTATGTTCATCTTGGAAGAAATGAATATCTCACAACTTATGAAATGAATATTTGAAAGTGCAAGATTGAGAGATATGGCTGAGAGCCATAATATCTCACTTAGATTCCATCAAATGACAACCAGGTTACGAACCTAGTCTCTGCCTTACCTGTAGGAAATGTCCTGTAAAGGATGCGCCCGGGCCTATTCGTAATATGCTTGTTGTAACTTCGTATCATGGCTATACGATAGTGGTTGAAGACGTTAGGGCGAAATTTCGATGTTCATAGACGGTTGACATGATATGTAAGCCCACGAGATCCATTTATGGATTCAAACAAGTTTCTCTAGACGATTTCCTTTGTTTGATAATCAAAAAGAGTTTGATTTAGTCAAAAGAAGGATATGCCCAATGTGCAAGATGGATAAATGGAGTGTGTTACGATTTTTGAGTGCGGTATTAGATATCTCTCTCTGAATCATCACCCCATGTCACAAATCAATTAATGTTTGGTAGTTCAAAGTCTTACGTAAAGCACTTGGATTAGCGCTTCTCATTTTAAAATAAGAATCTATGGTGATAGATTTAATCACCGCTAGATTATAGTTTACCTATATGGATGTGATGCTAAAAGAGTTTGGCATAGATCGCGACTAAAGATAATGCTAGCCGGTGTTCTCAAGACTGGTTCACGTTGTGATCGCTAGTCCTAAAGACGCAGGTGAAAGATGATGCGCATGAAAGGTTTCCTTCGCCATCAAGCGTTATAAACACGTAGCAGAAATATGCGCTTAAGAAAGAAACAAACACAGAGTATAGCAATGCAAATTTACAAAATGAAGTGGAATTGATAAACACACGTAAAACAAGAACACAAAGTTGATTTAACGTGTTTTCGGCAAGCAGCCGACTACTCCACGGTGACGTAAAAAAGATATTTTATTATGCACATCACAAGCTGTTTTCTACAAGCAGTGTGAATAATACCTTTGAATGACACATTATTTCATTGTTTACAACTTCTCGGTATTTATAGACACAAGTCTCAAACCCCAACTCGCATAGATCTTTGTCTCAACTACCATAAATATTCTCATGACATTGAATCCCATCTCCAAATGTTATCCACTGCATTTAAATCCAGCTCAAAAAAATCGACTTTCCTGCATTTGTAATCGCTGCTCAGATGTAGTAACTCAAATATACTCAAAGATAACACGCTGGTACGTAAAATCGAATAATCTACTTCACAAGAAACTCGGGCTGCACTTCATCAAACAAACTTTCACTAACTGAAGATACTTAATCGAATCGACCATCAATCTCGGGCCTCGCTTCCTGCATTAGTTCCACTGTATCATTTATCGGGCTTAGCGCCAAGTCACCAAAATCGACAAATCTCCACCTTGACTTGAATCCTCATTCAACGCCACCAGACGTAGATAATCGATGGTACTGTGTATTCGTGATGCATTCGTCAACGCCAGGATGCGCAGCATCGCATTTCCTCGTAATTCACCGTTATTCATCCTAATCGAAGTTTCCGTGATTTCGCCATAAGCTTGAATATTCGGGGCAAGTCCGCATAATAACCGACTTTGGTTTCGGCCGAATCGCTTAGCGGAACATACCGCCAGGATTTTTGCGCCGATCTTCTTCACTACAACCTTCTTCATTTCTAAAATGATACCTCACATCAATATGCTTGGTTCTTCCTCATGATGAACCTGGACTCTAGCTGATAAATTGCACTCAAACTGTCACAATAAATCTCGCCTGATCCCCGATGCAAATTCTAAATCACTGACTAGACCTTTCAACCGCATTGCTTCCTTGGTCACTTCGTAAGAGCCTTATACTGGCTTCGCTTGTTGATAAAGCTATTGTTGCTTGCAGAGTTGCTTTCCAACTCGGTAAAACCGACTCCCCAATGTGAAACATAACCGGGCCATTGATTTTCTAATGTCTACATCACCTATAATCAAGATCACGCGCATCTCCATGGATCGGGCCGAGCATTACTATAATCGACCAACACGCTGTAAATTCTAAGGTACTGAACATTCTTTTTTAGCAAAACTTCTTCTGGGGTTGAGTTTCTTTTCCGGAAATAGCCATAAACTGCTGATAACATCATCGCTTCGAGCGCCGTGATTACCCTGCATGCACACTACGCCATATACGTGATCGCTAATCAGACGGCTGGGAACTTGACATATACTTTCCTTCATCATCGTGACGCAAAACCGATAAATGAACATTTGATACAGATATCTATTGGCGAAGAAATGGCTATGCTAAAATTTTGATAAAATCTTTCAGATAGCCTCGGCTGAGATAAAATAGCTTTTCCATTGGCCTCGCATTTCATCCCTAAAATTTTCTTGGCTACACCTAAATCTTTTCATTTGTAAATCAAAGGCTGAGAAGGTCTTTCGAGATACTAACATCAGACTTCTTCTTTGAATCTATCGACATGTCATCCACGTATAAGTATATAACACAAGATAGATGTAAGATCCATCTTCTTGGCTATTGAACCACAGCGATCATAAGGACTCTCTGTAACCAGCTGGATCATATAAGCATCAAACCTTTTATACCCTTGTCTAGGAGCTTGCTTGATCCATACAAGGACTTCTTCAACTTACATACAAGATCTTCCTACCGGGAACTTGGAAACCCTACTGGGTGAGTCATGTATATCTCTTTCTGCCTCACCATGTAGAAAAATTTGTCTTCACATCTAGCTGCTCAAGTTCTAGATCTTGTTATTGCCCCATTCTAGTAACACTCGATTGAGTATGTTTGACTCTTGGTGAGAATATCTCATCAAAGTCCACCCCTTCTACGACTAAACCCTCTTTGCTTAAGCGTGCCTTATACTTAACTCTTTACGCCTCGGTTTCCCTTCCTTCTTCTTGAAAATCCATTTGCAAGTAACAACTCTCTTTTCATTTGGATGTTTAACTAGATCCCAAGTTTGATTCTTGATGTGACTCCATTTCATCTCTCATGCGACAAGCCATTGAGATGCCGAGGCGTGTCACGACTTAAAGTAGAAGGTTCAAAACCATCCATGTACGCTTGAAGTGTACCCAACCATATCATCAAACTCATACCTAGGAGGTATCCCAATATGGATCTTAGCTCTCTTTGGAAGCTATACTCTATTGACCCACATTCACGAGTTTGCGCTCAGCGACATTTGCTCGGTGGCGGCTTGGATTCGCTCTGGTTCGACAACGGTCGGATAGCCGACTTGGATCGATTGATTGTTGCATTCAAGCGACTCACTGAAGCTCCATTCTTATCTGTTTTCGGTTTGATCTTGGTTTGATTTCGATTATCATCGATGGTATGTATAAATTTTCATTGAGCGTATCTCTGAGAATGACTCTGTTTCTGTGATGACCAAATACTATACCCCTTTACTCCATCACCATACCCCACAAACACTCCTTTCTTGGCCCTTGGTTCGATTTCCCTTCAACGACATGATAGTAAATTGTGCTTCAAATACCCTTAGGCCAATAATCTACAGGCTTATGACCACATTTCAAGCTGGTGTTTGGGGCGATCCACATGTGAGGACTCCTGTTGATTAGGTAGCAAGTTGTGTATGACCTCGGCCAAAATCTCCTTGATAAACCCGGCATGAGAAAGCATACATATTGCTCTCTCCAGAAGAGTTTGATTCATCCTCTATGCTACACCATTTCTTGAGGAGTATTCTGGTGTGTGATGTCTGAAATACCCTCGATTTTGCACAATGTATCAAACTCAGTCAGCGAGAATTCGGACCATTATACATCTGAAGCCTCTTGATCTTCTTCCCATTGATTTTCAACTAGATCCTTCCATTGCATGAAGCTCTTGAATGCCTCACTTTTGTGTTTCATCAGTACCACCCAGTCATCCTTGAATAGTCATCTATGAATGACACAAAATATCTGTGACCACCCAATGACTCCACCTTTGATGGCCCCAACAATCGAATGAATATAATCAAGTGATGACTTTGTATTGTGTATCCGCACGAGAACTTGCTCTGTGTAGCTTCCCAAACACACAATGATCACAAAAGTCAAGATTCTTGACCTTACATACCCAAGAAGATCTTTCGAAAAGAACACGCATCCTTTTCACTATGTGACCTAGTCTCGTGGCATAGTTTTGTAGTGTGGTGATGAATCTCGGTAATGTCATAGCAATGAGAACCCGACAACAAGCTGACCACTTAATATATCTGAGTCCACTCTTTATTCCGCGAGAACTCATTTGAGTTTATATAGACACTTCGGCACACCACTTCCCCCTTAAATGAATCCCTGTTGTCCAAGGCGAGAGATACTAGTTTTTGGTCATTTGTGGAACATGTCTAACTTCACTCGGTTTGCGAATCTTCCATCTCATCCTCC